>JAJPUD010000143.1:0-29125 GCA_023553655.1 Myrmecobius fasciatus
CCATATTCTTTATCGATTTCACAATTTCACATGTAGTGATGCTGGTACTAAGAGCATTGGATTTGGGGGAATGCCCAAAGGACTTGGGTTCAAATCTTGATCTGCCTTCTCATTTGTGTGGCTCACCTAGTTGATTTGGGTCCCATTTTCCTTTTCTCTAAAAATGAGGGGATTGGCTTATATAACTTTTGAAGTCCTTTCTAACTCTGAGTCTATGAACCATAGACCACCACTGTCTATGAGACTTTGGGGAAATTACACAGCATCAGACCTCAAATTCTGTTAAGTAAGTGAAATAGTAGCTTGTTTATTGAATTCACAGATTGCAATATCCATGAATTTGGTTCCTTGATATCTCATTTTCAGGATGCTCAATGATTTTTCTGTTTCTGCCCTCCATGTGTGTATACACACTGTGTGTCTGTTGACGCCCAACACCTGTTAGGCAGGACTGCTGTAAATTGGACATGCCAGTCCCAGGGAGATGGTGCCAAGGTGTGAATTAGATAGAAACTCTTTCTGCTGTTCTTCTGACCTCTTCATTCGATTACTAGGGCCATGCCAAGATTCACCAAGCCTCAGGGCAGCAAATATGACCTCAGATTCAAGTGAATCCAGGTGGACTCCAAGGTAGGTAACAGTGGGAAACAACACCAGCTCCCCCATTCTGTTAGCACGCCGTGATGAAACATGGTTGCTCTCACAAAGTTGAGTCTCTTCATTTTCTTTCTTTAACCTGATAACTCTTCAGGGAAGAGAGAGGAAGGAAGAAAAAAGAAACTATAAGAATATAGTATAGAGAGGAAAGTTTTTTGCCTGGGAAGGCTCTCATACATTGGTGTTTTGTTTTGTTTTTGTTTGTTTGTTTTATTTTTTGTTTTTTGTTTGGCTCATGTCTTAACCATATGCACAATATTCAGTGAAGGGAAGGATGAATGTCTTCTCAACTCTTCACTTGGGCCAGATGGCCATTACAATTACTCAGCATTGAGTTTTATCTTATTATTATTTTCATTTACATCATTGTTGTCCTTGGGTTTTTTTTTGCTTGTTTGTTTTTCTTTTTCTACTTATATCACTTTGTGTCATATCATAAAAGTTCTCCCCATTCTCCTCCCCAATTTTGTTTCTGGTTATGGAAGAAATTTTACCAAGGTTTTTTTGTTTTTGTTTGTGTTAGGTTTTGGGAGGCAGAGGGGAAGGCTTTCCTCTTAATCAGAGAGATGAGAAACTAGAATCGGTGACTAGAGCCAGCTAGCAATCCCTTTTTCTGAGCATCTCTAAAAGGACTGATATTTGTGTTTGACTGGGTTTGTTCAACTGAGATGAGGGATGGGCCATTTGGGGCCAGATTTTAGGGGGAAAGTGGTATATGCTGTGTTTGGGGACTTGAAAGTTTCTAAGGTTAGAGGCAAGTTCACAAATGATTGATTTTATTCAAACAGCAAAACAGTTTTAGGGGAGAAAAATGGACAGGTATATTGCTGAAAATCCCTACAAGCTAAACAGGTACCAGATACCAAGGGAAGAACTGTCACTGTTCTTCTCCAACCACATGAAGCTGTCTTCAAGCTGTCCCAAGTTGCATCAGAAAGTAAATTTAGCATTCTCAGTTCTCTCTCAGCTGGAGACCAAAGTTTTCTGTCAGGTACAGTGGCTTCAGGTACGTAGGTAGACTGTTCATGGAACATCAAATAGTTTAATGAATGGGGTTTCTCTAGCTTTCAGATAAATCATTCCATAAATGATATATTCTTTTTTTCCTTTCTTCCATCCTTAGACAGCTACTTTCACCTTTTTTCCCCATCCAATAACACCAAAGGAGATATGTGTTTTTTAGTTCTATCATTTCATGCTTTTCCTTATCTAAATGGAATATAATTGAACAGGAAACTTTTAGGGATCCTGTTGGTGATTCCAGAAGTTTTCTTCAGCAACCTCTTCCATTATCAACAATTAGGATGGCAGGAGTGCTTCAGTCCCTCATTAACATCTCTCTCCAGATATAGTCTCTGCTCTGACCCATTACCTCTCTACTGAGTAGAGTTTGAGTTTATTCAGAGGGTCTGGTAGATGATCTTTATTTATTTATTTACCAATACTTGTTTGATCATTAAAACAATCCCATCTAACAAGACCTGCCCTATGATCAATACACATCCACACTGAATCTTTAATGTTCTGTCTTATCAAATTAGCAGCTTCCACCACAACTCGAGGGTGGAAATCAATTCTTCCTTGACCTTAAAACTCATGTGAAATTGCAGACACATATTCATCAGTGTTTTTGAAAGCACATGGGTAAATGTGATTTGTCTTCCACCTCAACCCAGTGAGCCCAAGATAGACAACCCATACCAACTTCAGGATAGGAACTAGCCACCTTCTCTCCACCACACATGCTATAATTTTCCCTAAAGCTTGGGACCACAGAGCAGTGCCCTTTTAACACAGCGTTTACAATCATACTAGTAGCATCACTTAGATCTTTAATGAATTAAAAGAAAAAGTCTGAACCAGCGATTTCATTGGTATAGAGGATTCCTGAGTGAAGATTTTCCTTTCACTATTGCAGTTAGACACCTCCTCTTCAATTTAATTGTGTCAAAATGTTGCCTAAAGCCCTGAGGAGTGAAAACCCTTATCTAGAATCACACAGCCAGTTTATATCAGAGCAAGTCTTGAATCCATGCCTTTGTGTGTATAGCCTCCAATATGCTAATAACTGGCATTTATATATCACTTTTTGGTTTGCAAAGTACTTGTATACATTATCTCATGTGAATCCTACTATAGAGATGTAGCTAGGTGGCTCAGAGGATAGAACCCTGTACTCTGTGTCCAGAATATCTGAGTTTAAATTCAACTTCAGATATGTACTAATTACATGACTTTTGTTTGCCTCAGTTTGTTCACCTACAAAATGGAGATAATAATAGTACCTACCTTAAAGGTTTGTTATGAGGATCAGATGAGATAATATTTGTAAATCTCTCTGCAAACCTTAAAACATGAAATAATGCTATTTCATTATTTATATGTAAATGTGATATATTTATATATAAAGAAGCTCCTACCCAAGAGATAGAAAGACATAGAGCCACCCTTGAATTTGAGTCACTAAGCTCAGAGAAGCTATCTCCATGGTTGCATTGGTGGCTTCTGAGCCACCTTTAGTAAATCACCTTTAATAAAAGTAAATCACCTTTAATCACCTTTAGTAAAAGGTGATTAAAAGAAAAAAAGATTTTTGAGAATGAGTGAGCTATCTCAGAGCTAAGAAGAACACAAATCCAATTTTCTTTTTCCCCCCTAAGGCAATTGGGATTAAGTGACTTGCCTGGGGTCACATACTAGGAAGTGTTAAGTGTCTGAGATTAGATTTGAACTCAGGTCCTCCTGACTTCAGGGCTGGTACTCTATAACTGCCCCACAAACCCAATTTTCAAAAAAGGCAAGTGAAAGGAGTCTGTAAACTACAGGCCAATGAACTTGACTATGATGCCTTGCAAAATTCTCAACCATTTTTTGTGTCTTGGACTTTTTTTTGGCCGATTGGTCAAACCTAGGAACCACCCTCTCAGTATAATATGTTTAAAAGTATAAAATAAAATAGACAGGATTACAAAGGAAACCAATCATATTTAAATACAGTTCTCAAAATATAAATGTCACCTTGGAAGAATACGTTTTTTCTCTCTACAATATCTCCTTCTCTCACAGTCACCACCTTAGCATAGACCCTCATCTCCTCTTAACTAAACTATTGCAGTGGATTCCCACTCTAGTCTGTCCTTCACTCAGGTTTTCCTAAAGTTTTCCTAAAGTTCAGGTAACCCTCTATTCAATAAATTGAAGTGTCTCCCTCTCACCTCCAGAGGCAAATCTAAAATGAAAGCTTTGTTTTGTATTTAAGACTTTTCACAATATGGCCTTTTCTTATCTTTCCAGCTTTCTTACACATTATCCCCTTCTGTGCATCTTAAAGCCCTGCCATGCTGGCCTATTTGTTGCCCCTTAAACATGATGCTGCATCTCTGGTCTATACTTTTGTAATAGATGTTATCCATGTCTAAAATTATCTCCCTCCTCATCTCTGCCTCTTTGCATCCTTGGTTCCTTACAGACTTAGTTCAAGAATCATTTTCTGCAGTCCCCCACGTGCTTTTTTATGCTTTCTAAATTTAAGTTGTATTTACTTAAAAATGTATCTTGTATATACCTCTCTATGTCTATGTTCTCTCTCCATGCAAATAATAGTTTCTTTGAAGGTAGGTGCTGTTTTTTGCTTTTCCTTTGTATTCCCAGTGGGCTTAATAAATGCTTGTCCATTGATTGATTGATTGATGTCTCCAGGGAAGTGCCCTAGGTCTCTATGCTTCCCTTTGCCTTGTGTAACATTTATATCAATGAGTGGACTAAAAATGTGGGCAGCATGCTTATCCAATTTGCTTATTGCAAGGGAGGGATAGATAAAATACTGATGACAGAGTTTGGACTCAGAAAGGTCTGGATGGGCTATGATACCAGGCCAAATGAAATAAGATAAAATATAGTAGGGATAAACTTAGATTCAGAAAATAATCTTCACAGTTACTTGATGGGGAAGTTGTGACTGGCCAGAAATTCTTCTGAAAAAAAAAAAAAAAAAAGATCTAAGAGTCTCAGCAGACCACAAATTCAGTGTAAGTTGACAGCATGATATGGAAACCTAGAAAGATTATGTGCTTTTATGTTAATTAACAGTCATGGAGTCTAAGAACAAAGAGGTTATACTCCTTCTCACTGCTTTCTTTCCTGTTCACTATTAGAGTATTGCATCAAGTTCCTGGCTGGTCAATGATGAGTTAGAAAGTATCCACAAGAGGGCAACTAGGTTGATGAATGATCATTATTCCCCTACAAACATAGACTTCTCTGAAAACCTAACCAAAGAGGAAAAAGGAAGGGGGCTGATACATATTTCTTTGGGGGTTATTCCCAGAACCCAGGATTTAATATCATATAAGGATCAGTTGAGAGAACAGGAAATATTGAGACTGGGAAAGAATGTAGATGGTAGCTATTTTCAAGCATTAGGGTTGCTAAGCAGAAAAAGAAATAATTTCTTTTTCTGCTTGATCTTAGAGGGAGGTATCAGAAGATAATGAATGGAAATTGCAAAGAGACTTGATTTCAGGGGAAAACTTAATAATTAGAGCTAAGGAAAAGCGCAATAGACCACCTCAGGATGTAGTGGGTTCCCCATAAGACTTGAATGAAGATCTTTATAAAAAATCTGGACCAATATTTGTTAAGTATACTATAGAAGGGAGTGCTATATAGGTGTTACTTCTACTAGATAGCTACTAAGGGTGCTTCAATCCATAAATTCTTTTATTTTGTAAATAAAATTTCCTCTTTCCTTCTTTACTGCCTATAACTATCCCCAATTCCTCCTTAAAAGAGTGTTTGTCACTAAATATTTTAGAACACTTTATTTGGATTTCTCCTTTGCCCTACCACTTACTCCCTATCTCTTATTCTATTTATTTATGCATGTGTCCTATCCTTCCTGTTCATATTCTACAAAAGAAGGTAAACTCCAGAAGGAAGGGATGATTTATTTTTATTTTTTTTATCTTCAGCCCAGAGCAGGACCTTATACTTAATCAAGATTTGTTGAAATGAACTGAATTGAATTGAATCAGCTCTTCTGGTAAAGAAAAACCTTTACCTAAATGCACCAATTTCCTTATATTTTTCCTAAATTTAGGAAAAAGAATTTCCTAAAATAATCAAATTGGTGACATTTAAGGTGGCCTTGCCAATATTTCCCAGTGTCACCTTCTCTTCTTCTTTTTTTAATCTTTCATTTCTTCTCCTTTTCCCTATAGTTTTGCTATAGAGAACCATTAGAACTGCCTTTTGGCAGATATACTCATCATTCTCCCACAAACATAGCTTTTTTGTGAAAACCAAACCAAAGAGAACTAATGAAGGAGGGAGACTAGCATATTATCTCTTTCTTTGGGGGCTAAAGCCACAGAACCATGTTTTACTCTTATGTTAGAATTACAGAGTTTTAAAATGAGAGGAGACCTCATCTTTTCATTTTTATGGAGGAGGAGAATTGGGATACTGAAGGGGAAATGGTTTTCCAAAAGCATCATGGTAAGTTAATAGTGAAGCTGGCATTAGAACCCAAGGTTCCCAATTCATAGTTCAATATAGTACACCATGTATTTTTGGTTCACGTGTACAGTTTAACACATAGCAGATACTCAGTAGGAATGAATGAATGATTGATTGATTGAATGAATAAATAAAAGAGTAGTGGCTAATTTGTATTCCATTCAGTACCCAACCATGGAATATTTTTTTCCAACATGTAGGATCTGGTGACATACAAACAAAACTTCTGAATAAACTCCTCATTTTCTAAGGAATGTATTTTTGGGAAGAGTAATAAACACCTATCTATTTCTCCAACTTGGGTCCTCATGTTCTCCAAACACAGAATGGCAATCACCTTAATGCTCATGCAGAGGTTCAATTATAAACAAATCAAGAAATGGGCACCATCTGTAGCCTCCAGCTCCCTGAACTAGACCAATATGTTGGCAAATATTGAGAATACAACCTTCCAATATGTCTCTTTTCAATAGAATTACTGGAAATACTTTGAGGCAGTCAACAGAAACCAAATGACTTCTTCAATTTCCTGCTTCTCTTACAGTCATATAGTAATTAGCACAATCTTTGGCTTTCTTTGCTCTAGAAATATTTCAACTGCCTCTCTTGAGGAGAATAGACAAGAGAAAGAGATGACTACAGGGAGACAGAATTTTCTTGGGCACTCTCATGCGAGCTGAAGGGAAAGCCTATAGAAGACAGTTCAAGTTGTAGTGATAAATCACATGATATGGGATCATTTGTATTTCCAAAAGTTTTTGATTTGGTAAAAATGAAGGTGGTAGAAATATAAGTCACACTTGTCTCTTAGGAAGGTAGTATGGACCTTTGGTTTGGGAGTTCATCTGACCTAGGCTGAAACCCTGGCTCTGGCACTTATTCCTTATATCACCTTAAACAAGTCACTTCCTATTTTTAGCCTCCAGTTTCCTTATCTGTAAAGAGGTTCGACAAAGGTCTCCTCCAGCTCTAAATCTATGACATTGTGATCTGCTCTAATTCAATTCATCAAGAGCTAAAAGAAGATGAAATGGATCCTGGATTTGTGATTTCATTGTTACAAAAAACAAAATGAGGAGACTGATCATCATTAAAGGCAACCTTCTTGCAACTTACAAAGAGAATTTCCTCAAGTTTTCTAGAGTTATACAGCCAAGATATATCAGAAGAGAAAACTTAACTTAATCCTTTTTGGGGAGGTCAAATCTACTGTGCCAAATAAGGCTTAATGCAAAATTTGCCTCAAAGCATTTCTATTTTAGTCATTTTTAGTCATTTAGTCAGCAAGTACCCACTGTGTACTAGGCATTGTGCTAAGCACTGGGAATACAAGGCAAGGCAAATACACAGTCTCCATCTTCAAGGAGCCCCCACTCTAATAGGGGAGGCAACATGTAGATATTTGAATATAAGCAAGATATATAGAGTAAATAGAAAGGAGGTCACCATTGCTGAGTGCAAGGAAATGGCTTTTGTTCTGATATACTAGACAAGCAAATTAAGGATAACAAAAGGAAAGAAAATCAATCACTATTTGATGGTACATGATCTCAAAAAGGCAGTTTGGTAACAGTGAATCAGAAACAGAATGAAAGCCAGACTTTAAGGAAACATTTGAGACCAGACAAAGAAGAGCATGGAAATAGAATGAGAAGCCTTGAGAGGTTTAACTGTCCCACTTCACTTATTAGTAGCTTTATTTACTGTCCCCTAGGAGTTGGTCAAACAATGACATAATGGCATTATCCAGGGACTCCACTCCCGGATATTTGGCATAGACCCAACTTCTGTGAGAATTTGCTCTTGAGTGTTTTCAAGTTAATCTAATGGCAAGAGCAGTGGTTTGGGAGTTAGGAGAAATGGGTTGTATAATAGCATTAAATATAACAACCACAACACCAACACACAGCTTACACATAGAAAGCCTTAAGGCTTACAAAACATGTTCCCATCAACAAGCGCATGAGCTAGGAAGTGCATGGATTATTATTTCCATTATATAGGATTTTAGATTTAAAGATGGAAGGAACCTTAGCAGTCATGAAGTCTAATCTCCTCCCTTCATTTTAAGATTAAAGAAACCAAGGCTGAGAGGGATAAGATGACTGTTTCAGGGTCACACAGATAGTAAACAGTTTCTTAACTCCAACTCTAGCACTCTATTCCCTACACCACGTATCTGCTATAAGAAAATAGATAATGAAGGTTAAGTGAAAATCCAATAGATTAAATAAGTATTCTTTATCTACTTGTTTTTTTCCTGTGAAGGTTGTTATGCTGATCTCTTCTGAGCAGTGTGATCTCTTTGAGGATTCCCTTTTAAATGTGGGGACTTAGTACATGGATTTCTAATAAATCAGGATGAAGATATAGGTAGTAAGAGATGTTAGAAGTGAGGAAAATATATCACTGTTGAAACCAAGAAAAAGACATTAAAAAGAAAGGCACATTTGGAAGTGAAGAGTTGAGTAAATATATGGTGTCTGAGAAGGAAGTTTGCATTTCTGGACTTTGATTCAAAATATAGTAATGGTGAGCTTTTTTTCGCTCAAGGAGGGGATGTACCTAGCGAAGGATGATAAGAGTATATTTGCTAGGGTTTTGTAAATCTAATAAAAATTCTTTAAGAGGAAAACAAAAGAAGAGGGATGAAACTGCCTGTGCACATTTACTAAGTTGGATGTCACAAGAAACAAGAAAAATTAGGAATTCAAAGGAGATGACACCTGAGGAAGAAACCAAGAAATAAAATTCATGATTTATCATGCCTAAACACAAATGCAAAAGTATTAGTAACAAGCAAAATGAACTGAAAATCAAAATAACAAACCTACTTAGTGGGATAAGACCTATGATAGCAATATGGCTCCAGAAGGCCATCCTTTATTGAAAAGAAACAGGACAGATAAAAGACAGAGAGAAGAAGCACTACATATGAAAACTATATACCCCTGGGAGGAAAAGCAGGAATCAGAGGTAGAAGCATGGTAGGAAGCATTTGAGTGAAAATCAACAGAAATAAAAAAAAATATGTATAAATCTGTTTGTCTATCTATCTAGTGTATAAAGAGGATGCATATTTTTTGTCCATGTCTATCTATCTCTCTTATACTGGATCTGGAGCCAGGAAGACCTGAGTTCAAATCTTATCTGGACAAAAAAAAAAACCTTTATTTGCCTCAGTTTCCTTAATTGTAAAATGGAGATAAGTAACCTGCAGTGGATCCCTATTGCCTAAATCCAGAAATTTCACAGGACTCTTGTGAGAATGAGTAAGATTTTCAAAGTGCTTAGTACAGTTCTTGGCATATAATATGTATCATATAAATGCTTATTCCTCTATCTGACTCTATCTACCTATCTATCTATGTCTATCTAGTTATCTGGAGCAATCATCTATCTATCCATCTCCATTTATCAATCCTTTGTCTGTCTATCTTTCTTTCTTTCTATCTATCTATCTATCTATCTCTGCCATACTAGAGCATCTGCATACATCAGATCACCCAAACATGAAGAAAGAGAGGAGTTTGCAAAATGGTTCATAAATAGGTATTATACAATTGCAATGAAGAAATTCAATTGTCAAATATGCTAGCGCACTCTTTCTGTCAAAATCAGAGTGGCTAATCAATTTTTACCTATCTTAATGATAATTCCATCATTCAAAGGATAGAGGAAGTTCTATTCTGTACCTGATTCTTATTAACTACTGCTTATGTGGAAATGTTGAAAAACTTGGGGTGGGGAAAAGGGGGAGGAAGACAGCTAATAAGCATTAATTAATGATTAATCACCCACTATGTGCCAGGGATTGTGCTACATGCTGGGAATATGAAGAAAGACAAAATGCAGTCCCTATTTTCAGAGTCCACAATTTAATGGGGTGGGAGGTAGAACATGCAAATAGCTTTGTATAAACAAGGTATATGCAGGATAAATTGGAGGTAATTGACAGAGAAGAAGGCATTAGCAGTAAGGGAGATTGGTAAAGATGTGTTGTAGAAAGTGGGATGTTAGCTGGGATTTGAAGGAAGTCTGGGAATTTAGAAAGCAGATACGAGGAAAGAAAATTCTGGGCAGCAGAGACCACTCTATCTTAAAGTCTGTAGTAGAGAAGAGGAAAGCAGGGAGGAGTTTGACATGTTCATTAGATTTGGAGAGTGCAGATTTCAAAAGTTTCAGAGTGATTCCTAAATGTACTATGAAAACATCATTTCTCCATCTCAAAAATTCCCTTTTGTCCCTAGGGTAGAAAGCAGTCTCCTGTTTGACACAGTTTCCTTCATGATGTGGCTCCATACTTCCAAACTTTTGATATTCCATCTTCTACCTCCATGTGTCTGGAATGAACTCCCTCCTCATCTTATAGGAGGCATTTCTTGCCCCACCCCAACTACTAGTGCCTTCTTCCTGAAGTTATTCTATATTTTCTATTAACTTATTTTTTTTTTACTTTTTGATGTATATAACTTCTTTTCCTCAAGAGAATGTAAAATACTGGAGAACATTTTGTAGCCTCATCACCTACTACTCTACCTAAAACACAACAAACTAATTAATTGAACAATTAACTAATTGATTAAGTGCTTGTTGATTAATTGGAGAAGATGAATAAATTGTAGTAGATGATAGTAAATTGAGGGGGATTTCAGAACTAGTTGAATGGTTGTATGGAAAAGGTAGCTACAAATTAGATGTCACCTTGGCAGGAGATCCATAGTGGACTACTCCTTTGGATCTGAACTTGGACCTGTATTGCTTAAATTTTCTGTAAGTGGCTTGGACAAAAGAATGGATGTCATGTTAAATAAATTTTCAGATGACACAAAGAAATGAAATACAAATAAAAAGAACAGATGAGAGAATCTTTAAAAAAATCTCAAAAGATGGGGATGGATCAAACTGAAACAGGATGAAATTTCACATGAATAAATATAAAATTTGACATGGGCTCAAGAAATCAATGTCACAAATATGAAATGTGTGTGTGAATGACTAGATAGCAATTCATCAATTAAAAAGCAAAGGAGTTTTGGTAGATGCCAAGCTCAATAGTAATTAATGCTGCCTAAGATGGAGTAATATTAAGATTCATGTAGACAAGCAGAGTCCATAGCAAGGAAAAGTCTGACACGTGCCCCACACGCAGGCATGGTTGAGGCTTGGGAAGGTGATAATCCTATTGTGGTCAGGCCATATTTGGAGTATTACGTTTAGCTCAGGAAAGCAAATTCTATGCACATTATTGTTAAGTTGATAAGTGTCTAGAGAAGTATGACCAAGATGTCAAAGAGCTATAAGAGTATACCATTATCTAGAAACAAGAAGACTTGGTCCCTAGAATAGTTAAATAAGTATACAACTTCACCAATAGGACCTTAGTGTTTTATTTTTCCTACATCTTTAACATTTAGCATTTTCCTTTACTGTCATATTAGCCAATCTGACAGGTGTGAGGTAGTAGCTCAGATTGTTTTAATTTGCAACTTCTTTCATCAATGGTGATTTAGGGCATTTTAAATATATATAACTTTAATTACTTTGTCTAAAAACTGCCTGTTTGTATACTATGACTATTCATCAAATGAGGAATGGATATTATTTCCATAAATTTGATTCAGTTTTCTATATATTTGAGGAATGAAATCTTTATCAGAAAAACTCAGCATAATTTTTTTCTCACAGTAATGATTAACAACTATGCATTTCCCTCTATCTAATTTTCCTATTTATCCCACTTTCTGTGTCCTTTTACTTTGTCCATTCTTGAAAGTTGTTTTGCTTCTGACTTTTACCTCCCTCAACGTGGTCCCCCTTCTATCAGCTCATCCCCATTCCATCTCCTTTCCTTCCTATTTTCTTGTATGATTAAGATAGATTTCTGCACCCAACTATTAATCTCTCTTTGAGCCAATTCTGAGGAGAGTAATATTCATGTGCTCCCCTTCTTACTTCTCCCATTTCCTCCTCAAGTGTAAATTTCTTTCAGGCCTCTTTTATGTTAGATAATTTACTCCATTCTACCTCTCTCTTTCTCCTCCCACTGCATTTTTCTTTTTCATCCCTCAATTTTATTTTTTTTTAGTTAATCATATCATCACATTCATTTCACATCTGTTTTCTGTGTATATGCTTTTTAACTGCCCTTATAATGAGAAAGGTCTTAGGAATTATAAACATAATTTTTTCATGTAGGAATATAAAATTTAACCTTATTGAATTTATAATTTCTTTTGCCTTTTTATGCTACTTTTATATCTTGTATTTGAAAGTGAAATTTTCTAGTCAGCTCCTGTCTTTTCCTCAGGAATGCTTGAAAGTCTTCTATTTCATTCAATATCCATTTCCCCTCCTGAAGGATTATACTCAGGTTTCTGGATAGATGATTCTTGGTTGTAATCCTAGATCTTTTGACCCACAGAATATCATATTTCAACCCTTTCAATTCTTTAAGGTAGAAGCTGTTAAATCTTGCATTGTCCTGACTGGAGCTCCATGATAATTGTTTCTTCTCAGCTGTTAGCTGTATTTTCTCCTTGATCGGAGAGGTCTGGAATTTGGCTCTACTATTCCTGGAAGTTTTCATTTTGGGATCTTTTTCAGAATGGATTCTTTCAACTTCTATTTTATATTTTGGTTCTAGAATATCAAGGCAGTTTTCTTTGATAATTTCTTTAAAAATGATGTCAAGGTTCTTTTTTAAAATAGTGACTTTCAGATAGTCCAATAATTCTCAAATTATCTCTTGTGGATCTATTTTCAAAATCAGTAGTTTTTCTAATAAGATATTTCATATTTTCTTCTATTTTTTCCCAATCTGTTGATTTTGCTTGATTGTTCCTTGATTAGCTTCACTTTCCTAATTCTAACTTTTAAGAAGTAAATAAACTTCTGTATCTCCTTTTTTCCATTTGGCCAATTCTCATTTTTAAGGAATTTTCTTTTCCGTGAATTTTTATATATCTTTTTTACATTTGGTCAATTCTGCTTTTCAAGGCACTCTTCATGTGATTTTTTATAACTCTTTCACTATTTGTACCATTCTGGTTTTTTAAGTATTATATTCTTCAGTATTTTTTTCATGCCTCCTTTACTAAGTTGTTGACTCTTTTTCATAATTTTCTGCATCATCTTAATTTCTCTTCCCAATTTTTTCTTCTCTCTCTTGATTTTAAAACTCCCTTTTAAACTTTTCCTGGTTTGAGACCAATTAATATTTTCCTTTGAGGCTCAAATGCAAAAATTTTGACTTTGTATGCTTCTAGCATATGTTTTGATCTTTCTTGTCACCATAGGAATTTTCTATGGTCAGAATTTTTTCCTGTTGCTTACTTATTTTCCTATTTCTTGACTTTTAATTCTGTACTAAAATGGGACTCTGCTCCCCAAGTGGAGAGGGCACTGTTCCCATCTTGAAATTTTTTGGTGCATCTGCTTTCAGAGATAATTCTGGGGACCTGTAAGTTTTTGGTTAGGGAGAAATGTTGGCTTGTTTGTGAGTGATCACAAGTACTCTTTTAAATCCTGGAACTGTGACCAGGTTCCTGTGGCCTCCAGCTCTGCTGTATTGGTGCTTTTTACATGCAGGACTGTGACCTAGAACCAAGGATAGGCAATGCAACTGAGTCCTACCCTTAGTGCCAACACTCCTAAGCATCTCCTTCTGACTCATTGTCTGATTCCCTTACTGTCTGTGGACTCAGAGGTCTGGAGGTTGCCACTGTTGTCACTGATTCAATCACTCTGATCCCTGCTCCTGGTTTTCTGGGGTCAGGTCTGTGTTAGCTCAGCCAGCCTGTGCTCTACTGTACTCCTTTCTCACCTGCCACAGACCTTTCCTGCCCACCTCCTATGTTGTCTTGGTCTGAGAAATGTTTCAATCTGTATTTTTGTGACTTTAGGATCTGTTTAGAGTCAATATTCAAAGAGGTTTGGGGAAGATCTGAGGAGAGTTCCCACCTTTACCTCTATCATTTTGGCTCTGCTTTTCTAGTATTACTTAAATACCAATCTGAGGAGTTTGTATTTTATCCTGGAATCAATGGGAAACGCTTGAATGTTTTTTTGAAGAGAAATAAGCAGGAATAGATAGAAAGGGGAAGACAATGCAGTAGCTTCTATTAAGAAAGCTTTTATGATCTTAATGAATGCATGAGAGAAACTTTAAAGAGTCGAATGATTTTTATAATCATCAAATAGTAGATTAAGGAATCTTGTATTTTTTCCTATACTACTTTCACAACACAGAGGTAAAAATGGCAAAATTTGGCAACTAATTGGATAGGTACAATGGAGAGTGAGAATTCAGAGGAAAAATAAACATAGAAGACTAGACAGATGTTGATGCTCTTGAAAGAAATGAAGAACTTTGTGAGAGGAGCAGATTTAGGAGGAAAGATAATAAGTTTTGTTTTGGATATCTTGAGTTTAAGGTAGCTATGGGATGTCCAGTTTGAAATATCTAATAAACAGTTATCTATGTGGGATGATGAGTGACTGAAGTTGGGCATATATAGATTTGAGAATAATTTCCCAATAATAAAGATAATTAAATTCATGGGAGCTTTGAGGTGACCAAGTAAAAGTATATAGATAAGAGGGTCAAGGACAGACCCTAGAGATGGAACCAGAGTTAGGGGTTATGATACAGATGATGAGTCAGTAAAAGAGACTAAGAAGAAGTGGTCAGAAAGATAGAAGGAGAACCTGGAGAAACCACTGTCACAAAAAGTCAGAGAGTAGACAATTTTCAAGAGAAGAAGGTGGTTTATGGTAACAAATACTGCAAGAAGGTAAGAAAAGAGAACTGAGAAAAGGACATCAGATATGACAATTTATAAATTTTGGAGAGAGGAAGGATTGAGAAATAAGTGAAAAGGGGGGGCAACTGGATGATGTAGTAGATAGAGCACTGGCCTTGAAGTCAAGAGGTCCGGAATTCAAATCCAACTTCAAACACTTAAAACTTACTATCTATGTAACCCTGGACAGTTCACTTAATCCCAGTTGCCTCACCAAAAAAAAAAAAGGAAAAGGGAAAAAAAGGAATCTGGGACAGCAAATATAAATGGTTTTCCCTAAAGTTCTCAAAATCTATGCCAATGGAATATGTACACTCTTTTTTAGTTTCTATCAGAAAGGATATATTTTGAGTATGGGCCTAGTAACCAGATCATATTTGTTATTTTAAAGATGAATTCAATTAAATGTCACTTGAAATTTGGTCACTAAGTGATAAATTGTTTCCAATGAGGATCCATGAAATCCTTTCATTTTATATGTGTTAATTTGGAGGCCCAGAAATCTGTAGGACTTGTTCAGTCAGGAACAGACATCGGATCTTTTGAATCAGCTACACATTCTAACACTGATAAGTGTAATCTTATAAATTAAATATGAGAATGCATGGAGCTCTTAGGAAGAGAGGTGCTATTAAACTAATTTTCTTGTTTTAACAGGGTGGCTGTACCCTCCAAAGCCACACAGGGGAAAACAATCTCCTATTGGTCATTTCTGTTATAACTGAATTCTCCCACACCATGGAAACCTACTGAAGGTTTTCTCATAATCCTGTCTGAAATAGAATCATAGTGGCAAAAATAAATGTTTGACCCTCAGCAAGGCAGTACCTTACTTTTATGTAAGCTTGTCTGCTGTACCTTATATTATCCTCTGGATTCCAGGTATGGCACCATGGTCATGGAACTAAGCATTTACTGGCCCTTTTCTCTTTCCTAATTTATTTCTACATTGTCACCGAGAGTCTTGATAAGAGATTGGTTAGTTAAACTAATTAATTTGTCCTAAACAATGATAATATATTGCTATTCTTCTCAATTTTACTCTTCTTCACTTACTCATTTTAATAGTACCCTGCCTCACTCTTCCTCATAGCTTAAGATGGATGCAACATTCTATTTCCTTTGTAGGTAAAGTGGTTCTCAGCCAATTGGACTAGGAGGTCTGCTCTGATGTTCTTATTAATCTACAAATTCATACCTGAAGTCCATTTTGGGGGATAATACTCTGTGAAGATTAATATGCTAGGGCAAATAGAAACAGATCCCCGATGGCCATGTATTGACTTAGAAAACCATAAGTTAACATTAAATATGTTGTATTTATTTGGTGAAACATTTCCCAATTACATTTTAATCTGGTTTTGGCTCCATTCTGGCCAGTTTGACATATCTAGCCTTTTGGGGTATTGTTGAGAAGGTTCTTGCTTAGGGATGAATTAGATTAGATGGCCTCTGAGTTCCTATCCAACACAGAGATACTGTGATTCTAAATTTCTCAAATTTCCCCTCACGAGATCCCTTCTATACATCCCTAGATTGGTACATTCCATGGCATCCATGTGATGTTTAAGGAAGGTTCCTTTTTATAGGTGGATATTAAAAAACACATTAAATATTGGATATGGAGTAAGGAAGACCAAGATCCAATTCTTCCCCTGACACTTATTAACTATGTGACCATGGGGAATAATTTTATCTCTTTCATTTCAATACCTGAAGGATCTTCAAAGTTCCTTCCATCTCTAAGTTTACAATCTTAGAATAATTGTACGGCATCAGGGTTAAGGTTTCCAACAGAACTCCATGACTATACCACTCTTTTGGTTGCCATATAACCAACAATGGCCAATGTTAGTTATGATAGAGAGTCAACATTAGTCGTTCTTTGGAAATACCTCACATCTGGATAGAAAAACAAATCATTTGATGATTGCTTTAATCTGTCTAAGTACATGCCACCCCGATTCAGCTGCATTTTCATCTGGGTGTCTGCTTTGGTGAACAAAGGAACGCCCACAGTTGATTAGTTTTGTGTATCCTCTCATCAAAGCCATTTGATTTTTAACAGATTGGGTTCTTTCTGAATAAAAGTATTAATTAAGGGCCTATTATGTAGAAATATAGGTAAAGGAGGGAGTAAAAAGTTATAGGTTGTGTTTAGAAGGTAGAACTTAGGCATGTGTGTAGCCATTAATAGAGTGTTAATTGGGTGATGGATGAACATAAATAGGAAACATAGGAAGTGTTTGTTGTGGTAGCTGGCACACTGAACAGTCTATGTGCTAAATATGGAAACTAGTATATATGGAACTTATGGCAATTCCCCCACCCACCCATTCAAAGATTTCTGCTGAGAGAGCATTCTTATGACCAGGAATTAGAGTAATTTGTCACATAATCACAGTGTCTCTGAGTTGTCTATCAGAAACCATATAGTCTGAATCTTATTCTTCTCTTCCCCCCCCCCCAAGAATCACTCTAGCAGCTAGATTATGTATTCAATGGGTCTTTTCATGAAGACCTCTAGGGTGAGGGAACCCATTACTTCCTTAGGCAGCTCATTCAATTTTTGGAAAACACTGATTGTTAGGAAGTTTCTCCCTCCCCCTTCATAAGCTTAAATTTCTTTCTTTGGGACTTACAATTTTTCTTGGTTCTGTCCTTTGGGACCAACAGAATAATTGTAATACCTTTTCCACTTGAGAGTCATTCACATACTTGGGAGACAATAATCACATTTCTCCTCTTCTCAGCCTTTTCTCCTCCCCAGTCATCTCTTCTTTTGACTAAGAATATCTATTTCCTTCAACCGAACTTTATGTAAAAGAGCAAAATTCATCGACGTTTTTGTTGCCCTCCTTTGGATGTTTCTCAGTTTAATATTGTCCTCTCAGCAGCATACCGGGGGTAGTCTGACCAGAGAAGGGTATAGACACATTACCTTCCTCTCCCTGGACACTATGCCTCTCTTAATGTCATTCAAGTATCTTTCTTGACTGCTATCGCATATGATAGCAGTCATCTTGAACTTGCCTTCCCAGATCTTTTTCATGTAAACTTCTATCTATTTATAAAGTTGATCTCATGAATCCAAGTGGGAGAATATATTTGTGAATATTAAATTTAGATTAAAATGTACAATTTTCTAGGCTGCCAATGTCTTTCTTGGTCTTAATTCTGTTCAATAGTATTAGCTATCCCATCTACCTTTGTGTCATCTGCAAATTTTACAATTTTGCTATGATAATAATATTAACCGGCATAGGAACAAGCACAAATCTCTGAGGGGACTCAATAAATTAAGCAATCAAATAACAAACATTTGTTAGGATGGATTTGCTCAGATCTTTTACATATTAATTCATGAACATGGTGAATCCTACTTAGTAGATTTAGACAAAAATATATATGTGATGTAGAACTTTTAACTATTGGGAGGAGATCAGAAGCACTTCGATTGAACCTTCAAAGATAGTGTGAATTGAAATAAGTGGATGATAATGAGTGTATGAGGGGGAAAAGTGATGTGTAAATAATTTGGATTGATTGGTTAGAGCTAAAATGTCAAGCACATTAAATAATAAATAGAAGAGTTTGTTTTTTAACCTAATGTCAATGGGAGAGGGTACCTTTAAAAGTTGTAGCTATTCATCATTCATACTCAGAGAGTATCAATGACATCACAATGTCAAAGTGACATCACAGTTTGTTCAACTGTGACAGATCAAACCAGTAGGAGTTCAGAAGGCTTTACCATAGGTCAGGCACAAAAATCTATGTCAACACGAACTATTGGAGTGGAGATGTTTCTAGATTTGTGTGTCTCGCTTTTCCTTTGTGTTGTATCTATTCCTTCTTTGATGCTGAGTAGTCCTGTGCCAGTGTCTCCCCTATTTCACAATCAACATTAAAGTTCTTCAGAGATACGCTGAATGTCCCTGTATCACTTTTTCTGATCTCCATATGTATGCCTACCTTGTGCGATTTCTTCATAAAATAGTCTTATAGTTAAATGTACATTTGACCTTCAGGCTACATGGTCAGCCAATTGGAGTTTTGCTCTCCGTAGTAGAGTTAGAATGCTTGACAGTTAAGCTGGAGAGAGGATCTCAGTGTCTGGTATCTTATCTTTCCAAGTGATATTCAGAATCTTCCTAAGACTTTTCAGATAAAAGTGGTTCAATTTTCTGGCATGGCAAGTGTAGACTCTCCAGGTTTCAGAGGCATAAAACAATGAAATCCATGCAATGACTCTGTAGACCTTCAACTTGGTAAGCAGCCTCTTCTATTGGAATCATTGAAGATACTTCTTGAATGGAAGAGGGACACTTTTGGCATAAAAACTTGGGAACTGTGTGGAGATCCATTAGAAGAGGAGATATTAAATTTGGGGGGAACAATGATTATGTTTTTGCAATAGTCCAGGCAAGAGAAGATGATAGTCTGAATTAGGACAAGTGAAGAGAAGAGGGTTGATGATAGAGATATTAGTTGACAAGACTTGCAACTGATTAGATTGGGGAAAATAAAGGGAAAGATAATGAAGACTCAAGGGTAATTGGAGATTTCCTTGTAAGATAACAAGAACTTGTTAATGACAACTCTGAGTTCAGCAATTCAGTTGACTCTAAGTGCAGCTAATGGCATCATTGTCTACTTCTCTACCTCATTGCTTTATCTTTTCCACAGGAATTGCATCAGATACTTTATCAAATGCTAAGGTCCTAGCCAGCTCCATCTATTAAGGTATTGCCTTATCCACTAGTTCATCAAGCATGCAAAAAAGGGAGAAAGGGTCAAATGGGAGAAGGAAGCTGCAGTGATAGGATAGTGATTGGCTTTATATTTTATCAGTATAAACAAAAAAAAATTTGGATTTCTGGAGAAATTTCAAATATTTTTTTCTCTATTACCTATTTTAGATACCAGTCTGGACACATCACATTATTCAAAAAGATAGTTTCAAAATGTTCTTTTATCTTTTTCCAGTTACCCCAGATGACACAGATCTATATGATATTGGCATTTTCATTAGAATGTCCTGTGGACAAAATACAGTCTTTGCTCAATCCCTCTCTTCATCCCTTTCTTCCTCCCTATCTCCCTTCCTTCCTTCCCTTTCTTTCTTCTTTCCCTTAGATCTCTGCATCTAAAATTATGAACAATCTAGTCACTTTCTCTGCAAAATTCCAAATTCCTTTTCAGAATGATTGGACTGATTCATATCATACAACCAGCATATTAATAGGGTAGCTATCTTTCCACAGCCCCTCCAGCATTGACTATTGCATCCTTTTATCATCTTTGTCAATTTTCTAGGCTTGAAGTGATGACTGCTTTGTGTTTCTCTTATTACTGATCTGGAGCAATTTGGTTGTTAATGGTTTGAAATCTTTTTGAGGATTGTAGATTTATATTCTTTAACCTCTGGGGATTGGCTCTTGGTCCGATACATGACTTCCAGTTACCTTTAAAATGAGTTGCAAGAAGTGTGAGAAATACTTTTGTGATGCTATTCAACTTTGCAAAGCTCCTTTTGTAGGAATTTTCCCTTCTTCAGAATCAGAGATCTCCAGAGATGGAAGACATTTAGAAATAATTTATTCTATTCCCCTTGTTTTATAGATGAGAAAAATGAAGCACAGAAATATAAAATTATTTGGTCAGCGTCTTAGTGGCTCAACTACAACCAGATACCAGGATCCTTAACTCAATGTCCTACTGATATCCATCCCATATTATACTATCACACTTGATGTAGAGTAGTTTAATGTATTAAAAACATTCTACCACAAAATTATCATCTGTATTCTTTAACTTGCATTTGCATTAAATAGGCTTCTGATCTGCTTCTCAGTCACACAGTATTTAATCTCCTGACTTTTCCCAGTTCTTGGGTACTTATTGGCTGGTTTGGTCCCTTTAAATGTCGCCTGCAAACATTAGATAGTTTGCCATCTTTACTCCTGACCCAGACACCCTTTCCCTCTTATCCAAGGTTCCCCTGGCCAAGGGGTGAAGAATTTCAAGGGGAATGATCCCCATTCCTGGCTCGTTTCCCTTTCCTTTTCAAGGCTAAACACTAGCTCTATGTTCATATGCACATGTCACACGGGCTTTTCTGCTCTTTCCACTTCCAACATAGCTTCTATTTCCATGGAGTCAAAGGGCTTTTCAGAGTCCATAAGAGTCTATGTATACAATGGCATTTTGTACTCAGCAGTCTTCTCTAGGACTTTTCATTTTCTGCAGGTGATCCCTAGTTGAGAAATGACTTCTAAATCCTGCCTACTCTCATGGCTGATTAAAGTCGAGGGGTCCCTGTAGTCTGCTCACCAGTACTTTTGTGAAGATTTTGCATAACTACTGACAACAGTTTAAAAGATCAGCCCTGTGATCTCTTAAACGAGATTTTTTTAAAGGGAGATAAAGGGTTTACAAAGAACACAGGAAGCTGGAATAGTTGGGTTATGCTTATTATAAGTAAGAAATTATAAAAATGACACATTTACTACTAATTACACAATTAATTTGTTATGTAGCACTTGCCAGAGAAACATATTTGAATTCCTCCAAAATTCTAATAAAGAATTAATTTGGTAAATAATTTATATTCAAGTAATTATCTTCCTGATTTTATTTAAACTGGAATTTGCCGAAAGTAATTCAAATATTTTATTTCCTGCACTAAATAATGAAGTTGTTGTTTAATTAGAATTATAACTTGTTCCTATAAGTCCAAGGAGAAGAAAATGTAAGATTCAGAAATGTTTCTCTTTGGTTATTAGAATGCCTGGCTGTTGGGAAGGATTACAAGGAGAATTAGTGGGAAGAAGGAGGTGGGGGAGGAACTTGGAGAAGTGGGGGGTGAATAGGAGGGATAAACAGCAGCACCATAAAAGGTTCCAGGGACATAGGAGAAATTCATAGGATTCCTGTATTAGTCAGACTCGGGTTTTTTTTTTTTCCTATGAACATTTCCTCAGTAGAACTAACTCTAAGGATAAAATCATAATGAAATCCACAAAAGAACTCACACCTGACAATAAAGACATAAATTCAGTGTCACCTACCCTCCCCCCACACACATACTCACTCACACATGCAGATACACACACCTCTTCCTAGCTAAAATAAATAACAGAGCACCAATATCACCCCTAATGACAAAACACTTCCAAAATGCTGTCAAATTGCTTTCACAGAGTTTAATGAGTGGAGCATCTAGAGACATGAGTTTTCCTTTTTTTTTCAGAGGCCATTGGACCTAAGACTTGTAACTTCTCCTGTACAGGTCAAGGGCTACTTATGCCTGGAGATTCGGACTTATGAGAATCGAGGATTTCCACAAACTTAGGATTTTTTTTTCATTAGAAAGAAAGGAATTTACTAATATTTTTTCAGTTTCTCATTCTCACCACCCTGGCACCTATAGGTGGTAAGCCCAATGAGATTGGCTGCTTATAGGTAAAATTGTTTAGAGCTGGAAGAAGAGTGCCAGGTACTGTATTGAGTGCTTTATAAATATTATTTCATTTTTATCTTTACAACAGCCCTATGACACAGATGCTATTATCCTCATTTTACAGATGAGGAAACTGAGCAGTTAACTGACTTGCCCAGGGTGATACAGCCAGGATGTGCCTGAAGCTGATTTTGAATTCAGATCTTTCAGCCTTCCATCCACCACACTACATAGTTAGCTGGAATTTGTGGTAAGAGATGGCTCATCGGGTAGGGATTAAAGTGGTTCATAAGCAAGAGCCATGTCTAGAGGGGTGGACAGCAAAGGTTATGTGTGGGATTCAGTAGCAGCAGAATAAGTCCCATGCTGGAGAATAAGCAACCATTAACTTTTCTTTCTGCTGGATGACCCTTGCAGGAGAGGTTCCTCAGGAGCAGCTACAGTGTGACCCACATGAAAATACCATGATTCCTTTCCTCCTCCTGCCAGCTGTTCATTGCTGGTGAAAGAACTATGTCACTTCTTCTCGTGTCTGTCATATTAATTTAGTGAGACAATTAACAGAAGAAAAATCACCATTAGGGTAGGATGTTAAAAGTATTTATACACATTTAAATGGAACAATCATGCAATTAAACTGGAGGCATATTATAAACATTTCCCTCCTACCTCTCAGGCCACTTCTTCGATCCCACACTTTATACCATTAAATGTGAATGGGACTAGAAGCTCAGGGGTCTTCTGTTTTTCTTACCCTACCCTTATTCTTGGATATTTCATTCATTCTTATTAGTTCAATTATACTTTCTATCCAAATGACTTCCAAATCTGCATTTCCAAACCAATTATTCCTCTTAAAGTGCTTTGGCTATTATCCCCCTTTCCTTCATTTGGAATTCCCTCCAACCTTTTCACTCTGTCTAAGACCTATCATTCCAGGTAAGTTGTATTCCTGCCATGATACCTTCCGCCACTGGCCTGGTTCCATAGTCATTATTCTTTTCAGAACCATAGCTAGCAATGTTAAAGCCCAGATTAAGCAGTGTCAACAACATGAGTTCCCAAGTTAAATGTGAAATTAATGATGTGAAACTAGTGTAAGATGTAATTAAGACATTATTATGTAGAAGAGAGAATTAGTTACTCTGGTGGCTTAGGGGATAGAAGAAGTCATCAATTCACTGGAAGGTCTCACTGAGGTGGGAGCATCAGTATTATTACTTACTCTTACTGGGGATAGGGATAAAATGAAGTAGTTGATTTTTTTTTGCTGAAAAAGATAAGAGATAAGTTGTTTGGTTATTAGATTGGGAGCTCCTTTTGGGTAGGGACTACCTTTTGCTTTTCTTTTATATCCTCAGTGTTTAACACAGTGGCTGGCACATGGTAAGCACCTAATAAATATTGTTTGATTGAAAAGATGGAGGGAATGGAAAGCTAGCAAGGAGGTAGGGTAAAATAGGGAAACTGAAAATTTCCTTATGGTGTATAAGTAGAGGGAAAGGATAAATAGGCTGGGGTCTGAGCCTGTGTTATCCTAAGTTGTTTCTACTTTGTTAAAGAGTATACATGCTAAATTTTTGCATTTTTTAATTTTCTTACTTTGAGACAATGTCTTGCAATCTAATGTCCCTGTCTTGGAGGAATTTATCTTTCAGAGTTGTTATGAGGATGAGATAAGATAATATTTGTAAAGTGCTTTATAAACCTTAAAATGCTATACAAATTAATAATACTAAATTCAGCCTTACTACCATTATTACTATTATTATCATTAATGATAGAATAATCCCAAAGTTGGTTTCCTTTAGGACTGAACTGAGACACAAGTAGTATTAGAAAACACATGACATAATGGTGCTTCTTACACTCCATATAGTGGACCCTTAGATTGAAAACATTGCAGATTCACAAGTCAAAGAGCTAGGACCATGATAATATGAACTATGGATAATAGTCTGAGTTCAGAGTTCATTTAGAATCAACTGTCATGTTTGTTGCAGCACTCTAAAGGCATCCAGTCTATGGATAATGCTGGAAAAACTTAATTGAGTTCACTCTTAAACCAACAAAGAAGCTCAGGGCTTAGAGGCAGAATAAGGGTCCCATATTCTAACAACAGGAGGTGCTATTATTATCTCATTTTTCAGATGGGGAAACTGAGGTTCAGACAAAGAAAATAATTTTTCCAGGATCACACAGCTAACAAGCTAACTAAAATGGAATTCAAATTCACATTTTTAGACTCCAGGTGCTATTTTCTATCAATTAGGGCACCTAGCTGCATTCTACTAGGGGCCATTAAGAGAGATACAGACAAGAGGAAGGATAAATGTTGAAGAACATTGATGGGACCAAAGCAGATCCTATAGGTCTAATAATATTTGAAAAATATTTGTCATACTGGGCTAGTTGATGGCTGCCAGCCCCTTGGGGCTCTGGGTACCTACCTGACGGGGCGAGTTGTCCTATTTGCATGTCTGAAGCTTAACATTTTAAAACCACAAAAGTATCCAGAATGAAAGAAAAGCTCGCCTTTCTATGGCTGGGAGATTTCAAAGCCTATCCCACCAAGCTGCAAGCCTGGCAGCTGAGCTGTCTTACAGTAAAAGACCTGAGCCCCCAACTCTGTTTGGGGGAGCCTAAGGCAAAGTAGACAATGGCACAATAACTCATGGCTTCTCTGCCATGTGCTGAGACTTACCTTTTTAAAATGTAAAATGAAAAACTTACTATACGGTAGTAGAGATCTCTAGAGAAAAATAAAAGAATGCATACAAACGGAGTCTGAGCTGCTGGGGGAAAGCAGCCAGGCTGACATTTAATGCAAAATGAACAGAATAATTCCAGTGCTCTGGGAGACAGATGGATGGGCTGGGCCCACTCATCCCTGGCCCAGTAAGGGTCCTAGATAGAATACCTCCAGAGAGGATTTCTTAGAAGCTTGTATTTTGGGGAGGATATTCAACCCCATTTCAGTATAAAAATCCAACAAGGATAGATAAAGTTAACTGGATGCTAAGTCACAGGATTGGTCCATGTTCCATGGAGGCAGCCAAAAATAATACACATTGCAAACTTAAAATGCTATGTAAAACTGAGGTCTTAAGGAAATCTATTTAATTAATTTATTTCTGGACAGTTAACAAGGCATAATAGATAGAGTGATGGTGTGGAAATCAGGAAAACAGGGCTCAAATTTTGCCTCCAACATCTCATGATTATGTAGCACAGGACAAGTCTATTTCCTTTGTCCTCAGTTTCCCCATGTGCTAAATAAGGAGGCTTGACTATATCACCTTTCAAGTTCCTTCTAGTTTTAAATCTATGATTCTATAAAAGAGTATTGGATTTGGAGTTAGATAATTAGGGTCCAAATTTTGCTTCTTCTTTGCAGTAGTATGCTTAGGTTTGGGCAAATCATATCTATCAATTTCTTCAATTGTTCAAAGAGGGGGATCAGATTAGGTCGTTTATGCCGGTTCAAAATCTATGACCTTTTAGTTTTCCTCACAAATTTATCTTGAAGGAGAAGAGAGGGTTTACTTTTCAGTCAAGGATTTCTATCTTGTAACACAGATTACAATGTTTGGTAGTAAACTTGATTTTTCACAATTCAAAAGAATTGGATTTTAATATATATATACATATATATTCACTGGAAACATCCTACTAGATTGGAAACTTCTTGAAGTCAGACATTCCTCCTAGTTCCTTGAAAGCAGTAGTATTCAATAACTATCTGTTCAGAAAATGAATGGATTGCTTTGAGTTTTTATTCAAAAAAGCCACATGGATGTATGAATAGGGCATTAGATATTTGCCAGATAGTTGGACTCTCTGCTCATTCTTCTGACTTTCCAAAGTTTACATCATCTAAATCAGTTAAACACACTGCTTAGGACAGTTGAAGGATTAATTAAATGCCTGCTGAAGGATTGAGTCATTGGTTGGTTGTTGCCCTTCGTTCTTGAAGAGGACCCAAATGACATCACTATTTTAGAGTTCAGTTACAGTCTCTCTGACTGTAGCTGATCAGACCAATATGGACTTGGAGGGCTCTGCCACAGGTCAGACAGAAATAGTCCCTGTGAACGTTTGGGGTGGATTCTCTGACTTTGCACATCTTGTGTTTCTTCTGAGCTAATTCAATTCTGCTTTGCTCATAGAGCACAACACCTTCTTTGATGAGGGCACACCATGCTGGGTGGTCCTGTGCCAGTGTCTCCCATGTCATGCAATCAATTCTAAAGTTCTTAAGAGGGAACTTGAGAATATCTTTATATGGCTTTTTCTGACTGCCTTGTGAGTGCTTGCCCTCTCTGACAGTCTACCAGCCCCATGCCAGGAAACTGAATTGCTTCCATTTGAATTGTCTTTGAAAGATTCTGAAGATCACCTGGCAGGATAAGATATCAGCCACTGAGGTCCTTTCTTGAACTAAACTGCCCAGCATTCCAATTCTACTACACAGAGCACAACTCCGTTGGGCTGGCCACATTGTTCAAATGCCAAATGCACACTTGCCAAAAAGAGTGAGTCATAAAATGAACCAGGGATCTAAATGTGAGAAGGTAAAGCATTATCACTGAGATTTGGTAGATTGTGACTTGTGGGTTTGAAAAAGAATATCTTGTTTACAGTCAAAAAGGGGTAAATGGGTTAGCACTCAAGATAAAGAAGAGACAAATATAAGAGAAAATTCACAGATTGGAGGGAGGAAGCAATAGCGGAGAAAATTTGGACCAGGATGGATGAAAGGAGAAAGAAAAGTGATAATGTGTTAGAAGTCTACTGCAACCTCCCTCCCCCCACCCAGGCAAAAGGAAATAGTTGATAAACTGGAGAAAGAAAGAGTAGTAGACTTCAGTTCTCCAGAAATTCACTTGAACTCTTTCTCTGTTTAAAGTAAAGTAGCTGATAACCCAAGCTGATGTCAATTCATTCTTTACAGGTCTGAAGAACAGAAGTGAGGAACTATTGATCAATAAAGAAGAACTGGTGGTCACTTGCAAGTTTATAATAGATGGAGAAAATTAGAGATAGTACAATGTACATCACCTATTTTGGAAGAACAGATTTCAAAGAGTCCAGAGAAAGGATATGTAGAATACAAAGGTTTAAAGTTTCAAAAGGGGACCTATCCTAAGATAGATGAGAGACAGATGTAGACACACAGGGTACTCATCAACCAATTTAGAGTTTTAAAAATATATGTATGTAGAGAATATGAAAGCATGGGAAGGTAACTGGGGAATTGTATGTAGAGGGACAAAATTCTATAAGAATAGTATCAGATGATGGACATGATTCTCTCCAACAGCAGGATGTCTCAAACCAGTTCTAGCTGCTCAGTGATGAACGAAGCCATATACACCCAGGGAGAGACCTGTGGGATCTGAGTCTGGACCACAACATAGCATTTTCACACTCTCTATTGATGTTTGCTTGCATTATGTTTTCCTTCTCAGGTTTTTTTTTCCTTTTCTGTACAGCAAGATAACTGTATAAATATATGTATACATTTGATCTGTCAAATATATTAACATGTATTAGACTTCCTGCCATCTAGGGGAGGGGGTGGGGAGTAGGAGGGAAAAATTTGTAGCAGAAAGCTTTGTAAGGGTTAATGTTGAAAAATTACCTATGCATATGTTTTGCAAATAAAAAGCTTTAACAAAAAAAAAGAATAGTATCAGAAATGTTAGAACTCATAAGGAACTGAGATTGGTGATAAATGTCAAAGATAATCAAAAGGGAGCTTTTAAAAAAAGCCATGTTAAGAACTAGAAGAGAATGGGAAAAAGGATAGATACACTGTTTGCAAAGGATGGAGAGAAAGAAGAACAACTCAACTCTAAATATTTCTTAATTTACTTTGGCTTAACAAAAAAAAACCAAGCAAATAAACAAAAATCTTCAAATTGTGAAGATAGAAAAATTAGTTAATAGAGTTGAAACACAAAATAGCTGAGGAGATGGTAACAGTGAACTTAGTCTTCTGAGATGATGTCACCAAGCTTAGCCAAATATGTGGGTACAGAAAAAATGAGGAAATGTGATGACTGAGCTGCTAGCAGTAATATTTGAAAACCTGTTGAAAATAGGACAGGTTTCTTCAAGACTGAAGATGGGCCAACCTTACCCATGTTTTCAAAAGGGAGGGGATAGATAAGTAATGCAGTTGATAGCCTCAAAGTCAAGAGTCCTGAGTTCAAATCTATTCTCAGACACTTACTAACTGTGTGACTCTGGGCAAGCCACTGAACCTCTTCAAATCTTAGTTTCATGTGTAAAATGAAAATAATAACAGCACCTACCTCCCAGGGTTGTTGTGAGAATTAAATGAGACAATATGTTCAAAGTGCTTTGCAGATCTATAGAGATGCTAACTATGTGTTTTATTAGCCAATACTTTGGATTTAAATTACTGGTAACATTCATATTATCTGTGTTAAAGGAGATCTATGATAAGTTTTTAAAAAGGGAAATGGTGATCTATAAGAATCAGAATGAAATTCCTCATATCACAATAGATTTCTTTTTCTTTCTTTTTTTCCTTCCTTCCTTCCTTCCTTCCTTCCTTCCTTCCTTCCTTCCTTCCTTCCTTCCTTCCTTCCTTCCTTTCTTCCTTCCTTCCTTCCTTCCTTCCTTCCTTCCTTCCTTCCTTTCTTCCTTTCTT
>JAJPUD010000143.1:34425-83878 GCA_023553655.1 Myrmecobius fasciatus
GAGAGAGAGAGAGAGAGAGAGAGAGAGAGAGAGAAGAAAGAAAAAGTGAGAAAAAAGAAAGAAGAAAAAGTATGAGAGAAAGAGGAAAAAAAGAGAGAAGAGAGAAAGCGAGAGAGAAAGCTAGAAAAAAGAGAAGAAAGAGAAAGTGTGAGAGAGAGAAAGAGAGAAAAAGAGAGAGAAGAAAGAGAGAGAAAGAGAAAAAAGAGAGCAAAAAGAGAAAGTGAGAGAAAGAGAGAGAAAAAGAGAGAGAGAAAATGAACATGATACATACATGAGTAAATAAGTGCAACATGTCAGTCTCTTACCTCTAAAAGATAAGACTCTAGACCTTGTCTGAATGTTATAACATACTCCATTTTGTTGCTAATGCATAGATGAGGTAGGGAGAATGCCTTTTTCCACATCTCTTCTTTTCTTTCTCATGCAAATATATCAAAAAAATCTAGCTTTAATAAAATTTAAAAAAGAATAATCTATTTTGGATTCCTCTATCATCTTGGTTTTTTTTTAACTTCTCAAACCCACACAATCTACCTTCCTTCACCATCTCTTTGTTTTTCATCTCTCAGCAGCATTTGATAGTCAACCACCTTGAAATCCTTGTTCCCTACTTTATGTGACCCTGTGCTTTTATTATCTTTCTCTCTAACAAATCTTGTTATACCTCTTTCACTCATGCACTCATTTATTTATTTATTCAATCACATTTATTTATGTGATTATTTTATTTATTAAGGCCATGCCAGGTGCAAAGTGCTGGATTAGATGCTAAAGGAGGTACAAAGATTACTAAAATATGGCCCCTGACCTCAAGGAGCTTAAAATCTAACAAGCAAGCTAAGATGTTCACATAGACCATAGTGTAAAATAGAATGCCAGTATATAAGAGAGCTACAAAGTCCTTTCAGAGTTCTGAGAAAGGAACCCATCAATAGGGGGTGACAGACAAGGAGTATTTTGAAGAATAGTAGTTTCCTATAACAAGTGGAGATAATGATTTTGGAGAGTTGCAGGGGAATTCCAGGTGTCTAGCTAGTGCAAGTAAAGTCACAGAAGTAGAAAAATATATAGTACATGAAAGGGAGTGATAATAACTAACATTTATATAGAACTTTCAGTAGTTGTTCAGTCATTTTCCACTCATACCCAACACATTGTGATCCCACTTGGAGTTTTTCTGGCAAAGATATTGGAGAGCTCCATCGCTCCTTCTCCAGTTCATTTTATAGATAAGGAAACTAAAGCAAACAGAGTAAAGTGACTCACACGAAATCCCACAACAATAAGTGTCTGAGGCCTGATTTGAACTCATGAAGATGAGTCTTCTTGATTCCAAGCCCAGCACACTATTTACTGTGCCTGGAAGTTTTCAAATTGTCCTTCATATATGATTTCATTTGATCTCACCCCAACTTTGAGGTAGGCTCTATAATTATCTCCATTTTACAGATGAGGAAATCGAGGCTAAGAAGTTCTAAGTGATCCCTCCAGCATTCCAAGGTTAAAAGCATAAAAAGCAGAAATAGAATTCTGATTCTCCTCATCACATATTTCTCTTTCCATTATTTAAGTGTGAAATGAGACCAAAAGTTGTTGCTATATCCATATCATGAATTTAGAGCAAGAAGGAATCTTAATATCTTTAAAGCAAACATCATTTTCTGGATAAGGTAACAGAGGCCTGGAAAGTTTAAGTGAGTTAGCAAATGGCACATTGTCCAAGTCATTGTCCAAGTTGGGATTCAAACCCAGGACTTTGTGGCTTATGGTTCAGAGAACATTCAATCTAATATACCAGTAGATTTTCAGATTCTTATTACTTTTTCTTGTCTTCTGTCCTCCAAATATGTTATCCTTATGACTGTTTTTCTCCCTCTTTCCCTTGCTTTTTATACTTCCCCCCAGTAAACTATGGTCCTTTACAATTTTATGACTTCCAGATCAAGTCAACAAGCAATTATTAAGCACCTACTATATTCAGGGTACTGCTCTAAATACTGATGATACAAAGAAAGACAAAACAACAACAAATCCCCCCATTTTAGCTCTCAAAGAGTTAATTGCCTAAAGAATGAATCATTTCTAGCCCTTAGCTCTCTTCTGAGTAGTAGCCCCATATTTCCAATGTTTTGTTGAGTGTTTCTGCCTGGATGCCCAATCAACACTGAGACTCAACCTCTTTTAACCTTTCCAGATTACCTCATTTTCTGGATTTCCCAATTTCCCTAAAAATAAGGGCATTTGTAGTCTTCCTTCACTTAGGCGAAAAGCTTTCCAGTTACATAGATTAGAAGCTTCCCAAAATTCCATGATTTCTCCTTTGTCCTACCTCTTCAATCCACTATTCAAGTCTTGTTAAATCTGCCTCCTTGCCTTTCTCTTTTCATTGACACTTTAATCCATTCTTTAAAACATTTTATTTGAAGTCTTTTAGTAACCTCTTAATTAGTTTTCTCTCTAGATCACAAGGAGGCAAGGAGGTAACAAGGGAGAAATTATATATAAATATATATATATATATATAAACATATATAATATATGTGTATGAATGTAAATATATAAATAAGTATAAATATATAATTTATATTATGCATTTATTATGTCCACATGTATATATATACATATATATATAGTCAAAAATTCTGCTTTTGTGGCACATCAGTGTTGATTTTTTGGTAAGACAGGGGTATCTGTTATCACAAAGGCTCAAAGCCTCCACTGGGGAGTATCTCACAGAGGTTCCAATTTTCAAATCTTTCTTTGGACACATGAATGAATGCATGGACCCAATTTGGGAAGGCCATCTGACTTCACCAGATTGAAGTAGGGGAATAACCCAGAAAACAAATACCCATTTTTATTAGTTGATTGGAATGTTTTTCCCAGTCACTTTCTTTTCAGTTGAAGATGGAAAAGAAAAAGGAGATACCATATTTATGGTCTTGCTATGAGCATTCTTTGACTGGTGTGTTATTTATAACTCTTTCTTTTCTCTCTTCTCCCCTCCACCTCTCACACCCAACTTTCCCCCGAATTACCTCCACCACATTGATTTCATTGACTCTGAAATGCATTTTCATAAAGGTGCAAATGGGTTGATTAGTTTATTCAGGGGTATTGACATGCTGGAATGCACTAGAGCGTTCAGCCTGTCTCTCTGCACGCTTGAGTGGGCAATGGCTTCCTTATGCTGACTCCAACAGGAATTGAGTGCCGGTTTGTATGGGAGGCTCCAGTGCCCAAGCAATGTGTAACTCCAGCGTTGACCTAATTATGATTTTTAGAGGATACAGCTGTCTGAATATCACTGAGGATAACAGGATTATCAATAGTGCACAGAGAAAGGGAGTGAGAATCAGCATAAATATGTGGTGAGTGAGGGAGTACATATATGCACATATCTAGTCATAAACACATGTATGTATATACTCTAACATGCTACATAGCAAGAACTTTCATCACCTTTTCATCAATGATAGCATCTTATCCATCAAAGAATTAATTCAAAGGGTTATTATTTTGTGTATTATTATTACAATAATCAAATGAATTAATTCTTTGACATAATTATAATAATTATATGACATATGACATAATTGTAATAATATTATTGTTATTCATAGAGTCATAGTTATTCAAGTTCTAGAAGGAATCAAAAATATCTAATAAGAGAGAATATTATGGAAATTCACATTGAAGAAAACACAATATATGAATAATCTGGATTTAGAAAACAGAAAATAGATAAATTAGAAAGTGGTTATTGACTTTATGAAAGTACTCTTCCTTTTAAAAAAGTATTCACAATATAGATAAATTTCCCCAATGCATTGAGAAAATCATGGGGCATCTAGGTGGCACAAGGGATAGAGTACCATGCCTGGAGTCAGGAGAAACTGAGTTCAAATCCATTCTTAAATACTTACAAGCTATGGGATACTGGGCAAGGCATTTTTCCTTGTTTGCCTCAGTTTTCTCATCTGTAAAATGAGCTGGAGCAGGAAATGGTAAACCATTCCCATGTCTCTGCTAAGAAAATTCCAAATGGGGTCATGGAGTATCAGGTGTGACTGACACAATATAATAGCAGCAATTGGAAATATAATTTAATATGTCATAAATCACCTCACCCCCCTAGTCTCTAGGAAAATAAAGGGGCCAAGGACTACAATTACACAATTATTATAATATTGTAAAGAACAACTAAGATGGACTTCCCAGATTCCCAGCAGTGACAACCATGACTTCAGAAGACCAATGAAACTGACCAACATATATTTTCAAACATGGATCATATTTGGTTAATGTTAAAAGAGGAACTTCTGTTGGGGTGGGAAGTGACCAGTAATTTAAAAAATAAGAAAAGAACATCACTAAAATATTAAATAAAACCCCAAAAGTCAGAAAGAATAAAAATCAAGGAAATTTTGTTTTTCCCTTGTTAAGTTCAATATACATTAAAAAAAACCAAACAAATGTACAATTTCATATATAATTCTCATTTTTCTTCTTTGTATATTGAAACATTTATGTTTTTTGATGATATCCATTCAGAAACAACAAAGAAGGTGTTGACCTAAATACACATCAAAGTTGCTTCCAGTCTTCACATTCTAAGGTGTTATAAGATCATCTGGTCTAGGCTTGAGATTTAGATTTTATACATGAAGAAAAAGATCTAAAGAGGCTGAATAAGTCTATTCAATGCCATCTGGCTAGTGAGAAAGTTAAAACAAAAAAATTTAGATTTCCTGAGGCAGAGGATCCTAAGATTTTTGTGTCTCCTAGATGTTTGGCAGCCTGGTAGTACTGATGGAACTTTTTTTCCCAGTGCTTAATATAGTGCTTGGTGCACTTAGTAGATACTTACTATTTACTGATTGATTGATCAATTGATTTCAGAATAAAGTTTCAAAACAATTGATTTAAAATGATGTTTTAATATTTAAGATAATATATTTCAATAAAGATTTTTTTTCCTATCCAAGTTCATGGACCTTTTGAAATTTGTCCACAAAGTTATAGTGGAGTTCGAGTCTCAACTTAAAAAAGTCTGGACTAGCTCAAGTGATACAATGATGAAAAGAATTATGTTCTGGGAACCTGAAGTTCTGAGATGAGTCCAGACACTAGCATTTATTATCCTTGTGATTTAGGACAAATATCTTTACTTCACTAAGTTTTCTTTTCTTCAGCTGAAAAATAAAAGAATTAAGCTAGATAATCTCAAAAGACTGTTTTAGTAAATGAGAGACCAGGACAAAAACTCTGTATCTCATAAATGTGAGACACTTGGTCCCTACAAAAATAACAATTTGTAAAATCCTATTCACATAGATTTTTCTATGGAATAGTAACTCTCAAACATTTAGGTTTCAGGACCCCTTTATACTTAAAAATTATTGAGAATCCCCATAAAGAGTTTATGGGTTACAACTATAGATATTTACCATATTAAAAAATCTTAATATTATTATGAAAATAGTTTTGACCTTGTGGACCCCCTAAAATGGCTTTGGGGATCCCCCTGAGTATTCAAAGGTATCTAGAAAACACTTTGAAAACTGATGCTTTGGATTGTTTTCTAGTAAAATAAAATAGTAACCAATTGTATGTATCCTAAATTACAGGAAAAGTCCTTTGATTAGGTTAACAATGGTTTTCTATAATATATATATACATACACATGTATATATATATGTATATATACATATATATTTGTTGATCTTATACAAAAAGTATTACAATGTTGGAGCCTCATCTTTCCTTTACTGTTTAATTACCACAAAAGCCATTTATCAACTTACATTCTTTCCCAGTGGGAATATTAGCCTCTACAGAAACTAGGCCTTCTCATCTCTGGCTATCATAACTACCCCAGAAATGAGTCTGTATCACCTCGACATAATTCTGGGTCAGATCCATCTCTTACTTTTCATCCCAACCTCTTCCAGTTTGGAATGTATGGAGAGAATCAGAAATTGTCCTCCTCAGAGTTTTACATAATATAATCTCCTACAATGGTGTAATGAGGGGACATCAATCACCCTTCATTCCCGGGGAATGGCAGGGCCCATTCCAAGCCAGTCTGTACACAGGGCAATGTTTGCAAAATTGCCCTGAACCCAGAAAATAGGTCCATTTCCATCCTCCTCCGAGAGCATTCACAAATGAAAGCTCTCTGTCATTTTGAGTGCCTAGTGTTCCCTTTCTCCCATTGCCTCAGGTCACAATCTGGCTAATGGAACACATCGGTATTTGGTTTGAAAATCAGACCTAAAAACCCAGAGTATCAAAAACCCAAAAGCATCCAATCTTCAACATTTCCTTGGGCTTATAAGGATATGAACTTGGATATGTGATTTCACTGGGACAAGGAACTCTCATATGGAGTAATTCCATTACCAGTGCAGGTTGGTATCTTCCCTGGAACCTACAAATCTTGAAATTTTCCTGAGCACTGAGAGATTGGATGATTTTACCAGGTTTGAACAGGCAATATGTGTTCTGATACATGAACTTAGGTCTTTTAGGCTTTTAGAACTATTCTCTAGCCTTCCACCGCACTGCCATTCAGCTGTATTGCTATACAAAGTAAAAATGATCACGGGTATACTTTCCTTCGTATTCCATCATAATCTCCACAAGTAAGGTATTTGGCTATACATTATAAGGCAGTATGAGTAAAGACAATTTCACTTAATAAATAGATTCCCTAAAAGCTGTGTCACCTTTCCTTCTACTGCCTATGATTTGTCTTTGGCACTTGTGGTTCTACCTAATTAGCAAAATCCTGCTGATTCTCTGGGCTAAATGGGATGCCAGTATCAACCCTCCAGAATAAGATTTGACTGTCTTTATTAAGCACATTCACTGTGTCTGGATGATATGTTATGGGCTTGAAGGTATTGAGAATGTCTTAAATTATTTGCATCTACCATGCCATATGTATTACCTTTTTTTTTAAGTTTTAGCTACAGAGACTGCAGTTACTGATACTATAACTTTAAGAGCCAAATGGAACACTGTGAAAATGGCACTTTGAGAGTGATGACTTGAGAGACTCTAAAGATGTTTTCCTGTCATTCCTGGAGAGAAAGAAGAGGAGAGTTTTTCTTAATGTTACTGTTTTAACTTTTATCTAGGGAAGAGCATGAAGACAATTCTTGTGAAGGGACTTTGTTATCCTGAATATAGTATGAAACTGTGTTTTCAAAAGTTAAGAAGTCTTCTGCTATTACTGTGAAAATTTGTGATCCTTCTTAAAAATGAAATATTGTAAATAATCATGTTTTTGTTATTAATTTCATTGTTGAATTGTATTCAATAATTTTAATATTTGCTTAATCCTAGAGATTAAGAAATTTTATAATATGTAGATAGATATGATTAACTACTATTTTAAAAGGAGATTTTTCCCAGGGTAATAAATAAATAAATAATTGATAAACTGATGGGGGGGGGGTCTGAGCTTATTGATAAGACACACTGAAATTTTATTAAAAAATGAAGCAATAAACAAATGTGTGCTTGTATTACCCTGTAGTCTGGGACGAAAAGACTAAATAAAGGGATGAATCATGTCATAGATTGATGGGTAATTTACAAGATTGATTCATTAACTTATATTTTTTAAAATCTTGCTACATATATGTTTATTTTCATTTGTATCCTAAGGCAGGCAACCTGGAAAGAAGAGGGAACCTGAAGTCAGAAGGATTCTAATCCTTTATTTGTCATTCATGTATTTTAAAGTAAAACATTTCTCTAGAGCATAGTTTCCTCCATTTTCAAAAAAAGCATATTTGGACTAGATAGGAGATCTCTGTAGTCATTTTCAAATATTTAAATTTTGTATATATATGAGTACACATACATTTCTCTGTTGACATACTTTCCTAAAGTTCTTCTTCATGTTATATTTTGGGGTCTGCTTATGTTCACCAGGTACTTTTCTGTTGTCCTTTCAGTGATATTAGTTCTTAACTCTTTAGAGACTGTAGTGCTCCATAGCTAACAGACATCCTAAAACAATGTAGTCAAAGACATCATGAGAGATGTAAGTGATCAAAAAAAAATATGAGATGGATACGCTGGTGCTAGTTTCCTTGAAATATGAAGAGAAAGTAGGAAAGGCTCCCAGTAGGTCTGGTGGACCACTTGTGACTGATTTATGGAAGATCTTGGGCAAAAGTTGAATAAGATGGGTTGTAAGTATGTTTTTCGAGGGACTAAACTCATGAAAGAGATTCTCAATCCATATGATGGATACAATAACTGTTATCAGTCAATTAGCATTTATTAAGTGCCTACTATGTGCCAAGCATTGTTTTAAGAGCTTTACAGATATTATCTCATTGATCCTCACAACAACCTGAGAAGTAGGTGCTATTGTTATTTCCATTTTATATGTAAGGAAATGGAGGTAAACAGAGTTAAGTGACTTACCCAGGCTCACACAGCTAGTAAGTATCTGAGGCCTTTTTTGAACTCAGGTCTTCCTGAATCTAGCCCAGTGCATGATCTGACAAGGTAAATAGTTCTATAATTACCTATAATAGGTTATCTCAAAGCAATTGTCTGAGCATGACTCAGCTGGAAAAGCTCAATAAGGAATGGATTTTTTCCCCTCTCCCAGTTTGTTTTACAAAAAAAGGCAAAAATAAAAAAAATAGTGTTGATTTTTTAAAAAATATAAAATAGAGACTAGAATCTTGAATTCTGAAATGATTTAGTGGGATGGGTGGTGATGATGGGATAAGACATTTTAGCAGGAAGTCTGTGAGAATGGTATGTGTATGTGTAGGGGGTTTGGTGAGTCGGCTGATTGGAGCTGTGTAAGGAAGGGAGAGAAAAAGTTGAAGGAACATTTTCAGAAAAGGGTTCCAATTTATATCCTTTCCCGTAATTGGTTTATTTGTGTGGAGCAGGGAGAAGGGGCAATGTGGAGAAGTGATGGAGTGAAACATCGAGGGCTGTGATTCTTTTGCCTGATGAGTTGGAGAGAAATTGTTAGTAACCAAGTCTGGTCCCGCAGGGGTTCATTAAGTGACTGGTCCCCCACAATATCCTGTCATTTTTGACCTGGATGCATCAACATTAGCCAGCTTTATGGTATGCATTTGTGTGTTTGAGAGTGTGTCTGTACACACAAGCACAAATACTTGCTTCTGTTTGTGTGGATCTCCATTCCTCAGTATATGCCTTCTCCTGTGGACGCATTTATATTTTCCACGGGAATTAGAACTGCTAGGGCCACTGGCAATTAAAAAAAATAAAGCAGAAAGCAAAAGGTACAAGTGTTGGAAACACAAATTTGGTCTGACACTTTAAGAATACCGTGGAGCCAAACAAAAGGGCTACCAAGAAAGGGACTGCACTAAGCAGGAGGGAAGAAGGAGAAAAATGAAACGGGTCCAAAGGAGAACACAAGCACATGGCAACTTCTTAAGCTGACGGTGAAAGGGGAAGATCAGCAGCATTCACTTTGAGATTGTGAGACCTGTCAGCAGTTGGGAGGTGGGAGCCGGGAAACTGAGATTGAAGATGTAGGGGCAGCAAAAGATGAATGGTGAATAAGTCAACCCAGCAAAGCTGCCAAAAACATATGAGCTCCAGGGGCATTGCAAACCGCCCCCCTTGCTTTGGTGTTGTATGTTCCTTTACAGGAAGGGCTGCAAGAAAAAACTGTATGGGATTATAAGTGCATGAGTCCCATTGGGAAGCCCACAAATTCAGGACTTAAGAGACTTAAGAAGAAAAAAAAGCATCTAGTTTCTAGCTCCAGCCTTTATGAGTTTAGTTTCACAAATAGTCTGTCGGGAGTAGTCAAATAAAACTATTATTGTGTCTCAAAGGGGAAGAAAAAAAAAGAGATGTCATCTCAGAGGGATATGACCCTTAGGGCTCATCTCACTTATCTTGACTGTGGACAAAAATGGACCCTAGACTAGGAATGGCTGATCCCTTCTTCCCCTTCTCTCAAAACCGAGCACATGAATTCAGCATTGTTTCTGTGGTTCGGCAAGTTTTCTTAGGATTAAAAGGAAAAATATAAAACAAAGAAGGAAAAAAGAACAATAATCTGTAACCCATAATTCTAGAAAGTCCTTGCTTTTTTTGGTAATATCTTTGGTTACATTCCTAGGTGAGATAGAGGGAGGGATGGAAAGAGGGAGGGATGGAAAAAGGGAGAGATGAAAGGATGGAAGAAGGGAAAGAGAAGGAAACAGAGAGACACAGAAAATGAGAGATTGGCAGAGACAGAGAAAGATTATAACTGACCCTGGATCCATTTTCTCTTTCAATCTTGGGCCATTTTGCCCCATATAGTAGTCTTCAAAGAATACCAAAGATTTAGTAGGTAGAGATGTGTGTGTGGGTAGGTAGATCCCAGGTAGATTTCAACCCTTTGGAAACACTGAGTCAGGGATGGCAAGAAAGTCTCATTTGAATATTAACAAATCTGCAACTAGGATGAGAACTAAGGTGCAAAAGAACTGCTAATCCATGTGAAGATTTCCAGAGAATAAGAGCTTTGAGTATTATGGGTATGGAGAGAAAAGGATTCTTCATAGATTTTAGTACCAGGAAAGATGGATGCTCCTAGTACCAGGTTTCTGACTCATCAGAGATATCAGCAGAGCCCCTTGTCCCACCCCCAATACACTTTTACTTTATTTTATTTTATTTACTTTATTTGAGGCAAAATTTGCAATTAAAAAAAAAGTAGAAGAAAAAGAAAAAAGAAAGTGGCCCTTTCTGTTGTTTTTTTTTTAAAGACCCAGCTATTGAAATTGAAGCTGTGATCTTATCATATTTTTCATCTTTTCAAGTTTACTAGAGACTAGACTTTGCTGTGCTTCTTTCTATGATCTTGGTTGATTTTTATTAAAATAAAATAGTATAAAATAAAATAAAAAAGCAGAGAGCTCTACAAGCCCAAACACTGTTCTAATGAGGGGATTTTGCAGTTGTTTTTATAGTCTGTCTCTTTATCTATATAAGCCAAGGACCTCTGTAGGTACTTATAATGGATTGATCTCATCAAGCCACAGCCTTATTAAAAGGAAATACAGATGCGGGAAACAGACCACGGTAATTATATATTAGTATTTTTAAAAAATAAAAACTGACTCCAAGTTTTTTAGTCATTGAAATGGGCCTCGCACATCATGTATGTGATGTAATGACAGCTTCAGACTGGGAATGCTTTTGATGCATTATTAACCATAAAAAAGGCATTAAATACCAGGCTTGAATGCCACAGGGATGCATATTTCACTAGGAATTATTTTTCAATGTATGCTTAAAGTTTATTTTGGTAAACAGATGACTGGGGGTTGTCAGAGCTGGAGTGAGATTTATGTTCGTTTGGAATCTTTTTGAAAGGAGAGGAAATGACTGGGACCTGTTGCACATTGACAGAGAAATGTAAATCTCTCTCTTTTGGCTCCAGGGGAAGTTGGAAAGTGCCACACAAACAATTCCATTTAGGATCGTGGTTTCCAGGGAGTACTCAGGGCTGGTGCCCAATGCATACCTGGGGTTGAAAGCCCAAGTGGGACAAAACTTTCCTAGCCTCTCCCTGCAAGTGAGAAAGCAGAGTCACTTAGAATTTAAAAATGGTGGTCAAGGTGACCCAGTGATATATTTTTTTTTGCTTCTCTTTGGCAGTAGACAGATACCAGACTGAATTATCTGGGAGAGAGGAACCTTAGAAGTTATCTAGTACAATTTTTTTTCATTTTATAGATGAAGAAATCAAATCCTATTGGGGTGAAGTGCCTTATTCAATACCATCCAAGTCTTAAATGAAAGAGTTAGGATATGGATCGTAGGTCCTTTGACTTTAAACTCATCATTTTTTTGGTTAGTGCTGTAACCATTTTCTTTATGGTGAGTCCATTTCTAGTGATGCATTTCCAAAGATGGTACTGGTCCAAATTCCCATGATCATTTTGCTTTCTAATCCATTCAAGGGTGAGAATTCACATTATTTGGCTTTTTGGATCACAGTGATAAGCTGATAATACTGTAACCTTTCTATGCATCTGTAATCTCCACAATGTGGGCACTCTCTCCAAGATGAAGATTGCTACTTATCCATTCCTGTCCATCACATGGATCTCCTGTCCATTTCAGCTTGCAAATCTGTCATAGGCATTCATCCAATGTGCTGGGGACTGTCCTCTGGATCTCTTGACATTTCATGAATATTAATGATGCTTATATATCTAAGAGGTTTTTTTTTTTAATATATGTCACTGGTCTATCTCTTTTTCCAGTCATATCTTTCTCTGATGACATTCACCACACCCTCCCCACAAATCCATCATGTAATTCCTCATCTGGAATCTATTGTAGTCACCTCATGGTTTCTACAGGCTTCTTCCGTCCATATTGGGAGGGTTCAGCTTATAGGATCAAAGATTTGGGGATGGAAGGGACCTTAGAGTGGATCTAGCCCAACTCTGTCTCCCATGCTACCAATGAAAGTAAAGCCCAGGGAAGTTACCTAATTTGCCCAAAGTCACATAAATTAGTCATTCTTAGAGGGGAGATTTGAATTCAGATTCTTTGACTTCACAATCAGTGTTCTCACCACTGTATTACACTGCCTCTCCTCCAGACCACTAGGGTATCTCTTGACTTGCTGTCATATGACATTATCAGAGAGATACATGACCCATTAAACTCAATGCTAATTTGCTAGCACTATATCTATTGCATCACCTAGTTGCCTAAATGGGGAAGGGGCAGAGTGGGGGCTAACAAACATTGGGAGAAGGGATGGCTCTAATAATGAAGAGAGGAAAGGATAAAGAGCCTCTTAAGAGAAGCTGGACATTCTAATAGGTATGGGGTAGAGGGGATGTGTCAAAGGCTTTCGGTACATCACCAAGCTGTGATTGGAGATGGAACATCTCAAGTAAGGAACAGAATTGACTGAACCAAAGAGCATGTGAAAGGGAGCAATGAGCAGTAAACCTGGGGGGGGGAGGGCTGGCTGGAGCCAAGCTGACTTTTTGAGTACCAAACAGGAGCTCTTGCTGGAAGGGAACATATATAGATATCACATATGTCTACACCCATATATAAAGATATCACATATATTTATAGACACGTACCCATACTCTCTCCTGTATATAGATATATAGCAAAATGCAGGTTAAGTTGCCTTTAATCTTTAATTCATACACAAGGATGTGCTGCACACAGTAAAATATAAAGTAAACTCCAGAGGCAGCGAGTTCTGTAGGCCTGGCCAGATCTTCCCTTTTCAAAGACAGACAGCCTGGGGAATCGTTCGGATGGCCTTCCATTGCCCTCTTCGTTTCTTTTTATGGCAAAATGCTTGCTTTTATCAAGTCCTCCCCCCAACCTCTGATTCCCACAGGCAGGGGGGAAAACAAATAGCAGCAGTACAGTGCACCCTGTCTTCTGAATGAAATGGGAGACCTGTGCCACAGGAAAGCAAGGGAAGGATGGGGAGGGTTTGGGGGGGGGAGAAGAGGAGGGGGCTCCAGGGGAGCAGAAGGAAGCTCTACTGTAAAAGCAAGTGTAACTGATGTTTCTGCTTGGGTGAAGGAATTTGGCCTAGGACCTAAGAGGCTGGTTGTTCTTTCCAAGTCCCCGTGGGCAAGGCTGCATTAAGCTCTATCATAGCAGATGCTGAGGAAACATGAGTCTATTGTTGTGGACGCCATCAAAAATAGATGTAAAGAGAAAGCAATCCTATAGCAAGATGAGGAGGGGGAGAGCCTTAGATGAAGAAAATAAACCAGGCCCTGGCCATGCCCCCCGACGGGGTCATGAAACCTAAATCTAATGGGGTTATAGAGAGAGCTGAGTGAATGCAAATGAACCTAACCAGCAGCAGATGTGGTTGCTACTGCTTTCTCATTGACACATTCCCCTTTTTCCGTTCATCCTCTTTTCAGTGATGGCCAAGAAATAAAGATGATCCAGAATCCAAACAGCTGGAAGAGAGCTACATTTTAATTCAAGGCAGTGACTAGTGAGTGTCTCTGGGTTGGGAATACCCAGTCCTTTGGGAGTTGAATGTGAGGGAGGCAGGAGCTTAGCTTTAGAAACCCTGACTCCATCTAGAATGAACTCAGGACCCTTTAAGCTGTCTGTAGTCATGAGTGACACTTGTGGCTGCTGAGTTTTCCTTAGCACTGGTTGAGTTAACTGCCCAGATGTTGCTCTAGACATGCCTCTGAAGAACTGCTACTCCTAGACTTTGCATTGCCTCATACAACTGGAGCTCAGAAGCAAGGATTCTCTGCCATCATCTGGGACCCATATGTTATCTCACTATCCCCCCAGGGGACCAGAACAAGCAAAACTGAATCAGAATTAAGAAAAGGAGCATTTAGGTCTAGCAGTCTTTGTGTGAGGAACACATATGTATTAGAGGTTTATTTAGACTGGATTGGATCAAATCTTTTAGAATCCAGCCCAGGGTGGTCCAAAAAAAAAAAAAAAAAAACACAACCCAACCCCAAACCAAAACCCTCCCTCATTTCAACAATTTGTATAAGGGATTATCAGGACCAAAAAGTGGAAAGGGATTCTTAATGACTGTAGATGTTTTTTTTTCCAACTTTGATTTCAATAGACTATATTCTATAGAGAGTATGAGGACTCATTTAGAAATGGCCTCCTCAGAAAAATAAGTTGCCATGGAAGAGTTAATTTAATTATTAGATGAGTATTTCACTACCACAGTGTAGTTTACCATTACAGTTTTGTTGTTGCCATAAATAATGTCCTAATTAGATTAGTGGAATAGAGAAAGGGGGCACCTAAGTGGCTCTAAGGATAAAGCACTGAACCTGAAATCAGGAAGACTCATCTTGCAGACTTTCCTAGCTGTGTGATCTTGGGCAAGTCACTTCATTTTGCCTCATTTTCCTCATCTGTGAAATAAGCTGGAGAAGGAAATGGCAAGCAATCCCAGTATCTTTGCCAAGAAAAAGTCAAATGGGGACACAAAGAGTCATATAACTGAAAACACTCAAGAAAGAAAGAAAAGAAAAACTCAACCAGTGTCCTGAGGAAGTTTGCAGTGTCTGTCTGATAACACTGAGAGATGGAGAATTATAATTCCCTGAATGATGGTGCCTGAATGGGCCAAAAATTAGGCAAAATGTTTACATTTGTAGGAGTACAGATGGGCCAGATGTTCCTGCTAATTCTGCAAAATAGGTAAGTCAGGGAGGGATTCTTCATGTTACAAATCAATCTCTCTCTCTCTCTTTCTCTCTCCCATTTTCTCATTCTTCCTTTCTCTCTGTTTCTCTCTCCCTGTCTCTTACTGTCTATCTCTCTCTGTCTCTGTCTTTTGGTCTCTCTCTCTCTCTCCCTCCTGCCCCCTCTATCCTCCCCTCCCCTTTATCTCTCTCTCCCTAACTTATCTGTGTGTGTGTATACACACACATATATATATATATATATATGTACACATGCAACATATAGATAGTAGAACAAGATTTCTAGATATTAGCAGATGCAGGACCCACTTGTGCCAAAGACTGGATTTCACCTTTGCAAATCCCTTGAATATGTCCCCTTCCCTCCTCTGACACGTGTAATATTCAAATAGCTGCTGAGGGGGGCAGTCTGTCTGCTCCCACTCCAGTCTCTTCTCACTCCAGTCCATCTTCCACTCAGTCACCAAAATAATTTTCCTAAGATGAAAATCCAACCATATCACCCTTCTACTCTGATGAACCCCAGTGGTTCCCTATCACCTTTAAGATCAAATATAAAATCTTTTGCTTTGGTGTTCAAAGCCCTTCATAATCTAGGCGTCTTCACCTTTCCAACCTTCTCCTCCACAAATTCTTTAATCTACTGACATCATCCTTTCTGTTTCAGGAACAAGACGTTCCATCTCTTGAGTCTGGGCATTTTCTCTAGCTGTTCTGTCGTGCTTGGACATTCTCATTCTCTGCCTCCTGGCTCCCCAGGCTTCTTTTAAGTCTTGGTTAAAATCTCAGCTTCTACAAAAAGCATTTTCTAATCCCTCTTCATCCTAATGCCTTACTTCTATTAATTATTTACAATTTACCCTCTAGATAACTTGTTTGTACATATTTGTTTGCTTTTTGTCTTACCCAACTAGGTTTTGTTCTCATTAAATTCATGCGTTTTATTTTTGTATTCTCAGCATTTAGCACAGTATCTGGCACATAACAGATGTTTATTAAACACTTATTAACTGATTGTTCCTCAAGAAAATATAAATCAATATCTATATTTTGTGTGTGTGCATGTGTATTTATGTATATATTTATTTATATACAATATGTATATATGTCTATATATATACATATTGTATATATAAAGATCCTCAGAGCAAGAAACAAGAAGTACTTAGTTTAGAGATCATTGGGATCATGAAGTGGATGATAAAATGTTGGAGACTTAAAGGAAATGTAATATTTTGGGATGTTTCATCCTTAAAGATTGTCACCTGTTGTCTTGGTCCAGTGGTCTCTACCAGTTATTAGAGAGAACTCAACAAATGGACCCATGGGGATGATACACTCCAAATTATCTTTAAGCCTCTAATATTGAATGGAGAATGGTTTCATTATCCCTTTGCTTCTAAGATCCTCCTGCTCAGAAATACCCCAGCCCTGGGTGCTACATATGTATGTATATGCAGACAGGAAAAAATACTCCCTATGTAGCCCTACAGATAAACCACTGGCAATCCTAGATAGGTGCTAAAGGAGCGCATAGATTTCTTTTCCATAGATTTCTTTTATTTAAAACATAGAACTCCATTGCTTCCTAAGATAGGAAATAATAGATGCATTCATTTCAATTTGCCTTTTATAGACTGATGAAGACTTCTCATCTGGGGTGGTAGGTCTGAGACAGCTGATCCCATTGCATTTCTCCATTATAAGAGGCATAATTTCAAATCTTTCTCCATCTATATCTAAATAAAACTTGGACATCTTGGAGAGGTTAAAAAAAGAAGAAACTGTAAAAATGATAAACATATCTGGAAGAATTACTGACAGGTGATTTCTAAGAATCCTTACTAAACTACCTAGATTTAAATCCAGTGATAATATAATCAGGGTTACAAAGAATCCTTGGTAATTCTTTAGCCAACATTGTAAAGTTGATAGTCTTAATCTTAGAGGTATTATAGTAAAGCAAAAAGGTTGGACTTCTAGGCCAGGAGTTAAATTCTGATTTAAAATCTAGTTTCATACAGTAGCTGTGTGACCCTGGACAAGTAATTTAACTTTGCCTCAGCTTCCTTATCTGTCAAACAAACTGAAGAAGGTAATGGTAAATCACTGCAGTATCTTTCACAAGAAAGCCCCATCTGTGGTGAGAGAGAATTGAACATAATGAAATAACTGAACAACAATAAAATCAAGAAAAGAGATGTGGCTCACGTAAGGCCAGGAGGCATTCCCCCGGCAGAGAGCAACTGTTCTTATCACCTAATTAGTAAGAATAATTAATTAAAATGTGAGGCAATATAAAACATCTGGCACTGGTACCCAGAATTAGTAGTTGGGTAATTCTGGGAAATTCACTTGACCATTATTTGCCTTAATTCCTCATCTATAAAAATCAGGATAATAATAACACCTACCTCCCAGGGTAGTGAGAAGATCAAATGAGGTAATATAAGTAAAGTAGTTTGCAAACCCTAAAGCACCCTATAAATGCTAGCTATTATTAGCCATAATCAGAAAGGCAGGTTCAAATTCTGTCCTCTGACACATCCTGACTATGTGATCTTAGCAAGTTACTATCTCTCATTGACTCAGGCAAATCTTTTTACTATAAATTGTAGAGTAGTAGAGACCACTGCTGGTTTTTAATGAAATCTCAAGTCCAGTTTTAAAAGAAAGGGTAACCTAAGACTCTGGAAGCACTTTCTGTCCCCAGGCTTAACCATCCTAGGTGAGCATTTTTCTTAGCCTTTTCCCCAAAAGAATAGCCACAGTGTTTGAGAGTTCCCTAAAATCCCTCTGCTTACCTTGGACATACAGACCCCTAGGTATCAATCCTACAAAAATAAATAAATATTATCTTATTTTGGTCCTCACAACAACCTAAAGAGGTATCTGCTATCATGGTAAGTCCTTCTGATAACAAAAGAGACTCTTGCCCCATGAAGAAGTTTTTTTATAGTCAATTGTGTCAAAAACTAAAAACGAAGGGGACCTTCTCAACTTGTGCTCACTAAAAGTGCTTTGGGTGCTTTTAGTGCTTTGTATAACACATGCACAAGTTGAGAAGGTCCTAGGAAGGAGGGTGAGGGCATTAACTTCCTCAGGCTACCTGCACAGAAACAATGATTGACTAGGTTTCTGAAATTTAGAAATAGAAAGGATCTCAGAGATTAAATTAAACTTTTTAAAATAAAGAACTTGGGCCCAGATTGTTCCAAGATTATGGAGTGAAGGTTGAGAACCAGACCTTCTAATTCCAACCTGAGTAGTCTTTCTCATTGTGTCATGGTGTGATAAGGTCAGGATTACTATGATATTATACCACTGGGAAATTTTGCCTTAAAATGTTGGGAGACCCCTGTGTAAAGCTAATTGTGATATAGCAGGGCTCTTAAACTCAAATAGAAAGGGGAAAGGGTCGGCACTAATTCTTACATAAGGATCTCTGCAGGCAGCATATTGACTTAGTTTGAGAATGTAATGTAATCTATGTTTTATTGTATTTTTATTTATTTTGTTAAATATTTCCCAATTATGTTTTAATTTGGTTCAGAAACACTTGGGAGTGTTGCCGCCTGTGTGTTTGACATCTCTGATCTAGATGAAAGTTTTATATAGGTGCACTTCATTTTTAGATAATTAGGCAGCAGCTATATTAGGGGAGAGAAAATGGGAGATTGTGTACATTGAAGTGGTATAAGCTCCAATATGTTTCCCATTGACTTACTTTAACATTTTGAAGATGCATTTGTAGGATCACAGGAATTAGAGCCACAAAAGTTGTGATAGATAAAACATTAAAATAATCTTATTCTACTGAGTAACCTGAGGACCAATATGTGGGTGGTTTGCCCAAGGGAACTAGGAGTAAAGCAAAGCCAGAATTCTCACTGAAACTAAAATTTGGTCACAAGAAGTAATAGCTCATAGTGGTAATCAGAATTATACCTTAGGAAACATTTTAAGGAAACTTTAAGGGAAATTATAATTTATGATAAAATATTCATAAATGATCCAAATTTATATTAAATATGATAGCTACTTCTCGCATGGTAGGTGGTGCTGCAGTAGATAGATTGCTGATCCTAGAGCCAGAAAGATTTATCTTCCTGAATTCAAATTCAGCCTCAGACACTTCCTAGCCTTGTGATCCTGGGCAAGTCACTTAGCCCTGTTTGCCTCCATTTCCCCATCTGTCAAATGAGCTGGAGAAGGAAATGGCAAACCAGCCCAGTATCTTTGCCATGAAAAACCCGCATGGGATCATGAAGAGTCAGACGGGGTTGAAAATGACTAAATAACATCAACAACACTAAAAAGTTAGGAGCAAAGGAATCTAAAAGTATAAGAACACTAGACTTATTTGTCAATTATTAAATTTTTTTCAATCTTTTTTTTTTGCTTTAGGTTTTTTCTTATCAATGATCTGATCTGATAGAGAAGCAAGCTAATGGCAGCTTAAATTATCTCAATGGATGGAGGAGTAGCCTTGGAATCAAGAAGACCTGAATTCAAATCCCACATCAAAAACTTAAAACCTTGATGACTTGGTGACGAGTCAACCTTTCTCTGCCTCAGTTTTCTAATCTTTAAAATGGGCATGATAATAGAACCTACCTCTAAGAATTGTTGTGAAGATTAAATGAGATGTTTGTAAAACACTTCATAAACCTTCAATTGTTATATGAATGCCAGCTGTTATTATTATTATTGTAGCACAGTGCCTGGTACATAGTAGGTGCTTAATAAATGTTGACTGTTGATTGATTGATTTTGGTAAAGAAAAAATCATATACTAAAGTAATAACCAGCATATGTACTATGTATTTCCTGCTGAGTAGACAGTCACCTACAAACATTTGTTAAGCTCTTAATATGTGTCAGACACTTTGCTAAGCCCTGGAAATATAAAGAAATGACATCAGGGCTAGGGCATTAGGAGAATCCTCCAACAGAAGATGAATTTTGAACTTAGTCTTGAAGGAAGTCAGAGAAGCTAAGTGACAATAGGGAGGGAGCAGAAAGAGCTTTCCAAATATGGGGGAGAGCCATATCAAATGCAACTAGCACAGGCAGAGCATCCAATGGGAGAACCAGCAAAGAGATCAGTGTTGTTGGGTTGTAGAATGTGAGTAATATGTAAGGGACCCCAAAAGTAAGGAAAGGGTCAGATTTTGAGGCTTAAAGAACCAAGGAGAGGATTTAATTTAATAAATTTATTAAGTAAAATTTAATCCTGGAGGTAATAGGGAGGCAGTTGTTAAATAATGGAATGACATTTTTTGACCTGAGCTATAGAAAAAGCACATGGCCACTGAGTGGAGGATCTCCTGCAATTGGGAGAGACAAGGTTGGGTGGCCAATTTGAAGGAGTCCAGGTAAGAGATGAGAAGGATATGGGATGAGTAGAGCAAAGGGGACTTATTCAAGAGAAGTCATAGGTAGGGGGAAAGGACAAAATTGGGCCATGGATTGAATATATAGAAAGTGAGGAATTAAGGATGACACTAGGGTTGCTCTAGGAAATCCTTTTCTAGGGAGAACTTTCCACCAATGAGGAGGAAATTAGAGGAGTAATTAGGAGTTACTTCGCCCAACTTTATGCCAATAAATTTGATAACCTAAGTGAAATGGAAGAATACCTACAAAAATATAGACTGCCCAGATTAACAGAAGAGGAAGTAAATTACTTAAATAGTCCCATTTTAGAAAAAGAAATAGAACAAGCTGTTAATCAACTCCCTAAGGAAATCTTTTTCTCTAGATCTCAGGTTATTCCACTGTTGAGGGGGGTTGGAATGGGGCCAAGCTAATAGAGCTCAGAGGTCCTTCACAATTCTAGAACTCTTTGTGAAATTAAAAAACCCTTTGATTGATGGCACATATTTACCCAATATCAGATTGTTTGCTGTCTTGGGGAGGGGGAAAATAAGAAAGGGAGAAAGAAAAAATTAGACACAAAGTCTTACAAAAATGAATTAGAAAACTACCTTTATATGTATTTAGAAAAAAATAATATGCTATTGGGGAAAGAAGCCCTTTGATTATTTGATTGATTCTTAAAACAAGATCAGGCTCACTATGACTGAACAAATAAATTCAAGAAATAACATCAAAGAGACATGTGACATAATGAAAGGTGACCTGGTCCAGGTCTGAGCCATATTGGTTGGATGACCCTGGAAAAGTCTCATAATTTTTCAATCCCAGGTAACTTTAAGACTTCGAACCCCAGAATAAGTGTGAACTCGTATTATGGAGGGTCTTTCCTCACTGACAGCTGCCTAGTTGCCATTGATCCTCTTGGAAAACAAAAAAATAGTCAACAGAAACAATGAAATCACAATGGCAGATAGAAATAAATAATAATAACAACAGGAGCTCACATTTATATGCTGAGTTCATATTCACTGAGGCATTTTGCAAACCCTGTGTCATATGGTCTTCAAAACCTTTGTTAGGCTTTGGTAGGTGCTATGATTACCCCTATTGTTCAGACAGAGAAATGGAGATACAAAGACCTCAAGGAACCAGCTAGTTAGTGGTTTCTTTAGCAGGATTTGAATTTAGGTCTACCTGAGCCACTTCATGACTAATTTATATAAATGCAACACAACCCACATACACACATAGAATTTAATAGCTTGAAACTGTACTAAAACTTTTGAGACAGACACATATAAAAATATGTATGTAAATATACATATATATACCATATATTCATCCATATCCATATATATGCATATATTTTTATATATGCATATTATATATGCATAATATGTGTATGCATAACATGTATAGGTACTATATGGGTGTAATAATATATGTATATAAACATATATATGCATGTTTATATAAGATTATAAATATATATATATATACACACACACACATAGCACACACACACACACATATTCCCATACTTACATACTCAGATCATCTATATGTCTCTTTATCTATGCCTTTCTGCTAGGTGTTAAATTTGTCTTCTATTTGTGTCCTAAGCTTCCCTAAGCAGGGACAGTGATTCTAAGCTTTAGCCTGCAACAAAAGGATCCCAGTCAGTGTGGCCAGATGCATAATAAGGAAAGTTAAAGGCAATTAGCTACATGATTTGGACAGAAGGAAATAATTACCTCAATCCTTCATGTCATGGAGGCCATAGAGATCTATACTTCATGCTTGATGGACATTAACCCATTAAAAATCATAGATACATTTGGAGGAGCTAATAGCTTCCATTTACATAGCATTTTAAGGTCCGCAAAGTACTTTATAAATATTATCTCATTTGGTCCTCACAACAACTATGGGAAGTAGATGGATGCTATTATCACCCCTGTTTTACAGATAGGGAAACTGAGGTTGAGAGCAATTTAAATGAGTTGCCTTGGATCCAGCACTTTATCCACTGTGCTATCAGTTCTAAGGAGGAAGAAATCTACAGATCTTACTAGATGACCCTTAGCAACGATGACCTGATGATGACACACTCTTTCTTACAAGGAAAGGCTTTGCCCATTTGGCACCTTTTCTTCCCACATTTTTCCTACATGTTCTGTATCTGGTCCAGAGTTAGATGAGGACTCTGGAGGTCTAGGGTTCTTGACTCCTGATTCAACTCTTCTAGTCTTTACTCTGCAGTTAACCAAGTAAAAAGGAACAGGAAATCTGAGATGTCTCATTGCCCCAGGTCATAAATGAAATGGGTCAAAACTTTACTAACAGTGGCAGCCAATTGGTGCCATAGTGGATAGAGTGCTAGGTTTGGAGTCAGGAAGACGAGTTCAATTGTAGTCTCAAATACTAGCTGGGTAAGTCACTTAACCTCTATTTTCTGTAAATCAGTCGAGAAGGAAATGGAAAACCCCTCCAGTATTTTTGCCAAGAAAACCTAATGGACAACATCTCCAGGATCTGAAGAGTTGAACAATAATGAACAATAACACTGTCAAGAACAAGAACAGCGCCCATGAATGATAACTGTACTTCGAGCCTTTATGAAAGAGGGAACTCCATTCTGGGCAGCCAAGTGGGGCAGTGGATAGAGTATCAGACCTCGAGTCAGGGAAACTAATCTCTCTGAGTTTAAATCTGGCTTCAAACACTTACTAGATGTGTGACTCTGGGCAAGTTACTTAAGTCGTCACTGGGCAAGTCTCAGTTTCCTCATCTGTCAAATAAGCAAGAGGAGGAAATGGCAAACTCCTCTAGGACCTTTGCCAAGAAAACCCCCAATGGGGTCACAGAGAGTTGGACATGATCAAAAAATTCCTGAACAATAAAGATTTTGATTATTGATACCATCATGATGATAATTGAGAGTCACCTATATTACAAACCATCTTCTCTTACCCTGTTCACTATTTCTAGATACCTCATTGGAAACAAATCATCTCTTGGAAGTCAAAGAAATTTGTCTCTGAGTTGATTGGGTGATGGTGGTTGTTGTTAAAGATGTCTTATATTCCAAAAATTATCTGGGGATATAGGCAGAATAAACTGGCTTCTAACTGTAGGCTTAAAGCATCAATAAAAATCAGATCTGGACTAGAATTCAGCAGAAATAGACTGAAATTGTGAGGGGATTAAAAGAATATTTAGACTGGAAGGTCTGTCTATTCCCTGAGCTTTAAATAGAGGATAAGAATGAAATTCTAGCTCCTAAGCCATCCAGGCTAAAACCAAATTCTACATTTACTGCAATTTTGCAGCTATTAGGCCTCAAATGGGTATTAAGTCTGTGACACAAAGTAATGAAACAGACAATGGGAACACATGCTATGAATTCCTCAACCTTGGGGAGCAAAGGGCTGACTCATCCGTTTCACAATCAAGGCAAAGATAAAAGACCTCATTCCAAATGGTGGCCGCCTCCTCCCCAACCTTACCATTCCACTCTGGTGTATTCCTTGATGCGGAAAGTATTATTAATGTTAGTATCACTAGTACTTTTAAAAGATTCATAGACTATTTCTACTCTTGCTCCTTGAGTCCCCCCTTCTGCTGCTACATCCTATTCAGAGCTACTGCTAGGTAGTCTAGAGAAATTAGCTATAGTTTTTCATACTCTCTCCTTTCCCCCCCCCTTGCCCCTTTTCCCCCTTTTTCCCCTTTTTTTTTTTTTTCTTTTTTTTTTTTTTGAAAAATCCTTAATATTTTTCTCGCTCCCTTTAGGAATCAGGGCCAAACTGGCTTGGCAAATTGCCATAATGTCAGATCACAGGAAGAATATCCCAGAGGGTTAGGGACGAAGGACATAGGAGGTTGGTAATATCCTATATGGCACTGCTAGGAAGCAGAAATAAATGAGACAAATGAACTACAACAACAACAATAGGAAAATAAGAAATTGAGCCTACCAGCTGCTTTTAAATTTCCACCAAAAAGCAACTACTTTTAACTCATTTACTATTCAAACGAATCTGACTATTACAGACTAGCAAACGTTTGTTATTAGAATAGTGGATACTCATATAGGGAACATGTCTGAATGCTTATGGTCCAAAAGTGTCTCTATTGAGACATTTCTAATATTTGAATGGAAACTTCTTGAGGGCATGAATTTTTCATTTTTGTCTCCATATCCTCAGCACCCAGCACTATAGCTTATAGCACTTGATTCATAGCAGGTAAATAATAAATGCTGATAGACAGACAGAAGAGGGGTGGGAGAGAGAGAGAGAGAGAGAGAGAGAGAGAGAGAGAGAGAGAGAGAGAGAAAGAGGGAGAGAGGGAGAGAGGGAAGGTAGGAGTCAGATAGAAAGAGGGAAAAAGGGAAGGAGAGAGAGAGAAAGATAGGGAGAGACAGGGACAGAGATAAAGAAAGAAAGAGAGAGGAACTCCATGAAAACACCATGGGAAAAAAAAAAGGCTTTCAGAAATCAGAAGCTGTGAATTATCTCTTTATTATATGTATTTCAGTATATTATTCCAAAAGATTTTGCATATGTGAGGAGGGAGAATGTATGCCAGACTTTCTGATATATATTTTTTAATTAAAGCTTTTTATTTGCAAAACATATGTATGGGTAATTTTTCAACATTGACCCTTGCAAAGCTTTCCATTATAAATTTTTCCCTCCTAGTCCCCACCCCTCCCCTAGAGGGCAGGAATTCTACCTCATGTTAATTATGTTAAAAGACTTGACAAATGGAATATATATATATATGTATATATATATATATATACATATTTTTACACTTATCTTGCTGTGCAAGAAAAATCAAATCTACAAGAAAAAAAAATCTGAGAAGGGAAACATAATGCAAGCCAATAGAGAGCATGAAAATGTTATGTTGTGGTCCACATTTCATATCCCTCTCTCCCGGTGTATATGGCATTCTTCACTGACTAATTGGAACTGGTTTGAAGCATTTCATTGTTGAAGAGAGCTATGTCCATCAGAACTGATCATCATATAGTCTTGTCGTTGCCATGTATAATGATCTCCTGATTCTGCTCATTTTGCTCAGCATCAGTTCATGCAAGTCTCTCCAGGACTCTCTGAAATCGTCCTGCTGGTCGTTTCTTATAGAACAAGAATATTCCATAACATTCATATACCATAATTTGTTCAGCCATTCTCCAATTGATGGGCTTCCATTCAGTTTCCAGTTTCTAGCCACTACATAAAGGGCTGCCAGAAACATTTTTGCACATATGGGTCCCTTTCCTTCCTTTAAGATTTCTTTGTATCCCAGACTTTTTGAGAGAGATTTTTGTAACAAGTTTTCTTATTCTACTATCTCAGTAAATAAAAATTTCTAAAAAGCTAATTATGTTAGTCTGGTTAATTATTGGAGGGCACATTTTGGAGTTTTATTAACAACAATATTAAAAATCCCCCCTCTACATTATAAAGTAGCAGTCATCAAAACCATTTGGTATTGGCTAAGAAATCAGTGGAATAGATTAGGATCACAATAGTCAGTGACTATATCTAATGTTTGATAAACCCAAAGGCTCCAGATTCTGGGATTAGATCTCAATACTTGACAAAAATTTCTGGGAAAATTGGAAAATGGTATGGCAGAAATTAGGCATTGACCAGCATTTAACATTTACACCCCATATAATAAAAAATCGAAATGGATTTATGACTTAGACGTAAAGGGTGATACTATAAGCAAATTAGGAGAATAAGGGATAGTCAGTCTCTCAGATCTGTAGACAAGGAAGGAATTTATGTTCAAAAAAGAACTAGAGAACATTATGAAAGTCAAATGGATAATTTTGATTATATTGAATTAAAAAGGTTTTATACAAACAAAACCAATGCAGCCAAGATTAGAAGGGAAGCAGAAAACTGGGGGAAATTTTTTACATTAAAAGTTTTGATAAAGGCCTCATTTCTAAAATATATAGAGAATTGACTCAAATTTATAAGAATACAAGCCATTCTACAACTGATAAATGATTAAAGGATATGAACAAACAATTTTCAAATGAAGAAATTAAATTTAGACATGAAAAAATGCTCTAAATCACTATTGATCAGAGAGATGCAAATTAAGACAATTCTGAGGTACCACTACACACCTCTCAGATTGGTTAAGATAACAGGAAAAGATAATGATAAATGTTGGAGGGAATGTGGGAAAACTGGGACATTAATGTATTGTTGGTAGAGTTGTGAACTGATCCAACCATTCTGGAGAGCAATTTTGAACTATGCCCAAAGAGCTATCAAGCTGTGCATATCCAACAATGTCTCTGCTGGGTCTATATCCCAAAGGGATCAAAAAAGGGAAAAAGACTCACATGTGCAAAAATATTTGTAGCAGCCCTTTTTGTAGTGGCAAGGAACTAGAAACTGGATGCCCATCAGTTGGGGAATGACTAAGTTATGGTATAGGAAAGTTATGGAATATTATTGCTCTATTATAAATGATCAGCAGGATGATTTCTGAGAGGCCTGGAGAGACTTACATGAACTGATGCTAAGTAAAGTGAGTAGAACCAAGAGAACATTGCACATAGCAACAATAATAGTATGTGCTGATCAACTGTGAGGAACTTGGCTCTTTTCAACAATGAAGAGATTCAGGTCAATTCTAATAGATTTGTGATGGAGAGAGCCATCTGCATCCCAGAGAGAGGACTATGGGGACAAAGTATGGATCACAACATAGTATTTTCAGCATTTTTTTATTGTTTGCTTGCTTTTCCCCCACTTTCTTATTTTTTCCCTCTTTAATCTGATTTTCCTTGTGCAGCATGATAAATGTGGGAATATGTATAGTAGAATTGCACATGTTTAACATAGATTATTTGCTATTTAGGGGAGGAATAGAAAGAAGGAAGGGAGAAAAATTCAGAACAAAGTTTTGCAAGGATGAATGTTGAAAACTATCTTTGCATATATTTTGAAAACAGAAAGCTATTATTAAGAAAATAAAAATAAAAACAACAAAAATAAATAACCCCGTTGCCTGAGCCAGCATCTGGGTATTGAACCTAGCAGTTTGAGTGGAGGTTGTAAGAGTGAGACCAAAGGCAGTGTCACAAAATAAACATCAGTTAGCAATTGACCTTTGGTAGAGATAACATTAGGGGAAGCTTGTGTTTCCTTAGCCCTGGGATTTCAGGAAACAATCACAGAGGGATAAAAGCTTGTTTCTGGTACAGGACTCATGATTAGGCTAGTCCCTGATTCTGTGGAATATTGCATTGCTAAGGACCTACCTGGCTTGTACACGTAGGAATTGGGGAGAGATTGCTGGAACCAGAGTCATGTGTGCTTTCTCACTTAGGGTACTATCTCAAGTATAGAGAGGTAGTCCTTGTATGCCCTAAGAAATTCATAAAACATTTAACAACCTCCCCTGGAATGCCCTGTTTAAGTGCCACAGTGAAGGCAATCTCTATCCTTAAAGTGATACATAAAGCTAACTAGAGCAGTGGATAGATTGTTAAGCTTGGACTCAAGAAGGCTTGAGTTCAAATCCTTTCTCAGAAACCTTTTAGGTGGGTGGCCTGAAGCAAGTCCCATAATTCTGTTTGTGTCAGTTTTCTTATCTGTAAAAATGAACTGGAAAAGGAAATGCCAACCATTCCAGTATATTTGCCCAAGAAAACCCCAAATGGGGTCATGAAGCATCATACATGACTGAACAACCACAAAATTCTCATTATTTTTTTCTCTGTCATAAAGGAGTTTCTAACAATCAAGTGTATCATTGAAAAGCATTCCCATCTGTCATGGAAGAATTGCTGTAGTTGGAGTGTGTATGGATGTGTGTGATGTTGAAATCCAAAAGAAAACAGCCCAAGTCCCTCATTCCATTATATATACAAGGCTTCAGTATACATTGGTGATAAATTTCAGGATGGGTGGGATTGTGGTTTTGTTGGTATTTCCAAATGCAAAACAGTTCTCCCTTTCTTCCTCTATTGGGTTGTTACTGATTTTCAACATAATGAAAAAGCCAGATTTCAAAGCAAGATGCTGGAAATTTGGCTGGCAAAACCTCCAAATTCCTCTGTGTGTGTATTAAAAAAACACAGAAAATGCACAGTTCTTCCAGCAAAGATGGTTGCATGTTCACCCTGACCTCCATAGCAAAAAAAGAAAAAAAAGTAACATTTGGCAAGATCCATTTATGGATTTTTGCATGAATGAAACCACCCCTACAATCCCAGATCCTAAAATCTCATGGAAGATTAACACAGGCATCAAACTGACATTACAAATTTAAGGGGTTTAACTTCACTTCAACTTTTGAATAAACAAAAATCTAGTGACAAGTTTTTGGACAACTCCAGCAGTATTCAACAATACATCCCAGATGTAGGGGCATAAAAGACCCGAAACCTATGCTCTCCATTTCATCACGAATGGGGAGGGGGAAAAGTGGAGAAACAGAAATGGGCTAGGAAAGAAATCAAGCCTAAAAAGACATTAACCTATTTTACTCATCCTACAATAAATAGATTAAATTGGTAACAACTGACTTGAAAATCACAGGACAAATTGTCCACAACACTATATGTTGGTAAAAATGGGACAACCTTTTAGCTATGAAGAAGCTAATAATCAGCATTCAGTAGGAGATCAGAGGGAGAAGCAGTTTTGACTTTTCCCCCCTTAGACTCACTGATGCATTGCCCTGGACCACCTGTACTCCAACCAACTACATTATCTATCCGTAAGTCAATTGAGTACATCTAGGTGATGTAGTCTCTGCTTAAATGCACTGGCTTACATAAGGGCATAGGATTCACTTTTAGAACCTATAAATATTTTTCCACATTTCCCATATTTGAGTTCCTCCCAGGATCTCCATTTTGAGAAAGGACCATCCTTTTTCCTCATGCCTCTGATTTTGCCTCTCTAGTATTTATCACCCTGTTTCAGTTGCCTTCTCACTCTGGAAATTCTCTCAGTGGCCTCCTTATTCTGGAAAATCCTTTCTTTCCTGTAGTCTTTTCATCCTGGAATATTCTTCAGCCCTTGTTTCTCATTGATGAGTTCTTCCTGGATCCTCCATTTTGAAAAAGGGCCTAAAGAGTCACCCTTTTTTCCTCTACCAGATCTGCTTTTGATTTTTTAAATTTTGCCATGTTCTCATGCATGTACCTTTCCTCCACTTCTACCCCTGCTTTTGCCCTCTGCTTTATATATTGCCTTTGCCATTAGAATGTAAGCTCCTTGAGGGCATGTCTTCCATTTTGCCTGTATTTTGTATTCCCACCATGTGGCACAATGGCTGGCACAGAGTAACATTAATAAATGCTTTTTGATGTAGCAAATTGGAATTTAGTTATTTAATAAACATTTTTAAAGGACTTTCCCTGTTTTCAGGCATGAGGAAGGTCCATTGATTATTATCCACTCCAAACTTCCTTCCTTAATAAAGGAAGGAACTGAGAACTAGAGATATTAAATGTCTTGGTTAAGAGATGTCTAATTAAACCCAAGACACGGGTTTATGTTTGGGGCACACAACTGACTGTAGTCAAAGCTATCTAGTCAAACCCCTTCATTTGCTTTCTTTATTTTTTAAAAAATGATATCCTGGTTTTATTTTACTTTTTATCAGTCCATACAAGTCTTCCCAGGTTTCTCTGAAACCATCTTCTTTATCATTTTCCCCCTCCCCACTTAATAGCATTTTATTTTTTTAATTACTTCTAAAGATCATCTTCAACATTAACTTTTATAACAATTTGAGTTTCAATTATTTTCTCCCTCTCTCTTTTCCCCCCTTCCCAAAACATCAAGCAATCTGATATAGATTATAGATATACACATTAAGCATATATCCACATTAATCATTCTGTGAAAAAAATCAGAACAAAAGGGAAAAACCACGAGAAAGAAAAAACAAAACAAAACAAAATAAAGTCAAATCTTCATTCAGACCTTAGCCTTCTTTCCCTGGATGTGAATAGCATTTTTCAACATGAGTCTTTTGGAATTGTTTTGAATTGTATTTCTGAGAAGAGCTGAGTCTGTCAAAGTTGACCATTGCACAACCCTTCATCATTTCTTACAATAAAATAGTATTTTATTGCATCTAAATAGCACAACTTGTTTAAGTATTCTCCAGTGGAGAGGAATGCTCTGTTTTCTTTGCCACTACACAATGAGTTCTTATAAATATTTTTATATATTTGGATCCATTTCTTCTTTCTATCCTCTCTTTAGAAACCTCTTAATTTTATAGGAAATTGATGCTCTGATTAAATGATTTGCCCAAGATCATTATAGGTAACAGACTTTGCAGCTCCCTTAGACCCTGGCTGGCTCATTCTGATGTAGAAAATCTTTCTGTTACATACTTTAATACTGTTACCTCTTAGGGTTAGAATTGTTTCAGTCATTTTATCTGTATCCTCGGCACCTAGGACAATACCTGGCACTTGCAGGTAATTAATAAATATTTATTGATTAATGTTGAGGATTTGTGATTTCATGTCTGGATTCCTTTTCCTATCACTTACGTTGGAAACACACATGCCTTAGTAAATTGATTTACTGAATTATCCCCACTACTTGCTTTGTCTCTTCTCCCAACAAATTATCTATCACTTGATGGCCAATCCAAAATGCCAGAGCTGAAAGGACCTCAGAGTTCAGCTCATCCTTTCTGGTGATCATCCTTTTCCAATCTTGATAAGCCTCTCCAATCTTAGCTACGTTGGTTTCCATAAGTCAGCCACAGTTTGCCTCTTAGCTCCTACTCAATGCCTTTGTAAATAGGATAAAGACTATAAAAAACCCGAAAAGGAAGTATCTTTAAAATCTGTCCAAGAACAAATAGGTGAGGAATTTTAAAAAGATCCATCGAGAATCATAAATAGTTAGAGCTGTGAGGGACTATAAGGCCATTTTCTCCAGCATCCCAGCCATGGCAGGTGGGTCCTTGGCAAACACTACTATGATAGCATTTACCAAGTGAATTTGTCAATGGAATGCTTTTGAACAGGAAGTAACTTAATAGGACATACAGGTGTGGTGCTTGGGATATGGAGAAAATAGGGAGCAAGGAACATTTTAAAGTAGAAGAGAGAAAAATTAAGCTCATTTTACTTCCCAGTTTTAAATTTTACTTCCCTCCACAAAATCTACAATCCAACTACACCAGTGTACTGGCTTTATCTCACATATCCCACTTCTGTCCCTCATGGCTGGAATATACTCTCTTCACATCTCCTTGTAGAACCCTGGACTTTCTACAAGCCTTAGTTAATATGCCACTGTTATATGAGCCTTTCCTAGTCCCCTCAATTGCCATTATTTTTGAAATGACCATTCTGTTCCTCTCTATGAATCTTGGATGCATCTCATTATTTATATGTTGTTTCCCCATCAGAATACGATCTCCCTGAGGGCAGGTATTATTCTATATCTTTCTTGGTACAATGCTCAGCATATATATTGTATCATATATATATAACAACACTACTTTCAGCAGCATCAGTAAAAATAACTAGCATCTATATAGAACGTTAAGGTGAGCAAAACACTTTAAAATATTAACTTAAATGCTTTTTCATCAATTAATGCAAGAAATACAATATACACATGGAACACACATGTACACACATAGATATAGACTTAGATGTATATTGTGCACATACATGTATATTTATGCATATAAACTCACATATGTAATTTCCTATTACTCATGTTAGAAATAAAATACCAAGAGCTTTGACATTTTCTCATGGAATCCTTATTCATGACATGTAGAAAGCCAGGGTCAATAGAACAGAATTTAGGAATACTGCTCTTTAATATCCCCTGCTTTTCATGCAAGTGATTAGTAAGTTAATTACAACTCATCCTGACCTATTTATTAAAGCAGGTTTACCAAAGAACTTTACTGAACAACAGTTTGTTTTGAATAAATTCTGCTTCATGAAAGTAATAAAATTATATTTCTTTTGGAAAAAACCCATCAGTCAGACAAGGGATAGGCACTAGTTATTCTGAATTAGTAAAATTTGACAGTATTTAACTGGAAAGGGTCCATTAAAAGAATAAGAAAGACTTCCATCTATCACACACTTTTGCTTGGCAATAATGTTTTTTCTTCTCTTTCAGGAATATCCTGTGACTATCAACTGCTCTTTGTCTATAATACAGATCATATAATGAATTGAGTGCATAAATTATAGACTCAGATTCAGCCCAGCCACTGTTACTTTTTCCCCTTTTTCCTCCCCAGGCAATCTTGCTTGTTGCATTGGAATTTTGGTCATGCACATTCTGCTTTGGCTCTAAATTATCTTGATAATGGAGTATAAACAGAACAAGCTTATGCATGATATGCTTAACTGCTAATTTACCTAATTAAACTTAATTCAATTAAAAATCATTTATATCTTTTTGGGAAAAAAGCCAGTTGATACCACTGCAGAAGTGCAATATTTTAGGAGATGATTGTTTAGCAAATGAATGGAAAGGGAAATAATGGAATGCAGAATGAGGCAACAGCCCCCAAATCTCTTGTACTTGAAAATGAAATGATTCCAGAAAAGTGCTATTTTCACAGGGTATCATGATTAGCTATTTTTCTTAAACCAATTTTCTCTAGAAATTGGTATTTTAACATAGTGAACATAATTTATTATGAAAGAGATATTTTTAAATACAATTTATATTTTCACATATTTAGTATGTTTAAGTAACGTGTGCTAGTTCCAGCATTAGTATATGATTAGTAAAACGTGATGAGGTACTTGCAAGACACTAACTGAACAAGTTCTTTTGGATAAAACCTGAAAAATAATTTCTTTAAATTACATAAATATCTTCAGGATACATATTTCATTTATAGTCATCATCTAAACATCCTTGTCGTGGTGATATATGTTTAAAAGTAAATGTAAAACATTCCGTGCCAATAAAAATCAACAGAAAAAAAGACAAGAAATTCTAGGCACGAGAGCTTAAATAAATTATCATCTTTGTAGATCTGCCATAAATCCTCCAGTTGGAATACACTGATTTAGAGTTTGCTGATCTGGCACAAATCCAAATGCCTTAGGTTGCTTAATGGATAGAATGTCAACATTTCACCTTCTCTGACCACTCCTGGCCCCCCAACTTCAGCCTTTGGTGACACAAGTTTCCTCTTCATTACTCAGTTTTCTGTGACCAAGAGTGGAAGCAACTGTGAAAGTAGCAGGACTCAAGGTGGATGGATGGGTTTCTGTGAAAGAATACACCTGCGGGAGGTTAAATTGTTGCTAGAGGAAATGGCTTGCAATGATTTTCTCCCATGAACATGGGATCTTTATTTGTTGAACACAAGTGAAACTAAACCCATAGTCTACCAACCAGACAAATCCCTTGCAGTCTGAGAATAAAGCCACTAGTCCTCTAAATTCCTGAATTAATAGCGGGGATGAAATGAAACTTATAGCCTGAAGATTTTCTATGAGAAAAATAAGTTTTTTTTCTACTAAAGTTTAGGGGCAATGCATTTTGATTCCCAGGCATTCCATTTATTCCTCATTTCTATGTGGAATTTTTATTCCATTCATCTCATTCATTCATTCGACAAGCATCTTATTCTTTCATATGGGGACTAGGATAAGATAATTTGCAACATCACCAATGACTTTTAGGACAAAACTTAACAAAGGTCAATTCTGATTTAAAAAAATAACCCTCATTATAAATCATAACCTAAAAACTGTTTTTGAGTTAGACCCAGATTTTTTTTTTACATACGGCATCAGTGGCTCTAGCTCATTGTCAGTGGACTGGCATCATAGGACAATGAGATCTAATTCTCACCTTACTCCCACTTCCTAAAAAGAGTCCCATGTGTTTAGGAGAAAGGTAAGGTTGGAGTTGGAAGCTGGGTTTCCATTGAGGAGAAAACTGTTTACTTTGTGAAAAGACAGGGAAAATCATAAATTTAGTCCGTCACTTTCTGAATTAGTAGAAAGAGTGCTGGTCTAGAATGGTCTTAGAGTTAGAAAGAACTGATTTTGCAATTTTATTTCCAAAATGTAGTACTTTTGCAATCATGTCCAACCTCTCCATCTCACTTTTCTTGTCTGTATAATGGGACAATAGCACCTTTCCTTCATAGGTTTGTAAAAATCAAATGAAATATTATATACAAAGAACTTTTCATCCTTTAAATTATTAAAATGTTAGCTATTATTATTTCTACTAAAAGCAATGCATGCTTCAAACTTCTATTTCTGTCAATGGCAAGATTATTTTCTTTTCTTTTAAATTTTATTTTTTATTAAAGCTTTTTATTTTTCAAAACTTACACTGGATAATTCTTCAACATTAACCCTTGCAAAACCTTGTGTTCCAATTTCCCCTCCTTCTCCTAACCTCCCCCCCCCAAGATGGCAAGTTGTCTAATATATGTTAAACATGGCAACATTATTTTTCATGAAAGACCCAACCCTTGAGTCACCCTTGACCTCTTCTTTCCTTTGCCCTTTGTATCCATTCAATTACAGGTGCTGTCCATTTTTCATTTTGAAATAACTCCTATCCATCCTTTCCATTGTCAGTGACATACCTTGAACAACAGAATAAGTACATTTCTCCATTCCTATGCTGACTTGGTTTCCCATGTCTTATTTTCTGAGGCAGTTTGCAGGTATATATCAGTAGCAAGGAAGTGTGTGTGTGTGTTTCTATGTGCTTATATGCATACATGTATGTCCATAAATGCATATGTATGAATGCGTTCTAAGTCCAGGGCTCCATCTATTATACAGCAAGCACTAGATAGAGTGATGCATTTAAACTGAGGAAGACTTGGGCTTCAATTTTACTTTAGACACTTACTAGCTCTAGGACTTTGGGTACGTCAGTCAACTTTTCAGAATCTTAGTTTCCCCATATGTAAAATGGGGATATTGATATTTGAACTACCACCCAGGGTTGCTATGAAAAAAGTTTTTGCAAACTTGAAAGCACTTTATTATTGCTTTTATTGTTGTTATTCATTATAACATATCACTATTATATTATTTATGGGTAATTATTATTATTTTGTTCCTAGCTTGACCTAGATGGAACCCTGATCCCTTTTCATATACTATTGCTGAAATTATATTGCTTATAACCACTGGCTCCTACTTATTAGTCTTGGGGAGGCTTAGTTTTTTTTAAGCAATTGTTTGGTAGACCAGATATCCTAGCATTTTGTACTGGGATTCATGCCCCAGAAACAGAAGGACTGAAAATTATCCCATGGACTAGGTTCGTCAACTGGTTTTCCTGCCCAACTACAGGGTACAAGACCAAGTAAATAGTCTAGTGTGTTCCTTTGGTATGACAAAATACGAAGAATCTTGGGTCATGTACTCAAGAATCTGGGATTCCATCTAGCTCCGCCAATAATCATGTCCTAGAAAACTAATCACATGGGTTTATTATGACTCAGTTTTTCCATCCATAAAAGCTAGATACTACTATTTGTCAACTGTTACAAGTGCTTATTATGATAATCACATGAAATAATGAATGGTAATATTTTGTACTTTGGCAAGCACAAAAATATTACCAGAATAGGCAAGGTTTTTATATCCAGTCCTTCCACTGATATAGCAGGCTTCTAAACAGTTTTGGTACCATGTTGTTGGCCCATATTGCAACAAAGACAAATAGGGGAAGTTTCCTGAGGTTCACAGAAATCTTTTCCATGGAGTGCCATTTCTCCTCCTCCTCCAAATCATACCATCAGTTTTTCTTTGGGAAAACAACAACTACTTCAATCTGTTTCTTTCTCTTTGCAATGACTATTTGGGGAAAATATTTTCCAAAATATTCTTGTTTTCCCTCCCTCTTCTTTATTTCCCTTTCTCCACCCTTCTCTTTATCTTTTTAAGTCTCCTTCTCTGATTCTGTCTTTTTCTCTATCTTTGCCTCTATCTCTGTGTCTCTCTTATTTTCTATGTCTGTCTATCTATCTGGCTTAGAACTCTTATGTAATAGGCTTTTAAAATGCATTCACTTCCTATGGCTGGCAACACACCAAGGCATACTAACTGGCAAATAACAGCTGGCCAGTACCTCCAGGCTGCACATCGGCCAAAGGCAGCCCAATTGGGATGACCGCAATCCAGCCTGTGACAAATTGGCTAACTGTGCCTGCAATCTGGCCGGGCCAATTAATCACATTTGGCTTCCCTTTCTACATATGTATGTGGTGAAAGGCAACCCCTGACCTTTTCATGTGACGAATGGAGTCTAGCTCCTCTCTGAATGGTCCATCAGAGCAAAGCAAAGGGAGATTTGGGGCAAAGGAGGTAAGGGAGGCAAAGGGGAAAAAGGTAAAGAGAAAAGACAAAGAGAACCAGAAGGGAAAGTAATGATAGTATTATTAATAATAATGGCATTCATAGAGTGTTTAAAGTTTGTAGAGCATTTGATATGATCCTATGAGGGAGGTGATTTTATTATTCCCATTTTATAGATTAGGAAACTGAGGCTGAAAAAAAGTCTACTTGACACCTAGAGTTACATCTCAGGAAATAGCTAAGGTAGAGTTTGAATTTAAGTCTCCATGCTTTCCACATCTAGTGTTCTATTCACTATGAATGAAGTATACCAACAACAGAAGGACTTTTTCTAGTCACAGGAAATGACAAAGAACTTAGGTCAAAATCATGAAAGCTGACTTTATATAGGAGCCCAAATGTAAATCTGTAATAAAATCTGTAAAAATACAAATGCTTGTGAATGACTACATTGGGACATGAAAGTTTTGCAGAAAGCCTGCATGTCTGCATTGGCATCTGAAAATCTCTCTCTATTTTTTTGTTCTGATCTATAATTTCATTGCTATAGGAGAATTCCTGGTATGGAATTCCTCCATGGATGTATATTGGTGACTTGTATGAAATTTGGTGCATTCAAAAATTTCTTGGGGATGTGGAAAAGCTAAGTGACTTTGCCCATTGTCACCTAGATGGTATCAGAGCTAAGATGACCCCAGTGCTTCCTGACTCAGTGATTCCTCTATTCATTATTATCACATCATCCTTTCTTTCCAAAAATGTTAATGACTTAAGAGACTCAGATTAACCAGAAAATAGCAAGGAAGGAGAGACAGCATGGTAGAGCTAATCAAGAACTGACCTTAGAGTCAGGGATATGGGTTTCAATCTTACCTAACTCCCATAAGGGCTATATCATCCTAGGCAAGTCATTTACTCATTCAGAGTCCCAGGCAATTCTCTAAAACCTCAAGTTGCAAAGTAGGTGCTGATCTGCATTAGCATTTAATCCAGAAAGTATTTTTTTTGGCAAGGCAAATGGGGTTAAGTGACTTGCCTAGGGTCACACAGCTAGGAAATGTTAAGTGTCTGAGATCAGATTTGAACTCAGGTCTCTGAGTTCATCATCTAGCTGCCCCCTGAAAGTCCTTTTTAGCAATGAAATAGCAGGTCTTAGATGCCTTCTCCCATAGGTAAGAAAACACTGTTCATTTTTTCTTATAATATGTAAAAACTTGATGTGAAAGGTCACTGCCTGCCCCGAATATTCTCTATACAACTCCAGAAATCAACAGTACCTATTATTTATTAAATCTCAGACTGGCCAAGGTTGAGTCCTTTCTCGCCCCTTTCTTCTATGGGCATAAAGACGTCACAATGTTTATTATTCTGATTAGACTTATAGCTTAATTTACGGTATCCTGCTATTGTGCCTGGGTGTCTGGCCTGCATTCACAACCCTGCCAATGTTATTTTTAAAATGTCGCCTGAGCCATGATTCATGGCTGGTGCTCATGACATCAATGTTGACCTGAAAGAGTTAAGAAGCTACACCAAATTTATTTGTTTTTCAGAGAAGGGAAAAGGACAAGCTGAATGGAATCTTCAGAAAACAAAATCATCTCAAATGGGATCCGAATCTTAAGTCAGAGGAGAGGAGATTCAAATTCTAAATGTTTTCTTCACATCTGTCTATCATTCAAGAAGATATCCCCCTCAAACCCGTGTCCTTGCTCTCAAAAGTGCAGAGAGAGATTCTTATTTAGGGGGACAAAGGGCAATCTAGCTGGGTCCCTGCCTTAACATGGGTGGAGGGAATGTTTTACGGACATTTCCATTATTCCATTAACCATTATTAGACGTGGAAAGAATATTCTTGGACAACTTCTTGGCTGATATGAATGAGTGGGCACAATTCATAATCTCTGCCTTCATCACATACACAGGTACGTTCAATTCACTGGCTATACATTATCCATATTCTAATTTGAACTTTTATTTAGTCTATCCTACTGATACAAGAAGGAAGGACAATATAATAGAGAGAGAGGGATGGAATTGGAACAAAGGATTCAAATTCCAGCTTTACCACTTAATACCTATAGGGTTTTCCAACTCTGTGAGACTGTTAGATGAGGTCATTGACCCAGGTGATGTTTAATGTGTTAATCTGAGGTGGGAAAGACCACTTGCCAAAAACTTGTCACAAGATGTGACCACTGATTTGTTAAGGAAACTGGGCATTTTGAGGTACAGATGGCAAGTCTGGGAGTCTCTGAAAAGGTATGACAGTATTAGACTTTTCTCTTCCAATTAGCTGCCTCTTCCTGGGTCTGGCTCTTGAGCTAGGGGGAAAACTCAACTAGATATAAAGCCCCAGGCCGCCATGATGCTTTGCCAGCTTTAAGGTGAGGGTACTAAATAACCTATTCTCTGCTAGTCCAGCTTGCAAACCCAGCACCCATTAGCCTTAATGGGAGTCATACATGAAGAAGTCAAGAAGCAAAGGGACCTTAGGGCTACATTTAGAAGTATAAGTGTGAAGAAAGTCGTTCATTATAAATACAAAAAAACACCTAAATTGGAGGTCAGGAAAGCCAGTCACTTTAAGATGGCAGGAGAGGAGAATTTATCTATAATGTGGCAGTTGTGAGATGAGATTTGAGAAGTACAGCCGGGCCTTTGTCCAACCCTGTGGGAACTGGGCTATTGTCTTCCCTGGCCCATAGATGTGAGGGCCCTCTGCCCACAACCCCCCTTCCCTAGTGACCTCCGGGTCAGGGGCACACATGCTGGCCTTGAACTCTCCGTCTGTCTCCTCACCATATTAATTACTATTCCCCTCTGCCAGAGCAAGAAAACAACCTTCACTGCATTAGGGCTAATTAAAAAGAGTGAGCTTCTCATTCTGGCAGCCTTAATCGCTCTCCTCCACTATTCAGAACAGGAAGGAGTGCTGACAATCTTATTAATAGCAGAAGGAAGCACCCCGGTAATGCTCCCTGTCTGATAAACAACTCGACCATCGATGGGGCAGGCTTCTTGACACATAAATGTATCTCTCCCCTCCTAGCCCCTCCAATCATCACTATCGTGACTGTCTGAGATGGGGCAAAGCAGGAAGATCCCCAAGTTTCCACAAACCCAAACAACAGGCACCAGAGCCATAAGCAAGGTCAGAACAGATGTGAGGTCATTTCCATTAGAGGCAATTTCCAACCCTACCCATCACTTCCCTCTCTGCTCCTCAGAACCTTCCAAATTTAAGAGAAAAGAAAGGGAGGTATCATTACAGGCCATCTGATTTAGGATGCACAGAATTTCTCCCAAACATCATAAATAGATTCTCCATTTAAACTTCTGAGACTGTATCCCAAACAGGAATTCAATGCTCCATAGACATCAAAGAATGATCATGGGAATCAAAAAATGGCTTCTACTTATTCAACTACCTGAAAACACGAAGACGCTATAAGTTGGCCCAAAGTCAGGAGTTTCTGTGACCTTATCTTGTACCCATGAGTCCCTAAGGAACTCCAGATACGTCCTAAGGCCTTTGTTTACTTCTTACCTGAGTCCAATTTTCATTTAAATGGGTGATTTAGCGGTCAGAGAGTATACCTACTTTAGTGTGTAATAAGCGACAGACTTAGATTGACTCCATGCAAGCAGAGGCAACTAGGAAATTGTGGTAATTTTCAAGATAAAGAAAGCAAAAAATAGAGTGAAAGAATGAGTTCCTTTTGGCTTCAATTATCCAAATTGACTCTTTATGCTTAGTAAACAGTAAGAAATTTACTTTATTTGGTCTTCTATGTGCTGACTATATGGTACTTCCTGTAGCATTGACCTTTCTCATCTTCTGTCATCATTGCCAATTTGCATGACATGAGATAAAACCTCAGATTTGTTTTAATTTGCATTTCTCTCACTATTAGTGATTGTTTTTTAGTATTTTTTAAAGGTTCTTTAAAAAGATTTTTTAAAGGTTTATTAAGATTTTGCCATTCTTCTTTTGAAAACTATATCTTTGATTGTCTATTAGGGAATAATCCTTGGTATTATATATTTGTTTCAATTCCTTGAAAATTTTGAATAGTAGACTTTTGTCATTGGTATCATATGCAAATATTTTTATCCTATTTATTTTCTGATTCAGTGTTCAATCATTTTCTTTGTGCAAGGACTTTTAAATTTTACTTAAATAGTTTGTTCTATTTTTGCTCCACACTATCCTTTATTTGCTTACAAATTCACCCCCTTTTACTTGTATAAGATAATTGAATCATAATCTTCTAAATTTTTTATTGTTTGACCTTTTTGAGTCATATCCTTTTAGAGTTTTTGTGGTATATTGTATGGTAAAAGATATTGGTTTAAACTTTTAGCAGTTCTTGTCAAAAAGGGCATCAATTCCTTAGTAATTTATATGCTTGAATTTATCAGACTTCAGACTACTGCTTTAGATAGATTCTTCTTGTTTTTTTGGTTAGTTTGTTCCAATGATGTGATTTTCAGAGTTTTAACCAATATCAAAAAAATTTTGGTGACAACTTCTTTTTAAAAATTTATGATTTTTTGACATTTACTTTTATTTCCATTTTTTTCCTTCCTTCCCTATCCATCCCACTCCCCAAGACAGCAATCAATCTGATATAGGTTATATATGTACAATCATATTAAACATTTCCACATTATTCAAGTTGTAAAAGAATCAGAACAAAAGGGAAAAACCATAAAAAAGAAAACAGCAACAACAAAAATGAAAATAGTATGTTTCAATCTACATTCAGATTCTTCATTCAGATAGTTCTTTTCTATGGATATGCATAACATTTTCTATCATTGTATTGCTGAGAGCCAAGTCTATCAAAGTTGATGTGTTTCTGTTACTGTGTATAATGTTTTCCTGGTTCTGCTCACTTCACTCAGCATTAGTTCATGTAAGTCTTTCCAGGTTTTTCTGAAATTTGCCTGCTCATCATTTCTTATAGAACAGTAGTATTCCATTGAATTCATATACCATAATTTGTTCAACCATTCCCCAACTAATGGACAGACCCTTGATTTCCAGTTCTTTGCCACCACAAAGAAAACTGCTATAAACATTTTTGTACATGTGGGTCCTTTCCCATTTTTTATGATGTCTTTGGGATAGAGGCCTAATAAAAGTATTAAAGGGTATAAACAATTATATAGCACTTTGGACATAGTTTCCAACTGTTCTCCAAAATGGTTGGAGTGGTTCACTTTTCCATCAACAATGATGACAATTTGAGGTCTGGCAATTAATTTCTATCTTTCTTTTGAACTTTTTCTCATTATTTTATTTCCCATGAGATTCAGGACTATTTGTGATCTATTTTATGCATATATATGTGTATGTATGTACATATATATATACACATATGTATATATATTTCACCTAGTTCCCAAAAGTGTTTTCTCAGTAATTTAATTGACATGGCACTAAAACTATAAATTAATTTGGGTAGTACTGTCATTTTTATCATTTTTATTATATTGATATGGTCTAACCATGAACAATCAATGTCCCTCCACCTCCCTTTATTTCTGTAAAAAGCATTGTATAGTTTTATTCATATTAATCAATCAATAAATATTTGTTAAATAGATACTCTAAGTCAGTGACTGTATTAAGACAAAATTGAACAATTCCTCTCCTTAGGGAGCTTACTTTTTATAAATCTTGAATATCTTAGAGGGTTAGCTTTCAGATATTTTATGTATTTTTAAAAGCTTTTTAAAATACAAAGTCTCATCATTCCTTCTCAGTTTTTGTTATATCCTCCTGCCTTGTTGAAGTTATTAATTGCTTCTGGGAGAGGAATATTAAAGGCTGTTTTTAATAATATTTTACTTTTTACATTTTGCTTGGCTTTCTTTTTATGAACTTAAAGCTATTGTGCTATTAATATGTATTTAAAATTATTATTTTTTGTTATTTAAGCATAATATGTTTTCCCTATTTGCCTCTCTTGACTTTACTCATTTTTGCTATTATCTTGATGGTAATTTCCTGCATTCTTAGTATCACCTAAAGCAGATTGGATCATTTTCACTCTGCATATGCCTATAAATTTTAAATGTTTTTTGTGTACAAATAATTGCAGAATTTTATTTTCTTATCTATCACTATATATTTTTTTGAATTGGGAAATTTAATTCATATACTTTTAGAATTTTAATTATTAAGTGCATGTTTTCCTCTCTATATATCTGTATGTACATATTTATACACTCATACCTTTTCTTTTGAGTCAGTACTCATATTTTCACTAGTCTGAATCCTATTTCCTCTTTCAAAATACCTCTACTTCCCATTATTTGACTAATCATGATGCTATTCTCTACCCCTCTTTTCTTCCTTTTTTCTACCTCCTCTTTTCTAGTTTAGAAGCCTACTGGAATTTAAACCTCATTTATTAATCTTTTCCAGTAATATTACTGCCCTTTTTCATAAAGTCTCCTTCTATCTTCTTTCTTGCTCCTAACCAATTCTAAGATTCTTTAGAATATATTCCCAGGAATTATAATTCTAGATGAGTAAATGGAAAATGTTCTAGAGGCCAAGTCTGAGAGCATCAGTCTTATAAAAACAAATTCGGAATAGTTTTTTCCAAGGTGCTCTTGTTCCATCCTCTTCTTTTTTTATTTACCACGAGACATTCATATGTAATATTCTTTCAAATATAATATTAAGTTTTTAATTAAGGGAGGAAATTTTATCCCTAAATATTCATTCATTTCTCCTACCATTGCAATATCATATTGTATTTTTTCCTTTTATTTCTCATAATGACAGAATAATTCATTGGTATTCTGATTCACCCCCCAATGAAATTTGAGGTACTACTGTCTGTTTAAATTTTATTTTAATTCTATAATTCTAAAACTTGACTACATTAGTATCACTTTCTTGGTGATTTGAACTTCAGATTTCTTCTGTTGTTGTTCTATGGGATTATCTGGAGTTAAACTTGCTGTCTGCTTCCAATATTTGGGCAATTTTTCTATACGATTTCTTGGAATATGGTATTAGATTTACTTTTATCATATACTTTTATCGAAGTCATTAATCCTTAGTTTCTACCTTTTAATTCTTCATTCTTACATTCTAGTTGTCATTTTCTTTTTCATAGAATCTACTTCTATGGAGAGTATCTCAGTCTTTTGTTTTAAATTCTCTAGTCTTCAGGTAAACTTGTTAGTATCTTCCTCTAGACTTCTAAACTCTGTCCCAATTTCTTTGGGACATTTATTTTCCCAATTTTCTCAATTTATTTTAATTTAATTTTTGGTTTCTTTTTAAACTATTTTAAGGGTTCTTGGAGTTGGCTCCATTATTATTTCACAGGGCTTGTAGAATTTGATGTGATATCATTACCTTCCTCAGAAGACTTTGAGTCAGTTTCCTTTGCTGCAAATTACTTGTCCATGAAACTGATCTTTTCTTGGAATATTCATTTCTCCTCCTCCTCCTTAGTCAGCTTCTGTGTGTCTTAGTCATCTGCTCTGGTGATTTTCCTATGATGTCCTTACTAAACATTTATTTACTTATTTTCCCTTCAGAAGGCTGGGTGTATTGTGCTCCCTCCACCAGATCATGATGCTGGCTCTCTGCTCTCTCCAACTTCCAGGGTGGACAAAGTTTTGCTTCCTTTACAGGGTGAGAGTATCTACTTAGGCCATTGTTGTAGAGAAAATCAAAATGCTTACTATAATTGACCTATTTTTATTCTTTACCAATCACACACTTTCAGCATCCTGTCTCATTTCTTCAGTTCTTAGATTGGCCCAAGGTAGAGGTGATTATAAATGTTTTAGAGGATAGGCTTCCTTGTTACTTGTTAAGAGGGATACTCTCAGAAATTTTTGCATTTCAGTATCATTTCCTTGTTTTACTCCTGATACTGTCCTGCTTATTTCTATTTAAGTTCTATTAATAAATTTGTTTCTTTTTGGCCTACTTTCTTCTCCTTTTCTCTTCCAATATCCCCACTTTTCTACAAACATATCCTTATATTCTCTCAGAGCACTATAAATGACCAGAGAATTAAACTTCCTATTCTTGTGTGGGAAGGACCTTGGAGAGTCTTTAAAAGAGTGGAATGGATATCTACCTTTTCATCTTTATCTAATTTCTGATATCCAGATACAGAAACCACTTGGTCTTTTCAGATCCCTTTGAACTCTAGGATATCAAGACCAGATATCTTATGATTCATTTATTAAAAATCATTTAATTTAAAAGCAATTCTCTGCTTTCTGACTTCATCCATTGACAAACTAGAGGTGCCCCAACCTATGTGAAACCATATCATGTCCTATGACCAGTAGAAGCAGTCAAAATATGGGGACTCTTTTTCTGGTTTTCCACTGAAGTCAACAAAACTTAGCAATAGAAAATACGTTTTTTGTAATAAGGGCCACCTGAGCCCTTCTGCTGTACTTGGTGCGGTCTGTTGGGACAATAATAATAATAACTCATATCTAAATGTGTTTTCTAAAAGTCTTAGGGCAGTTTTTACTCTATTAAAATTGAAACCTTGTGAAGACTTGGGACACCCTATATAGTTCTCAATAAAGTAATATCCTTGCAACAAATTGGGCTGGCAGATAGAATTTGTAGGGTATCTAACAGATACATAATGAAACTGAGATTAGAAAGGTTATATGCTCAAGGTCATGTAAACTTGAACCTAAGTTTTCTGACCTCAAGGACAGAGTTCTTTTCATTAAATGCTGAAAAATACTAAAGGGAATCTGGGGATTCTTGGGATCTCTTCTCAGCTTTGAGGAGGAATTGTTCTATTTCAACCAGCCCTTAAACTCCCCAGCTACCATGGTCTCCCTGCAACTGGTTCCATCAAACAGGATTTTACCTAATTATAAAAAAATGCAGATGGAGGTTTGTTAATTAGCTTCCTGTTTTCTCCAGACCTCACCTCACCACCGGATTAAGCTGACTCAAAGACCATTCACCCAGTTTCAACAGGTCCAGCTGACATGATGGCCTCCATGCCAGCTAACAGGAGTGGGGTAGGGGTAGAGGGAGCCTCCTGGACCTCAACTACCCTCATTCACAACTCACTTTATACACTGACCGTCGATAGGGTCAGTTGGTAAGTTCTGGGCCTTGGCAGAGAAAGCAAGGAAACAGGTCAGACTTCCTGCCATGTATCTGCCAGTGGGTATTACTGTCGTTATACACAGCAAAACATCCCAGGAAGAAAAGATTTCAAACCTCACAAACTCAGCCTTCCTTTCTCCTTGTTCTCGGTGCCTTATAAAAATAGAAAGAACACATGTTCCCATTAGTCACTTGCTGGAGGGCAGCTGTGGGGTATATGCAAGCAGCCGGTATACTGCAACCAAATTTGAATATAATTTGCATATTCCAGGTAGACAATAGTATAATGCTCACATTCCCCTCAGTGAGGCAGTGAGACAGAAACCAGATGACATTTACTAGGAACAAGGCCCATCGTTTGTATGTTTTCAAATCCACTTGATAAGGCCCCTCATGGTGATGGAAGCCCACCCCAGTTAGAGAGGCAGTCAGAGAGTCTTTTAATTAAACTTCTGTGAGGGAAGGCCAGGCCTCCCAGGAGAATGGTAAAAAGAAAGAGACAGAGGGAGAAAGAGAGAAGGGGGGAGAGAGACAGAGAGACAGAGAGACAGAGACAGAGAGAGAGAGAGAGACAGAGAGATAGAGAGAGAGAGAAACAGAGAGAGACAGAGAGAGAGAGAGAAACAGACAGAGACAGAGACAGATATATACAGAGAAAGAGACAGAGACACAGATATATACAGAGAGAGACAGAGAGATAAAAACAGAGAAAGAGACAGAGATAGAGTCAGAGAGACAGACAGAGACTCACACAGAAACAGAAACACATACACACAGAGACAGAGAGAAACACATAAAGAGATCTAGAGAGACAGACAAAGACAGAGATAGAAAGAAAGAAAGAGAGAGAGAAAGAGAGACAGAGAAAAAGAGAGAGACAAAGAGATGGGGTAGAGAGAAAAAGACAAGGGAGAGACAACTAGACAGATGCAGTGTGTTTCTCTTTGGGAACATCTTTTTTTTTTCCTCCCCAACTCTTTGTATCTAGTGGAGTTGAAACTCTTCCTTGTACATTTTGGCACTCCTTCAGAAGCATTCAGAGGAAGTCTCATGGCTAGCTCCAGGACCCCTGAGTCTCTCTCAGCCTTTAAATCCTAAGTGATCTTTGGCTTCCAAAGCCACCTGTGGGAGTTCAAAGGTCAACTTTTGGGGATGTAATCAGTGTCTGAGCAACACAGGACACAATTGCTTTGAGGTCATGTCAAGGCACTGCCAGAGGGAAAAAGAAATAATCCTGCCGGAGTTTACAGGTGGCTCTCTTATTGACCCACTGCTTCCCATCTTAGAGAAGAACCTATTCGAAGAGACAAAGGTTTCCCTTGTGTCTCTGACCTGACTTGACCTGACCTCTGTAACTCTATCAGGACCAATGGCCGGTAGTTATCAACTGTCAATAAATGGCAAAAAACCCACCATTTCATTCATGATATGGGGCAGGCCTATCTATTTGCTGATCGATCATGAACTTGCAGGTTGACAAAATACAGTCAGTGTCCCTTGTTTTCTCATCATAATATTGAGGATATGTGCTTCGACAAATTGAATGATCTACTCCTCTCCTGTCCCACTCTCGGGGCACTTAGTAAATACCAGATAGATTGATTGAAATCAAAGGTGAATGGGAGGTCTGTGCCATTCCTCTGAAGAATCAAATGTCACAGAACCACAGTGCCAAAGTACTAATTAGTGCATCTCATTAAGGCTACCTTACTAAAAATACCATAGAAAAGGAACAGGGCTACATGGTCCCAATTATCTGGCTAATCCAAAAGTCATTTTTATTTGTTTAAATTACTCACACAATTATGATAAAAGGGATTGCATCAAACCTGAATTATCTTGCTCAGCAGCTTCAGAAAAGAGGCAACATGCTCTAACAGCTAGAGAAGCAGACTCAGAGACGAGAGGTCTGGATTCAAGTCTTGCTTCTGATAAATACTGGCTATGTAATACTAGGCAAGTGCCAGGAGACAGATCTCCAAGGAAATAAATTGTAGAGCAAGCGGTCTGTCATAGTGGAGAAGCTTTATCCCTAGAAGTTTCCTCTACCAAAGAAATCATAGTTTCTACCTAATAACCAATACTCAAATTCACTGGGTAATTGGGAATTCTCTATTTTATCTTACGCTGTCTCAACTCAACAAAGGTTTCATAATTTTTGTTGACATGTAAGTGTTTGTAGAAGCAATCAGAAACCATAAAGCAGGGGTTAGCTGCCCAAAATGCTGACCAAATCCTGCCAGCTGCCAGGACAGGTCAAGAGCTAAATATGGTTTTGCATTTTTAAATAAAGTTTTATTGTATTTAAAAACATAAAATCCATTCTTACCTCACTGTATGGTGGCAGTAGATTTAGTCCTTTGCTGTAATTTCCTGGCCCCTGAAAAAAGGGAATGATCTCAGAGAACTGGAAGCCCAGGGCTTATTTCATATTTGCTAGAGAACTGAGGGTGTGTGTGTGTGTGTGTGTGTGTGTGTGTGTTTGTGTGCATGCCTGTGTGTATTTGAATTTGTATCAGTCACTTAGGCCATCTCCATATGAGGCTAGGGTAGTCAATCATTTTGCTAAAATTACCAATTGATCCCCTTAAATTTGGCTTACTGTTTTTCTTGGACTGCCCAAATTTTTGGACAATTAGACACAATATCAGTCTCTTCTTCTTTTTTCTTAAATTTTATTTTATTTGCAAAACATATGTATGGGTAATTCTTCAACATTAACCCTTACATAGCTTTGTGTTACAAATTTTTCCCCCCAACTCCCCACCCCTCCCCTAGATGGCAGGATATCCACTACATGTTAATTATGTTTAAATACTTGACAAATCGAATATATGTATACATATTTCCAAACTTATCGTTGTTCAAGAAAAATCGTATCTACACGAAAGACATATCAGACAGTCTCTTCTTCTAAAATTAAACTTCTAATCATAGCATGTATGTGACCCTCAGTTTCTTAAAGGTCATGCCAGTATAGCATGATCTTGGGTAAATCCCACCAAGATAGAAAGCTTTCAGTATCAGCTGCTTGTTGACCAAGGACCAGGTTGGCCAAGTCTAGAGAGGTTGAACAACAGGTTGGCCATAGGTTGATGAATATTGTGGGTGCCCCAAATCTCAGAGACTCAATCTGAATGCAGATCCTTACTGATTGTCACCTCTGTCTGTCTCAGTTTCCTTATAGGCAAAAGGGAAATAATAGAGCCTATCTCCTAGGGTTATTGTGAATATTACATGAGATAATACTTTTAAAGTACCTTGCAAATTTAAAAAAGCTATATAAACACTACCTGGTATTTGTAGTAGCACTAGTAGTAGTAGTAGTAGTAGTAGTAGTAGTAGTAGTAGTAGTAGTAGTAG
>JAJPUD010000143.1:83888-151831 GCA_023553655.1 Myrmecobius fasciatus
AGTAGTAGTAGTAGTAGTAGTAGTAGTAGTAGTAGTAGTAGTAGTAGAAGATAGTAGTAGTAGTGTTAATAATTATTGTACAGTATTACAGAGTTACAGCTAAATTGCAATGCATAGAACACTTATCTAGGAACCAAGAATACTCATCTTTGTAAGTTTAATTCTGTCTTCAGATACCAGTTATGTTATCCTGGTCAAATCACTTAATCCTGTTTGCCTCTATTTAGCTATCTGTAAAATGAGCTGGAAGAAAATGGCAAATCACTCCAGTATCTTTGACAAGAAAATTCCAAATGGGATCACAAAGAGTTGGACATAATTGAAACTGAATAACACATTACAATGTTGTCCTTTAGGGCTATTGAAACATTGGTGGCTCTCTTAAGTAAATGGCCCCAGAATGATATGCTTTTTGAGTTTTGTATCTATCTATTTTTGACAGTTTTCTAATTCCATCCTGATGGTCAGATTTTCAACTATTCCTTCTTTCTACTTTGAACATGACCTTACTCATTCTATCTCTCCTTTGCCCCAATATATTCCTATTTAACCTTATGGACTGGGATACCAGATCACTAATTTCATTAGGCTTCTGGATCATATAAAAATAAAGAGGCTTTTAGTGATATCTGATTTGACAAGAAACAAAGTTCCCCAAGAAATATGATAGAGAAAAGAACTTGGGGCTTTGATTCTGAAGAGCCCTGTGTTCATTTAAATTCTGCCTCATATATTGGGAAATTATGGCCAATCACCCAGTCACTTTTTGCCCCAGTTTCCCCATCTGTAAAACAGAGATATTATTAGCATCTTCCCCACAATATTGTTGTAAGGATCATATGAGATAATTTATATAAAAATTTGCAAACCTTAGAGTATTTCATGTCAGTTATTATTTTTGCAACATTTCCTCAAGCCCCCACTTCTTTGATTTTGTGTCAATCTGGCTATTTCAAGTTCTTTTCTTCCTTATCTTTTTGATTCTTTTTTATGTTTCTGATGAGCTGATGTTACCCAATCAGTGATGTCTTGAAAAATGATATGTCACCTACTGTATTTATATTTTACATCAACAAGAGGATGGATAATAAGTATTATTAAGTTGGGAAAAAATGTTAAGCATGTAAATGGAATGGAAGGCATTGTCTAGGCATGTATTGTCACATTAGCACATTTTTGCACATATAATAAAAACTAATTTATCATTAAGTATATTAGTAGAGCATTCTTTGCATACTTCATTGCAAGCTACCTCAACATTATGCCATTTTATTAAATCAGGGGGCCTACCAATTCTGATGGATCAAGGAAAGCTGAAGGTTAGGTCTGGCCTTTTTTTCCCCATCACAAATGCCCAACTGCCAATGTTTGATTTCTCTTTTTTATATTGAAAGATTTCCAACAAAGCCTGGTTTTGATAATGAGTGGTTCAGGGGTTCCCTGTCCCCAGTAACTGACAGACATAGGTCTGGAGAGCATTAATCTTCTGTCTGAAGGTAGGGGGAGGAGGGAGGTTAAATGTGGTATCAGTAGATTTGCCTAATCTGGAAATGCCCACGAAGACCCAATTCTCAGTGAATTCAAATCCATCAACAGAATGAGTATAGACTATGGCTTGCTGCCATTATAATTTTGTCAGGTTAGCAACAAATATTGGAGAAAAAACACTGGCTTTTCTCGAGCAGAGGCAGATTCTGCTTGTGCAGTGATTGCGATAGCAAATACATCAATCATTATGAACTAGTAATAGCTCAAATGCAGCCCTGACCATTTGAACCAAGGGGCAAAACCGATGAAAGAAAAAAAAGCAAGAGAATAGGAAGCAAATAACAAAATGTAGATAGCTGGATGAAAGAAACAATCAGCACTCTTTCCCAGACTTATTCTCAGTTCTAGAAATGATTAGAAATTTTTTGTGTGTATAAGTATAAAAATAATAAAAATCTAACTGTCTTCCTATCGCCTTCAGATTAAACAGGAATCAGCATTTAAAAAATCATTGTTAACAATGATAGGTAACAAATTCATTGTACTTTGAAGCTCATTAGACTTTACATATATTATATCTCATTTTATCCTTTTGACAATCCTCGGAGGTATATATCATGATCCCCATTTTGAAGATCAGGAAACTGAGGCACACTCAGGTTAAATGAGAATCACCCAGCTAGTAAAATATCTGACCTAAGTCTTTTTGAAATTTTTTTGGTTTCATATTTAAGTCTTTATGATTGCAAATTCAATACTCTATTCAGTTTACCTCCTTGCTGTCTTGAGGTTAAAAATCAAAAGTGTTAATTATATATAATAAATGTCTATGTGGGTTTTTTATGCTCTAACATTTGAAAAACACTGGTATGTCTTTTCATTCAAACAGCATAACGACCAGGTGAAGTGTTTACAATACCTGTTATTATCTTCTTTTTTACAGATGAGGAAACTGAGATTGAAAGGAAAATGAATTTTAAGCTAGCAAGCATTAGAAGAAGGATTTGAATTTAGGGCTTCCTTTCTTTAAATACTTCACAACAGAGACTATACCCACTTAAAAGACATCCAAATAGATGGCCACTCCTAAAATAATCGCCATGGGTAGACTTTTGAATAAACATATTTGAATTTTGGCATTCTAAAACCTTTAGCTGAGAGAAGATGAAATGTAAGGGATAGAAGGCCATCCTGAGAATCCAAGATACTTAGGGCTAACTGGCACTTTTTATACAGATTGACTGTGCCACAATCAGCAAATCTCTTAATCTATCATTGCCCCCCGGGGCACTTCTATAAACTTAGAAGTTGTAGAAGAGGTATTTATTTGCATTGATGGCAGAAATTTCCTCCTCCAGAGATCCTTATGCCAATAAAATAATGACTACAATTTTTCTCTATATAGTGCTTCAAGGTTTATAAAACACATAACTTACATTATCTCATTTTATCCTTACAAAAGTTCAGGAAGGTGAGAGCAATTATATAATCCCCATTTAAGAGAAGAGAAAATTGAGGCTGAGGAAGGTGAAGTGAGTATCTAAGAAGAAAATCTAACTGATTATCTAACTTGGCTAGTGAGGATAAATTTATATACAGGTCTTACTAATTCCAGGTCCTTCCATTGTGTTGTACATTGGAATCTCAAATGAGGTCTCAAAAAATACCACCGCCCTTCCAAAAAAAATTACTTCTTTAGCTATTTTTCTATATCTACAACTTCCTTTTGAAAAACTGAGATTGCTAAGAAAAAATCTCCAGGGCCAGATGGATTTACATGTAAATTCTAACAAACATTCAAAGAACAATTAATTCCAATACTATACAAACTATTTGAGAAAATAGGGACAGAAGGTATACTACCAAATGTCTTCTATGATACAGATATGGTGTTGATAGCTAAACCAAGTAGGGTGAAAACAGAGAAAGAAAACTATAGATCAATTTCCCTAATGAATATTGATGCAAAAATTTTAAATAAGATATTAGCAGTGAGATTACAGAAAGTCATCTCCAGGATAGTACACTAAGACCAAGCTGGATTTATACCAGGAATGCAGGGCTGGTTAAATATTAGGAAAACTATCAGCATAATTAATTATATTAATGGCCAAACTAACAAAAATCATATGATTATCTCAATAGATGCAGAAAAAGCATTCAATAAAATCCAACACCCATTCCTATTAAAAACTCTAGAGAGCATAGACAAATGGGCTTTTCCTTAAAATGATTAGTAGCATCTACTTAAAACCATCAGCAAGCATCATATGTAATGGAGACAAACTAGAACCATTCTCATTAAGATCAGGAGTGAAACAAGGCTGCCCACTGTCACCATTACTACTTAATATTGTATTAGAAATGTTAGCTTTGGCAGTAAGAGAAGAAAAAGAGATTAAAGGAATTAGAGTTAGTAATGAGGAAACCAAATTATCACTCTTTGCAGATGATATGATGATATACTTAGAGAACCCTAGAGACTCAACTAAAAAAATTACTAGAAACAATTCACAACTTTAGCAAAGTTGCAGGATACAAAATAAATCCACATAAATCATCAGCATTTTTATATATTTCCAACAAAGTTCAGCAGCAAGAGATACAAAAAGAAATTCCATTCAAAATAACTGTTGGTAGTATAAAATATTTGGGAATCTATTTGCCAAGGAAAAGTCAGGAACTATACGAACTAAACTACAAAACACTTTCCACACAAATAAGTCAGACCTACTTAATTGGAAAAAGATCAAGTGCTCATGGGTAGGCCGAGCAAATATAATTAAAATGACAATACTACCCAAACTAATTTATTTATTTAGTGCCATACCAATCAAACTCCCCAAAAATTATTTTACAAATCTAGAAAAAATAGTAGCCATGCTCATTTGGAATAACAAAAGGTCAAGGATTTCAAGGGAATTCATGAAAAAAAGACAGATGAAGGTGGCCTTGCTGTACCAGATATAAAACTATATTATAAAGCAGTGGTCATCAAAACCATTTGGTAGTGGCTGAGAAATAGAGCAGTCAATCAGTGGCATAGAATAGGATATCAGGACAAACTAGGTAATAATGTTAACAATTTAGTGTTTGATAAACCCAAAGACCCCAGCTTCTGGGATAAGTACTCACTATTTGACAAAAACTGCTGGGAAAATTGGAAACTAGTGTGGAAGAAATTAGGGCTTGACCCACACCTAACACCACATACCAAGATAAGATCTAAATGGGTTCATGATTTGGATATAAAGAGTGATATTATAAGTAAATTAGAGGAATGTAGTATAGTTTACCTCTCAGACCTGTGGAGATGGAATAAATTTATGTCCAAAGAAGAACTGGAACTCTTAATTGAACACCAGATAGAAAATTTTGATAATATTAAGTTAAAAAGTTTTATACAAACAAAACTAATTTAGACAAGATTAGGAGGGAAGCAATAAATTGGGAAATCTTTTTTACATTTAATGGTTCAGATAAAGGCCTAATTTCTAAAATATATAGAGAATTGTCTCATATTTATGAGAATTCAAGCCATTCTCCAATAGATAAATGGTCAAAGGATATGAACAGACAATTTTCAGATGATGAACTTAAAACCATTTCTAGTCATATGAAAAGATGCTCCAAATCACTATTGATCAGAGAAATGCAAATTAAGACAACTCTGAGATACCACTACACACCTGTCAGATTGGCTAAAATGACAGGAAAAGATAATGATGAATGCTGGAGGGGATGTGGGAATACTGGTACACTGATACATTGTTAGTGGAACTGTGAACGGATCCAACCATTCTGGAGAGCAATTTGGAATTACACCCCAAAAGTTATCAAACTGTGCATACCCTTTGCCCCAGCAATGTTTCTATTGGGCTTATATCCCAAAGAGATCTTAAAGGAAGGAAAGGGACCCACATGTGCAAGAATGTTTATGGCAGCCCTTTTTGTACTGGCTAGAAACTGAAAGCTGAATGGATGAATGGCTGAATAAATTATGGTATATGAATGTGATGGAATATTATTGTTCTGTAAGAAATGACCAGCAGGATGATTTCAGAGAGGCCTGAAGAGACATGAACTGATGCTAAGTGAGAACCAGGAGATCATTATACACGGCAACAACAAGACTATATGATGGTCAATTCTGATGGACATGGCTCTCTTCAACAACGAAATGATTCAAACCAGTTCCAATTGGTCAGTGAAGAAGGCTATATACACCCAGAGAGAGGGATATGAAATGTGGACCACAACATAACATTTTCATACTCTGTATTGATGTTTGCTTGCATTGTGTTTCCTTTCTCTGATTTTTTTTCTTGTAGATACGATTTTTCTTGCACAGCAAGATAAATGTGGAAATATGCATATACATATTTGATTTGTCAAATATTTTAACATAATTAACATGTAGGACTTCCTTCCATCTAGGGGAGGGGTAGAGACTACAGGGGAAAAAATTGTAACGGAAAGCTTTGTAAGGGTCAATGTTGAAGAATTACCCACACATATGTTTTGCAAATAAAAAGCTTTAATAAAAAAATTGAGATTGACAACTGTGATGGAAAAGACTCTTTGACAATGAGGTGATTCAGGCCAATTCCAATAGACTTGTGATGGAGAGAGCCATCTGTACCCAGAGAGAGGACTATGGAGGACTGTATGGATCACAACATGGTGTTTTTATTTTTGTTGTTGTTGTTTGCTTATTTGTTTATTTTTCTTTCTCTTTCCCCCCCTTTGATCTGATTTTTCTTGTGCAGCATGATAAAGGTGGAAATGTTTAGAAGAATTATACATGTTTAGCCTACATGAGATTACTTGCTGTTTGGGGAAGGGGGAGGTAGAGAGGAAGGGAGAAAAATTTGGAAGTAAGGTTTTGCAAGGGTGTATGTTGAAAACTATCTTTGCTTGTATTTTGAAAAATTAAAAACAATTATTATAAAAATAAAAAAATAAAGGCATAAAAACTGAGATTGAAGGTGGGTTATTTAATTATTTTAACACAAAGAGTTAAAATCCAATTTCACAAAACATTCCACCTCTCACCTGCCCACCTTGAGTGAGTTGTGCTTTCCTTCCCTCCTTGCTTCCCCTCAAAAAATCAACACCACTGAAATGCTTAGTTAAATATAGAAAAGATGAAAAATACTATGTTTTCTTTTTAAAAAAAAACCCTACACCACTAATAGAAAATAGAGAAATGCTCAGGATTAGATGCAGAGAAGATGGAGATACTGAAAACTGATATAGACTAAGCTGCTAAGTCTGCCAAACAACTTGGAATTCTGGGAGAAAAGTGACTAAATTGTTTCTGCCCTTTAAATAAAAGATCTCACAGCTAGGTAGACCTCCCCCTCTCCTCACACTTGCCCCAGTATTTTAAACATAGAAGGAAAAGCTCTATTTATAGCAACATAATCACAGCAATGCTTTGGGGGAAAGGGAGATGTAGCAATGAGTCTACAACATTTTTTAAAGTATCTATTATGCATCAAACACTGTATTAAACCTAGAAGATGCCAAGAAAGTTTACAGTTCCTGCCTTCAAGGAGCTCCTATTCAAATAGAAAAGTTGCCATGTAAATAAAAAGACACATACAAGATACATACTTTTTTTTACATAAATAGTATTTTTCCCAATTACATGTCAAGATAACTTTTAACACACTTTTTACAAGATTTTCAGCTCCCAATTTTCCTCCCTCCTTGCTTCCCCTCTCCTCTTCCAAAAAATGGTAGGTAATGTGATATAGATTATATATAGAGAGAGATCATGTAAAGTATATTTCTATATTTGTCACACATGTGAAAGAAGAAACAGATCAAAAGGGGAAAAATGAAAAAAAAGGAAGGGGAAATATGCTTCAATCTGCATTCTGAGTCCATCAGTTCTTTATCTGGATATAGATAGCGTTTTCCTTCATGAGTCATTTGCACTTTTCTTGGATCATTGTGTTGTTAAGAGCTAAGTAATTCATCATACCATGTTTTTGATACTGTAAATAATATTTTCCTGGTTCTGTTCATTTTACTTTGCATCAGTCTGTAACACATTTTTTCCAGGGCTTTCTGAAATCTGCCTGTTCACCATATTTTATTGCACAATTGTATTTCATTACTTTCATACAGCATAGTTTGTTCAGTCATTCCTTAATTGATGGGAATTCCTTAAATTTCCAATAATTTGCCACCATTAAAAGGACTACTGTAAATATTTTTGTACATTTAGGTCCTTTCCCTCTTTTTTATGATCTGTTTGGGATACAGATGTAGTAGTGGAATTGCTGGATCTAAGGATTTACACAATTTGGTTGCCTTTTGGGCAAAATTCCAAATTGCTCTCCAGGATGGTTGGATCAATTCACAACTCCACCAACCATGCCTTATTGTCTCAATTTCTCCCCATTTTCTCCAACATTTATTGTTTTTTCTTTTGTCACCTTAGCCAATCTGATAGGTATGAGGTAGTACCTTAGAGTTGTTTTAATTTGCATTTCACTAATTAAAAGGGATTTAGAACATTTCTTCAAATGCCTATAAATAGCTTTGATATCTTCATCTAAAAATTGTTTATTCATATCTTTTGAGCATTTATCAATTTGGGGAATGGCTTAGAAGATACATACAATTTAAATGGAAGGTAACTTTAAAAGAGAAATATTAGTAGCTGGGGGAGGGGAATGGGGTAGAGGAAGGATGGGAAGGAGGAAACAAGAAAGGTGTCATGCAAATGTGTTATTTGAATTGAGATTTGAAGGAAATTAGGGATCCTACTAGGTAGAGGTGATGAGGAGGTAGAATATTCTAGGCATAGACAGTAACCAGTGTCAAGGAGGTAGGAGATGGACTGTTATATTCAAGGAACAGTAGATATATAAGGTATCTGGATTCTAGAATTTATACTGAGATGACTAGAGAGATAGGAAGGGGCCAGTTGCAATGAATTACAAAGGAACAAAGGTAAAAGGGAGACACTGGACTTTATTATTATTAAATTTCAGTCACTTTTTAGTTGTGTTTGTCTCTTTGTGACCCTATTTGGGTTTCTTGGCAAAGATACTTCAGTGATTTGCCATTTCCTTCTCTAACTCATATTACAGAAAAGGAAACTGAGGAAAACAGGTTGAAAAAAATGAATTGTCCAGGGTCACAACCAATAAGTATCTGAGGCTGGATATAAATTCAGCTATTTCTGCCTTTAGGCCTAGCTCCAGCTGTCCAAGCTGTAATTTGTTCTATCACTTTTTTTGGAGAGGTGAAGTATGGAATCTTGCATATATTGTCATCGGGTCATATGCTTTTGCTGAAAAGTTTTTCTTTGTTACAACGGAAGTTTATCTGTATGTGGAGGTTAAAAAGAGTTATATCTGTAAATAACTAGAAAAAAAACTTTCCATAAAACTTTAGTCAGATTCTGAGAAATTCATAAAGTGCCAATAAAAGAGGCTGCATACAAGACAAGGAAGCTAGTTTCCTACCTCTGTAGGCCTCAAACCTTGGAAATACGCCCCCTCCTCCCCAAACTGAAGGAAATTAACTGTATCCAGCTCTCTCTTCCATGGAAAGGTCTCTTAGGGCCTAGTGTCAGCAGAGGAGTAGGGCAAGAGGCCCATCAGGTTCATTAATTGCTGGAAAGTTAGAACAGTCAGTCAGCAGAAGGGATTGCTGACCTGGCTCCTAAATTTAACCCACTGCAGGATGATTAAAGGCAGTTTGGAATATTAACAGGGCCGCCTGGGAGATGAATGAGATCCTTCCCTTCAGTGGCCTGGAGATGGCCTTATTTCTGTTAGTCCTTCCAGGCAAGTTTCTTCAGTAGAAAAACAATCACAACGAAACTCAGAGTCCTGAGTTTTCAGAAGAGAAGTTTTGATTCTCCAGTCCCACACAATGGACTACACCCATGCTCAGTTCAATATTCCCTACATATATGGATGCATCCAGGAAACCTCAGATGTGACTTCCATCTCTGCACGCAGAACAGAGAGCAACCTGCAATTATACAATTAGACTGATCCACACTTTCCCCATTAGTGTTTATTTCTGTTGCCAGTCACGCTGCTTACTGGAAAACGAAGGCTGTTAGTTAGCATATAGAGCTCATTTTTCCTTTTCCCTGACCCCCCTCCCAAGACATTTTGCTGAATTTCTTGATCTCTTTTCAGAAGCCTGCTGATTCTCTTCTTTCAAGCTGCTCCTTGGAGTTTGAGGGGCTCAGAGGTGTGTGGATTGCAGAAATTAGACTTAGCTGGCATATTTACCTTGAAAAGCTCAGGGTCTATGTAAAGAGGCCTCTGGAAACAGACTGCTAGAGAGGCAGAAGGAATGGGAAATAAATTGTACACAGGAAGGCTGGTCTATACCTGAGAGAGATTCATTCTTATGCTTCTGGTTGAAAAGCAGAAATAGGAATGGTGCATGTTACTCAAGAAGATTGTTCCAAATGGAATCGACTTCACACAAAACTGGGGGAACTCCAAGCATATGGAGCACTACCATGTTCCTGTTCAGAGGATGATCTGATCCACCAATGATCAGAAATCACTTAGTGCTACTGGGTTTCCAAAATCCATCTCATTTTATATAACTTAAAAGTCTTTAAGTTTAATAAAGTTTTAACATGGTAAAATGAGAATTCATAGAAGCACCAAAAAGACTATCAATATGTATGAGAAGTACCTAATGAATTTTCAATTAAAAAAAAGTTGAGTTAATATATTCTAAATTTCTGGAGAAAAGTGACTTAAAACCAGGTGCAAAGGACCGTGAAGGAAAACAGGTAGAAAACTATCCTTTCTAAAAATGACTGTTCAGTCCTTCCCAAATTGCTACTAATTGGTATATTAGTATACCCCTCATTTCCTGCCACTGAAAAAAAATCTTTGATATCCACTATTAACTCGTTGAGATCAGAAACTAATTTTGTATCTATTATTTCCCATGCTTAACATAGTGCCTGTCATATAGTAAACACAATAAATGCTTGTTTCCCTTTTATCGTCATCCTTCATTTCCTCCTTCCTTTTTTCCTTCTTTCCCTCAATTAGGAACTAAATATCACATTATCTGGTGCATCATTCATTTCAGTAAAGCTTTATAATATTCTTGTCATGTGTGGGTCACTCAGCTAGGTACTTGGAATACAAAGATTTTTTAAAAAATGGAACAAAACAACAACCAAAAACAAAAATAGAACAAAACCCGAGAAACAAATCCCTGCCCTCAGAAAGCTTACATTTTTTTCTTAGGTGTGATACCTCTATCATGAAAGAAATCATGTTTCTTCTAAGTTATACTCTCTACCTACTGTACCTTCATAAAGATAATGAGGAAGCTCACCAAGTCAATTCAATTCCAACTCAAGAGTATGAAGTAAACCAAGTTTATGGTGAAAGGATTCTCCAGGGTATAAAGGAATCATTGTGACCAGCCTTTCAAAGGGTCTTCAAAATCATTAATTCCCTCTCAATTTAATTTGGATGGTACCAACCTCACTCAGAAATGACTTCCTTCTTTTTTGAGCAGGCTGTCCCTCCTTTTATTGCTCCCACAGTACGGCAGATTAAGAGATCACAATCATCAGCTTTTAGCAAATATATTCTGGCAACCCTGAACAGATATCCATGAAAACTGACAAAAAGTATTAGAGACAAGAAATAGCGTAAATTAAATTTCTTTTAGGCCTGTTGCCCGATTTCCTTTCGACATGCCCTGATTTCTTTTAAGCACTGGGTATATCTCATTTTCAAGATTTATTTGGGTTATCTTTAGGTATCTGGAGTGCCATTTAGAATCATACTCATTTACTAAATGGTACCCCAGTGCCCTGAAAGAGTTAATTCCCTTTTAAAAGAAAAGCAATTTACTTTCTACTTAGCAGCAGGATAAAGACCATTGCTTACAAATGTCTATGAGCTCCTTAAAGAAAGAGAGACGTTTTTATAAATGTAGAGTATAATAATTACAATTATTAAAATAATGTCAATCTGCAGGATTATTTTTATATATACCCTTCCCCACCCTTAATATAAAGAGACCTGATCCACATCAGAAATGCCAGGTGTTGCTTTTATAAGGAGCTTTAGAAAGTTACATGCTGTGAGATGCTCCAAAATAAGTCCTTTCAACCAACCAACCAATCAACCAACCATCAATCACATGTGTTCACTGAGTGGGAATAAAAACAATTGGCCAGTGCCTCTCTTCAAGGAGCTTCCAGCTTGCCTAAGGAGGTGGGTCCATATACATAAACAGATACCTAAAAAAAGTATTTAAGTATTGAATGAATGGTAAAGACAGGAAATGTTAGAGGAATTCAGAAGAGAGAGAGATCCCTTCAAGCAGTGGTTGCCAGCATTGATGAGCATAAGGATTCCTTTTCAATATTAAACAATTTTATGGACTTTTTCCCAGCCCCTACATATAAGAAAGTATACTTGAGTATCCTCTGATGCGGAAAATACATAGTGATGGAATGTGACTATGAATATCAATTAGGTTTTTAAATAATGATAATGATTAACATATGTCACAAGTACTTTAATGTTGGCAGACCACTTTATATATAGTAATTTATTTGAGCCTTACCACAACTATGGGAAATAAGTAATACAGATATTACTCTCTCCTTTTTATATATAAGGAAACTGAAGTTCAGGGAGGATGCATGATTTACTCTTGGTCATGCAACTAATAAGAATTAGAAGTAGGTTGTGAACCCATGTATATTTGTGTGTATATGAAGTATACATATGTATATATGATTATATATGTTATACATGAGTTTTAGTGAACTCGTAGTATTTATGGTAGTAAACAAATGAGTTAATATGTTGAGTCACACTTATTCTTTTCTCATCAGCTAGTAATAATAATAGCAATAGTAATAATAACACTTTAAAGTGCTAAGTTTGGATACTGAGGTCAAATGTTACTTTTGATCCTTAGAGACTGGCTCTTGGCCAGATGCTTAAGTTCTATCTTGTACCCTGGGAAACTGTGTAGGATTGATTTACTTGGTTGTTATTTGCCTAAGCTGTATAATGGATAGAGCACTGGGTCTAGAGTGAGGAAGACCTGAATTCAAATACGCCTTCAGATAGTTTCTAGCTGTGTGATCCTGCCACAAAGAGACAGATAAGATTGAAGCAATTAAACAACACTTACAGGGAGTTCTCACAATAAAAATACTCCACACTTAGGAAATCAAAACCTTCTTACATTCTTTGGAATTCATTACATTTGTTATCCTTTAGCTGAATTGAAAAGAAAGACATTCTGAAATGATTCCCCCTGGACCATTTTGAAAATGTACTTGAATTTTTGGGAAGCTCATGACCTTAATGTTTCTGGCTTTTAAGAAATGAGGAACTCATTTGTTGTGTGTATGCACTTTTAATCTCTGTTGATCAAGAGAATGGCAACAAAAAGTAGAATCATCATAGCCTATTGCCTTCAAAACTGAAAATTTCTAGCTAATGCAGCTTCACAGAATAATGAGACCTATATCTGCTTGCATCCTAAAGAGGAGAATGTTTTAGGGTCATACACTAGGGTCTTGATTTGATATGAAGAATAATTGGGAAGTTTGGTAGAGGTACAAGGAAAAAAGCACTGGTTACTGTAGTGTCTGGAGGCAAGTAGTAAAGACCAATAAAGATAGTATTGGTTTAGGATTCTGAGGATCTGAGTTCTAATCCCAGCCTTGCCACAATCTAGCTGTGTGAACTCAGGAATAAGTTTGATTTGAATAACTGTTTCTTGAATTGCTTAATTAATTTGAATTCTGTATAATGCTGCCAGATTACTCTTTTTTGACCAAGGATTCATAAGCCTTTCTTATATCATGGATCCTTTGGCAGATGGATGAAAATTAGGAACCCCCTCTCTGAATAATGTTTTTAAATATCTAAAATAAAACACATAGTATTAGAAAGGAAACTAATTGTACTGAAATGCAGTTATCAAAATATTTTGAAAAATAACTTCTCAAAACTTAAATTGAGCTCCTCTTTTAGAATAATGCTTTTTTTTATCATACCACTTCTTTTCTCAAGAACCTTTAATGATTCCATTTTTCCTCCAGCATCAAGTTCGAAACTTTTTCCTTCCTTGACACTTAGAGCTCTATATAATCAAGCTCCATACCATCCATTTCGATTTATTTCCCACTACTTAACATTTAAAATTCTCATTTTCTTTCAGAATCACATTCTTCTTGTCCCTTCCACTGCTATGTGCATTATTCCATTCCTGTTTCATGCTTTTCCTTTAATCTGAGAAGTCTGGAGAGGAGAAAATGTGTTCCTACTGCTTCTATTTTCAGTTCTAATGCTTAACATCATGCCTGCCACATAGTAAGCACTTAATAAATGCTTGGTGGCTTGATTTGACTTGATCCTTTCCTCTATGATAAAGTCTAAACTGAAATTGGTCACAGTCTTCCAAGGCTCCCTCCTTTTTAATCTAAAAACCAGTTTCTTCCTTTTGGTAAGAATCAAATATAAGAGAAGTTCTACTCATTGGGTTCTCTACCTTTTCAAGGATGGAAATTTCATGAAGATCAGCCAAGATATTATCAGTGACTGAGAGAGAAAGAGAGACAAAGACAGAGATACATAAAACCAAAGAATGAACAGAGACACAGAAAAGCATAAAGAAACAGAGAAAAAGACAGAGATATGCAGAATAGAGAAACACAGAGACAGAGACAAAAAGAATCCAGAGCTCTTTGGAAGATGTCTAAATGGGTTAAATATTTCATCGCTAATACATCAGGCTTCTGTGCTCGGTTTATAATATATTCCTGAGATTTCTACCCATGTAGTCTATAGTAAATCCTAATGTTTATATTTTAGTGCTATTTCTGTTTATGTCTCCATTGATCTTAAAGTAAATGTTCTCTACCATGCTCCTCACTCCAACACTTTCCCCCAGGCTGTTTCCTGGATTTCTTTATATGAATATATCCTTTCTCTGTCTCTATCTGTCTGTCTGTTTGTCTGTCTGTATATTTATCTGTCTCTGTGTGTGGGGTTTCTCTCTTGGACTCTGTCTCTGTCTGTCTGTTTCTCTGTCTTTCCTTTCCTCCCTTTCTGTTTGTCTGTCTGTCTGTCTCCTTCCCCCTTCTCCATATATGTGTGCACATATATACATGTTCATATACAAAGCACAGTGCAATACATGTATATGGATATACATGAGTGCATATATGCTTATACATATGTTTATATGTACCTCTGTGTATATAGGCACAAACATGTGTATGTTTGTGTACATATGTATACATTCACATATATACATTTGTGTATGTGAATATATCTATATGTATAAATTTAATATAATATTAATTAGAATTAATTAATAAGAAGAAATTAATAGGATATTAAATAATTTAATAGAATATTTAAAATAGATTATATTTTTGTGTGTATATATACACACTCACATATGCACACACACTCCTACTTTTACCTAGTGAGGTATCTAGGTGACACAGTGGATATAGCATCAGGTTTAGAGTCAGGTAGACCTGAGTTCAAATCCAACCTTGTATACTTATTGTGTGACCTTGAAAAAGTCATTTAATCCTGTTTGCCTTAGTTCATCATCTGTAAGATGAGCTGGAGAAGGAAATGACAAACCACGCCATGATCTTTGCCAAGAAAATCCTAAACGGGGTCACAAAGAGTCAGACCCAAATGAACAAAACAACCTTTTACGTATCCTGTTTCTTTGGAATAAGATATAGTTTTTCAGAATCATATTTCAATCATATACCAAATCTCAGTGATATCTTTGAAACCAAAATTGTCTCCTGAAAATGGATCTCTAATTCACCTTGCTTATCAATATTTTGTAATTTTCTGTATAAATAGCTGAGTACATGATCTTTATCAGTGGTTTCTTTCTTCAGTTTTATTCTCAGGGATATTCAGGGTATCTTCACTTCTATCCTCCTTCCTAAATTATAGCTATTGTCAATGGTATCTACCATGGTGGATACACAAAGGCAGTTTTCTACTGTTTCCATTTTTTTTTCTGGTGCAAAGACTAATTTTGAAAAGTTTTTAAAGATTCCACATAATTACATTCTTACCAGTCCCTATTGGTTATATGCCATCTTTAGCCAAGATCCTGTCATTACTGTATTTTATGCTGTGGTCTACAAATTCAAATCCTGTTCTAAGACTTTTATTTTATTTACCATCATATGTAAAAGCAAAAACATTAGGCTTTTTAGTTTCTTCATCTATAAAATAATGTTATTAAACTCGATGATCTCTTAGGCCTCCTACAGGTCAAAAGATCTATGAGATTCCCTAGGGAGATGCTAAGGGCAAGAAGAAAGAATCAATCTTGGAATACAACAGTTAATAGGTATGGAATAAAAGAATGAAAAAGACTAGATGAATGTCGGGAAGTTCCATAGAAAATTAAGCCTTGGAAACTGATACCAGAAATCATTATACTGGGAAAAAAAACAAAAAAACAAAAACAAAACCAGTCAATGTTGACAGATTCAGCAGGCAGGATAAGTTCAATGAGGAGAGAGAATTGGCTTGTGGGTTTGGCCAGAAATGACTTTAGCAATTTTGGAGAGACCAGTTCCTGTGGCATGTTTAAAACCAAAGGAGCTAGCCAGAGTAACAACAGGCAAATTATTCTAAGAGTCTTAGTCTGAAGGAAAGAAACAACATGGAGGAAAAAGTCCTACGTGATCAGTTAGATATTGAGATAAGTTTTGTTTTGAGTAGAAAAAAAATTAAGAAAGAGACCAATAAAATAAAGTTGAAAGGTTTGAAAGTAAGCATAGATCAAATATTCAGTTATGCAATGGCTATGTTTTGTGATTACGCTGTTTACCAAAAGCCATGATTCTTTGATTGGATGGTAAGAAGAAAGTGTTTCTGGCTTATGTGCAACTTTATTATAAAAAATAGGAGAATTACTATCATAGGGTAGGAAGAGTAGAAAGAACTTTGAGTTTCTAGGCTTCACTCTATAAAGAGATTATTACCTAAACAAAGAAGATTGATAATTTTCATCTGTTTTTCCTGGATATTTCTAGGAATGGAAGTCTACAACTTCCCTCAGTATCACATCCTAGTGTTTTATCTCTATGAACAAAAAATCTTTTTAAAAGTCCTGCCAAAATCTGATAGAAATTCATTTTCCTCCATAGAGAACAACTGATCAAAATCTCCCTCAAAAACTCCTTCATATACTTGGCAAATCAAGTCACCAATTAGTCATCTCATCCATTTAATTAATTCGGTCAACATTTGTTGAGTGCCTATGACATGCAAGACACCAAGAGAAGCACTCAGGGAAATAGAAAGATCAATGAAACACAGTCCATTCATTTAAGGGGCTTATCATCTAGTAGGAAAGATGACACAAATTCAAACAATTATAATAAAAATAGATCTGAAGTTCTTTAGCAAGAGGCAAAGAGCACTGTACTATGGGGGTTCTTAGGAAGGAGAAATTACTTCTCCTTAGGGGTGAGGGGATTGAAGGATAATAAGTGGATCAGGGAAGCTTCATGGGGAGATAGTATTGTTTATGGTAGGCAGAATTTCATTAGGCAGGTTCACCAACTTTACCTTCCCAACCTGGGTATTAGGAGAGGCATAGTCCAGGGAAGGGTTAAGGGAAAACTGGAATATAAAGTATACAAAGGGTAATAAATTGGAATATGAGGCAGCTCAGTGGCCACAGTGCTTTAGACAGAGTACTTTATTTGGAATCAGAAAGATCTAAATTCAAATTCAGTCTTGCTAGCTTTGAGACCATGGGCAAGCCACTTAACCTCTGTCAGCCTCAATTTCCTCATCTATAAAATAAAGATAATAATAGTAGCCTAACTTCCAGAGCTGTTGTTCAGATAAAATAATATATTATTTTGTAAGTGTTTTGTAAATCTCAAAGAACTACATCTATGCTAGCTATATTCATCTTCATTGTTGTCGTCATCATCATCACCATCAAATGGTATGTAGCTTAGGAAAAGGTCTTAGAGAGCCTTGGATGCCAACTAAAGCTAAAGTTTATTATATTAGGAAAATATACTTTTATTAAAAGATTTTTGTGTCAATTGCCTAAAAATTTTATTTTATGCATTATCCTTTTTGAACAATAAATGAAATAAAAAGGCAAGAGATTCAAAGTAGAAAATATCAATGACAGTCAGCCACTGACTGACACAGTTAACAAGCATTTATGAAGCATTTATGATATGCCATATCTTTTGCATCAGGTATACAAAGAAAGGTAAACTCAGGTGCTACTGTTGCACATTATGAAGTGTACAAGTTAGCCTTCCTTTCAAACTCCCTGAATCCTCATGTCCATCTTCTGGGTTGGGAACTTTGAAAACAGATCAGATTCTCAAGTGTGATGATACTATATCCTTCATGTAGAATAGCTATTTACTCCCAGTTTTACATTTTCCGTTCTGTAATATTCAAAAGCAATCGTTTACTTTTTATTCTAATGAAGGTGAGCTTGTGTTTCATTTTTTTTTCATTTTTCATTCATAGAATGGCCCATGTACCATGCTCACACAAAATGGAACCTCTTTATTATGTTCTATCCAATTTGTTTGAAAATCTACACAGGAAAATGAATAAAAGTCCAAGGTACTCAGTACCAAACCACAAAGTTTATGAGTGAACCAAAATCACATCACTTCTAAAATCTAAATCATTATATTCTTTCTAGATAAGAAAGTCTTTGAAAATAGTATTATAGAAAATAAAGGAGATTGAATACAAAACAACACATGTTATGTTCACTTCTTTTTTGTTTCTCTGTCCTGTGGTTTTTCCCTTTTTTCTGATTTTTCTTCTTCAACATGACTCACAAAGAAATGTGTACTAAAAAATAAAAGAAAATAAAAATGAAAGCAAAACAAAACACCACAAAAGAAAATAAAGGAGAATAACCTCAATAATCAGTTTAAGTGAAGGGCTGTTATTTTCATCCATGCAAGTACTCCTTTCATCAGTGTAGATACCAACTCCTTCAAATAATCTCATTTTGATTGATTCTCATCTATGTTTTCCCATAAATCTTTCATAGACAATCTATCCAACACACTAGAGGTCTTTCCTTCATTCTTTCACTATCCTTCGGGTATCAGTCTGCCACCTGGTCTTCTCTCATTCTCGTGGTATGACTAGCCCAACCTTGGTTCCTGAATACATATGCTCCATGATATCATTATGCTTGTTATCCTTAGTGAAAAGCTAAAAGGGGTGACAGCCTCTTGGCACCTTTCCATTGTTCTTTAGTTTATTCAAATTTTTAGTGCTTCTGAGACCATAGAGTTCTGGAGACTATGGCAGAAGTCATGAACTTTGTTACCAGCTAAGGCCAATTAAAGAGACCTTAGTGAACGAATCTGGAAAGAAAGAACAACACTGAACTCCATGGTCTTTGAGAGATTTTTTTTCAAACACATTTTGTGTCAGTCATGTGTTTCTTATTAGAAATCTTCTGTCTCCAAAGTTGTACTCAAACTTTGGAGTTTGTATTTATTTGCTTGTTTATGCCTTCATTTATTCAGGTTTTTAACTTCCAATCCATGTTTAAAACATTGCGTTTAAAGTTTATTTATTAGAAATATACTTTACTTTATAATTATTCATTTGCATTAATTAATTGCATCATGCATTTACATTAATTTGCACATAAATAGCTGAGTCTCATTTGTAGAGATGGGTCTCACACCTTGTCCTTTATGCATTGTAATTGTGGCCTTCAACTGATTTTATTTAATCTGATCTAAATTAAACATTACACTCATCATTGAAAAAAAGGGGCTACCATGTAGCCATTAGAACATTAATATAAAAGATAGGCTAATAGGGTGGAACCTAGAATCCACATTTCCCAATGCTATACGGTTCAGGCTATTTTTTTCGCTCTGTTTTGGATCCAACTCATTGGCCTTCCTCACAGCTCTTGTCCAGGTGACACATGTAAGTGGATTAATGGAATGCACATATCAGTTCTGAGGCTATAAATATGGGATTCTCTGGGAAAATCTGCTTGTTTCCTTCCTATATTTTCATCAAGGATACTCTCATGCATTGCATACTTAGATTCTCATAAAACTTTTTATAGAGATAAGAAAGCAAGCACATGATTTAGCAAATAATATATTCCTGGTAACTTTGGAGGAGGGGAATGTCTAACAGTTTAATAATCAATAATAATAACAACAACTAGCAGTTATATAGTACTTACTGTGTGCCAGAAATTGTGCTAAATGTTTTTACAAATAATAATTAGCATTTATATAATACTTATTATGAGCCAAGCATGGAAATAAATGGTTTACAATTTTAACTCATTAATCCTCAAAAGAACCCTGGAAGGCAGATTCTATTATGATCCCTATTTTATAAGATGAGGAAACTGAGGCTGACAGAGATTACATGACTTGCCCAATATCACATAGCTGAGTTTTTGAGGCTGGGGCTCTGTGTACTATGGTGCCACTTAGAGATCTCATGTGACCCCAGTTTGAAGCCTTCCTCTGCACACTTTTTGGTCCAGCCAATCTTTTTCATAATATTGTCAATTTCTCTGAGGAAGTTTTTGAGTTTCAATGCAATTAGTCCTGAAGTATCTGGAAATGTGAGCATTTGATCCTAGGACTTGATTAACTAGAAATCCTCCTTCTGCATCTTACCTAGGACATCTTCCATGAAACTGACAAATAACTTTGGGGAGCCTCTTCTTGCATCCCCAAAGTTTGGCAGAGTATCTGCACATAGTAGACAGTTAATAAATATTTATTGATTGATTTCATAAAGATGAGAAAATAGGCAGATAATAATGTCTTCTGTGTCACCTTTCTGTTTCTATAGATGAAGCAGGAAGACAACTGAGGCAAAATGGAGGACATCTGTGGCATTGTTACTGTAATCTATTTCTCATTATCAACAAGCACTTTTAGATTTATCACATCAATATCTACCCCACCCCTCATGAATCCTAGAAAGATATGGGAAAAAGGCTCTTTTATGAAGCCAAGGAGATCAATTGGTCTTGAACACAGAAGGAATCCATGCTGGAGTTGACAAGAGATAAACTCTCACAAAGGAGGGAAGTGTCATTTAAACCTTGGTTCAAGTCTTGCTTTTGACACAAATGGGCTATGTAATTCCTGGATAAGTCACTTGTTCTCAGTGTTCTAGGTAATTCTCTAATTGAAGGAGGATACAGGCAAGGCTTTAAACAACAATAACAGCAACACACCACACCTAGTGGGTACCCTCAATAAAGAAGGAGAAATGCCCATTGAAATGTTCTCTCTGTCATCCATTATCAATAATTCGAGTTCATATAAATCTTTGCTATAATTTCCTTCCATGAGCTCTTTCTACTGCTTCCCTTTTTCAAAGAACTGGGATACTGGATGTATTTTTTTTTTCTCACCAAACACCCACATAGTTCAATGGTCTATTACTAAAATAATTCTCTCAGATCTTCTTAAAACAAAACAAAACATCTACAAACACTAAAACCACCTGATTTGGGTAGCAATTAAACTAAATTTTGAGGGCAAAGTTAAAACACATTTTTTTTTTCTTGGTGGGGGAGGAGGGACGGACCTATGATTTCATCGCTATAGGAAATTTTCTTGGCAAGGAAAACTCCCTTTACTCATGCAGATAATAATGAGACCTAGCATTATATAAACTACTTTATTTTTTCTGCTTTCTTTCATTCTTTTTTATAATAGCTTTTTATTTTCAAAATAATTCAAAGATAGTTTTCAACATTAACCCTTGAAAAACCTTGTGTTCCAAATTTTTCTCCTTCCCTTCTCCCCACTCCCCTGCCCTAGACAGCAAGTAATCATATATATAAAACCTAATTTAATGCTTGCAAAGTTCTTTATGTATGTCATTTTATTGGATACTCATTATAACCCTGCAGGTTACCCTATTTTTCAGATTAAAATAAAATCTAAAACCTGAGGCTGGAAAAACTTAGATCATTTGTAACAATTTGAACTCAGATCTTGATTCCAAATCTAGTACATTATCCACTTCACCACCTAGCTGCCTTTGAGATCTTTAGTTTGTGATGTTAGAGAATTGTTGGAGATCCATACTTGCTATGTTTGAGAATTGTGAGAGCTCCTCAGCTTGCTATGTTAGAGAATTGAAAGAGATCTTCAACTTTATAATTAGAGAGATCTTCAGCTTTCTTTGTTGGAGAATTGCCTAAAATTCTGAGAACAAGTAACTTTTTCAGGAGTTACATAGCCTATGTGTATCAAAAGCAAGATTTGGACCAAAGTTCAAATGACACTCCTTCTGACCCTCTCAAGCCATTACTGCCACACCACCTTTAACAAATAAAAGCAGGAAATGGAGCAGTAGAAAACTGTACCAAGTGGGATCATTTTCCTTACTTGATATGAAAAATGGATGGTCATCCAGCTGAGAAGATCCTCTTGGCCCCAAACCTAAGTATCATTCTTCCTAAAGTTAATACCATTATAAAATAATACCTTAAGATATGCCATTTTCCTCTCCAGACCTCTTTTAAAATAAACTTTTTTTTGAGAAGTGTAAGACTTTAGAACACTTTCTTCCTAAACAGAAGGGTCAGGAAGAAGTTTGGAGAAGTCCTGACTGGGGTAGAACACAAACAGAGGTCATAACAGAAGTAGAAAAATCAGATTTTAGTTCCTGTCTCCATATTTTTGACTAGGGCCAGCTCTGGTATGGCTTCATTTTTTTTTTTTTCTTAAGTGTCCACCTTCTAGATAGTGTTTTATTTTGATTGATGCTCTCCTTACAAGATCCAATCTGTTTGGGACCTAATGTGTCTATATTTTTAATGGCACCAGATCCCTAACTCTCCCTCTCAGACATTTTAATCCACAAGGTTATCTTTGCCTGTAAAAAGAAAACTCGCCAATGGCAGAATACATTTGCAGATTAGTAACTCTGGCCATTAGCAAATTGAAAATTCCACTTCTCATCCCCTTTGGAGTGGGATTTCTCTTCCCTTAATATATGTGTTAGGATTGTCATTTCTGCCCATTCCTTATGATTATTTTTTTTAAAAAGCATTTCAATCTTTCCTGCTTCAGCCTTCTGATTGGTTTCATGGATTTTAAATGGAATGGCTTATCTGAGGGACCAGAGCAAAGACTTTAAATTCAACTAATGGGAAGAGCTGATCCTTGACACAGAAACCAAATATTGATAGGGAAACAATGGCTCAGCTCAGGTTTGTTAGATGCCAGTAAATCAGAGAGTTCATAGGAGGTCACACAGTGGATACTACTGACATCTGCAATTGAGCAACAATGAGGAATGAGGAGATAAAGTGAGGGGTTTCTAGGCATGAAAAGAGAACTAATCCATTTTGGATAGGGACCTTTTTGTCTTGCTTTGTATCCTCAATGATTAGGAAGGTGTCTGGAACATAAGAAGTACTCGATAAAGGACTTTTTGCTTCTTTGGCCAAATGGTTGATACACAAGTTTGTTAAATGAGTTGTTGTCCTTCATTCTTGAAGAACACCAAAATGACATCTCTATGTTAAGTTGCAGTGTATCCGAACATGGCTAATCAGATCATGATCTTGGATGTTCTATCACAAGTTGTTCACAAATAATTCAGGTGAACATTTGGAGTAGATCCTCTCAATCTGCAAATATTGTATTTCTTTTGAGGTCCTTCAATGCTGCTTTGCTCTGTGATGAAGGCAAGTCATGCTGGAAAGTCTTGTGCCTGGGTTTCCTGTGTTACACAATCAATTCCAAAGTTCTAAATGAGGATAGATAAATGCCAATCACCTTAATGCTTCTCTAATCCTTATAACCAGGATCTGGATTACATTTTGGAGGAAGTTGATATATGTTCTTGGCTTGAGTCCCTAACTCAGAAACCAGGTGAAATCCACCGGGCTGGTCTTAATTTATTTGTAATTCAATTCATTTCTATACTAAGTGCCTACTAAGGATGTAGAATGGACTTTGTTGAGTGCTGGGCAGAGCTGTAACCAGAAGTTGTACCTGAGCCTTTGACCAAGTGTTGACATCTCAGAGGCCCACTCTCTCTCTGAAGGGGTCAGGGAACCTCACTCCTCTTAGCAGAATAGAGACTATCTCCATGCTTTGTAGTGCTCAAATAAGATGATTGAAGATGAAGAAAACCCTTGATTGAAGTCAGGGGGAAGTGGGAAAAGAAACAGGTTACCTTTCCTTTAGGACAATTATACCTATAGTTGCATTATATCTTTTGGAAGCTAGCCTGTCTTGCCAAGTCCTGATCTGCCTGGCCCTGGCCTAGAATTTGCTCCAAATAATGAGATTTCTAGCTCTAGATTTTATAGCTCTAATGCTGGGCATAAAAACCAAAACTAAATCAATTTCTCTGCCCAGAGACTTATGTTGTACTGAATGATGGACATGGCCACAGATAAATAAGAAACAGGGTTGGGTGTGAAGGGAGCAAAGAAAAGAGAGTACCAAGATTATTCAAGGAAGGAGGGAGGAAACAAGGAAGGCTTCATTGACAAGGTGGGCTCTGAAACAGAATGTGAATGAAGATATGAATTTTTAACCAAAAGGAAGATAATGGATTCTAGAAAAAGGAGAGAAAGAGATGGAGTTGGTGAGAAGGTACAGAAGTGGAAAATGATATATCAAGTTTAGGAAGCCATCTAATTTGGCAGAACACAAAGGTTGAATGGGAATAATAAATGAATAAAGATGGGGAGATAGGCTGGAACCAAAACATATAGGACCTTAAATGCAAAGCCAATAAGTTTACATTTTATTATAGAGATAGTAGTAAGTCTCTGGTTCTTTTTAATCATGTGAATGAGATAGTCAGACCCTTACAACTGGATGATTCATTTTGGCAGCTGAATTAAGGAGGGATAGAAAAGAAAGATACTGGCAGGGAGACAACTTATGAGGCTGCCACACTAAAATGGGATCATTGGGATGGGAGACAAGAAGTGAGCCTGAATTATGGTAGCCATACTTCACAAAGCAAATTGAGACAAGAATTGTAGAGTAATAATCAACAGAATGTGGCAGAGATGTTTGGTGGGTGGAGACTCCAAATAAACTCTAAGATTTTACCAAAAATAAGAGGAAAAATCAACAGACTTCATGTATTTAGCAACATAATTTATGAGGGAAAAATGTAAGTAGAGAATAGAATATTTGTCTTGGAATCCAGAAGATCTAGAAACAATTACTGCTTAAAGTCTCCCGCATGATTATGGGTGAGTCCTACTTAACCTTTTGAGTTGCCCCAGGAACCCTTCTAAGTACAGACTTCACAGGCAAGTTGCTTCTGACCTGTATTTGTGGAAAGTGAGAATTTCCTATACCAATAGAAATTTTGTAATAAGTTTTGTAAAATAAATTTGTTCCTATACCAATAAGAGTTTTGTACCACCATCATTTCATCTCATCTCCATGAAGGAATATAGGAACTTCTAGGGTTAAAAATACCATCAGTTTCACTTTTAAATTCCCACTTTTAAATCAGAGTTTTCTTGTAATGGGGCTCTCAATGAATCTCCTCCAGGAGCTTTGTTGCACCATTCTCCCATAGGTCTCATTCTCTACTGGTTTGACACCTTCAGTGCTAATCTTTTCCTTTAGTGCATGACTCATTGCCTCTATCTCCAACCTTATTTTCATATCCAGAGTGTCAAGGGCCATGGTGAATGTTTTCAAAGTCAGAAGTTTTGCTATAGGAAGAGGGAGGAAGTAAATGTCTCTAATAGACTTAATAAGGTCATTAACCTTTCTCCCATTTAGGTAGAACATTAAGATAGGGGGAGAGCCCAGGATTTTTGGCTAGCATCTTTAAATCTGTCTTTATATTATGGCTATAAATGTGAATATATTGGAAAGATGAAAACCAGATAACAAGGGGAGACCTGTGTTTCATTGGAATATGGTTCTAAAGGAATCCATCTAGTTATCTTAGTGGTTTCTTCTCTGTGTCTTTTGAGTTATTGATGTTCCTGGGAAAATTTTATACATTAGGCCTTTCTTTAAGTTGTTTGAGATATTAAATTTTAAAAAAACATAAAGCTGACCAATGACGCATAAAACCAGTGACTGAACCTTTGTTAAAACCTGAGTCTTATCCAATTTCCTTGGATGTGCAAAAAAGAAAAACCAGGATGATGAAGGGATATGAGTTCATTGCACATGAGGATTCACAGAAGGAAATGGATGTGTTGAGCCTGGAGAAAAGAATAGGAGAGAGAAGATAGCTGGGTTTAAATATTTGAAAGGTTGTCAATTGGAGGAGGCCATGTTCTGTTTGGCCTTAACAATGGGTGAAAGTTGCAAAGAAACCAATTTAGGCATGAAATCAGGAAAAAAAATTCCTATTTATTAGAGGTGTCCAAAAGCAGAAGGTGATACCTAGAAAGGTGATGGATTTCCTTCTATATGGAAGTCTTCAAGAAGAGATTGGATAATCACATGTTGGTTATATCACAGTAGAAATTCCTTCATCTTTAGAAGATCACAACTTCTTGAATTGTGAGTTATGACCCCATATTGAGGTATGTAATTGAATGTGTGGATCACACAATTATGATTTATTATCAGCAAATGTTTGATTTGTGTACCTATTTTATATGCTGAAATATCTGGGGTCACATGAAAATTTCTCAGGTAAAAAAGGATCACTAGTGGGAAAAGTTTAAGAAGCCCTGGACTAGATGACTTTCTGTTCTCAAAATCTGTGATTCTGTGATTTTGGAGCACTCCTATGTCAAAGGTATTGGGATCTTAATGGAGCACAAACTTTTATCCTTTAAATACTCTCCCTTTAGGAAAATGTATAAAAGAGGAGGGATTATTTATCAGTCCTTTTGTCCTAATTCTAAGTGCATGGATATGATAGAGAAAAAGAATAGGGGTGGATTAGGGATGGGGAAGAAGAAAAGGAGGAAGAGAAAAAATGAAGAGGGAGGATGAAGGAAGAAAGAAAGAGACAATGCAAAAAGAAATAAAAGGAGAGAGAGGGAGGAGAGGGAAAGATTGACTCTATCCTTGGTTAGAGTGATCCATGTCTCATTCCCAATTTAGTTGTCTTTCTAAGCTTTCTTAGGTGAGTGAGTTTTCCTTCCCTAAAGGACTCTATTTTAGGCTCCCAGAGGATAGTAGGTCACTTCAGTCAGTTTTCAGTTCTCTCCTGTGAGGAATGGAGGCACATTATACAAAATCAAAGACCTACACAGGAAGTACAACTACAGAGGATTATACATTAAAGAGTTTTCTGGGTGATTTACATAATCTTGTACCTAACTGGAATCTGTGGCTTCCCCTGTGTCCAGTGCCTAATGATATCTAGTCACTGGATTAAAAATCTTGCTAATAGCAAGCAATGTACCTGTTCCTAATTATCGAATGAATATATAGGAGCCTTCTTATTCAGGGAATCATTGGTGGCTTTGCTACTAATGAACAATTAGAAAGGTTGGCAGGATGAGCTACTTGACTTATGTTTTCATCAGATTTCCTTCCCTCTCTACCCCCAACCAATGGTTTTTATCTTCTTGCTGGTTGTTGATTATGAATGCACAATTTCCCCTATCAAAACCAAGCTGGTTAAACATTTCAACTTTTTAGTATGTCAGGAACACAAAGAAATCTACATTTCTAGAATCATTTCTTCTTCATATTTGCCATGTCCTAAAGCTTGGTCATCCAGATTATAGATGGCAAGAAAAGTTGACCATGACAGCATGGTACCATTTCAGATGAAGTGCTCAATACAGTTGGTTTAAGATTTGAGCCCTTTTCTAGAATTAAGAGATATTTTAGGGTCTTGTTCCTATGCCCATTCATCTCTTTAGGTCCATACTTAAGAACCATAAAGCAGATAGAAGCTAATTAGCTCCCAAGTTCCTACAAATCAAGGCACTAGAGAATTCCACTCTAGACAAACTAGCAGAATGGATTTTATTATTATAGTTGGTGTCTTTGGGTTTTCCTTGTTGTTGTTGTTGTTGTTAATATGGGAACTGAGAATAGGTTTGTTTCCTTTGGAAGGAAACGAATTCATGTGTCCCTCATAACTTCCCCAACTGACCCAACCAAAAACTGTATTATCTTAGTATTCGTAATGGATAAACTAAAACTGTTAGTCTCTGTGATCAGGAAAAAGGGAAACAAGAAGCAGCTATCTTATACTTTAAAAATAATATGAGCGAGCAAATACTTTAGAAATGACAGAAACACAGAAACAAGTGTAAGGAATTTCCTTTCCTTTCCATATTATTTTATCCTAGGCTTGGCTTTAAATGCAGACTGTCCATTAACCCTTCCTTTACCAAGGGCATTCTAAGATAAGAGATAAGGGATTAAGGGATCAAGATGAGGGAGGGTATCAACTCCCTCTGTTGATCACATAATTCAGACTGGGCAAAGACCCAGAAAACACATTAGGGGAGTGCCCTGTGCTACCATTTGCCCCAAAGGAAGGCTGAGTAAGATAAGACAGGGGGCCATCTCCATTTCTCATCTCCAATTTACACCCCCTCAAACTCTTCTCACAGTCCCAGTAGAGACTTTTCTCAGCTACTTGAAACAGCTCATTTACCCTATTCACCCTGAACCATGTTTTTCTGTTTGTTAGACAACTGAGTTAAAACCTTCTTGACTTAGTGTTTTAGAGACATAGGAAGTCTGACTGGTTCAAACTTCCATTACAATTTGCCATGGGGCAAAGGGAGTTTTGTGCAATTAAGAATCAACGGAGAAGGCGGGGGATGCATATAAATGGCTCATACTGTACTTCTGAATTTTTAAAACATACTAAGTGGAAAGAGCTCAATACCACACAAAGAGTTCAGAGATGCCTGGGATAAACACCCGAGACTTAGCGCTGGCAAGAAAGGTAGAAAATGGAGGCTTGAAGATTACAAAATTCAGTCACATTTTAAAATTTTCTGCTACAATAATTCACTTTATGTAGAATTAATGTGGCTGATTGAACGTTTGTGCTGTAATTTACTTATAATTAACATTTTATGGTGAACAGATTTCGCCATCTCCTTCATGCTGTGAACTCCAAGCCATAGGTCAAAAATAGAGATGAAACAGATAAGCACAAAATATTCACACTGAAATATTAATGAGATTTTAATTTACTGCTTTAAAAACACATCTTTCATCAATGTCTGTATATCCAATTATTATTTTATTTTAATTTTTAAAATCATATTAAAAATATAATGAACTTTTCTAGGTAGTTGAAAGACACTGAAAAGTCTAATGTACAGGAATTAAAAAGATTTCCCCAACTTGTTCAAGTACCAGAAATCTTGCCTCATAACAGAGCTGAGGTTTGACATAAAAAATAGCAATAAATCTCTCCCCAATTAGCTCATGCATGTTGGCTTGGGATGGTATATTCTGCTGGCTTCCTAAATGTAGACTCTGGAAAAAGAAATTACAACTCTTGTACTAGATGGAAGGCCAATTAAGAAGACTAAAAGCTGGTCAGGTACTTTGATTTATTTCCCTCAGTGAGTGGCAGATACCTACCTCAAGTCTCACCTTGGCTCAAAGGAAGAGGGCATTGGGGTTATAAATGGGAAGGACTGAGAGCTCTTTTCCTACATCAAGGTTACATGGAAGCTCTGCCTTCCAACCACTGGCTACTCTTTTACATTTTCACATGGCTGAAGAACAAAGCCATTATTACCTGCTGGGGTGGTCTGGCATTATTTGGTCCCTGAATCCTAGGAGGCGGAAATCTGCTGCTACCATCATTTTGGCTATAATAAGATTGAGTAGTGAGGAGATATGTATAGTGGATAGAGTGCTAGGCTTAGAGTCAGGGAAAATAATCTTCCTGAATTCAAATCTGACCTCAGACACTTACTAGCTATGTGATCCTGCTTGCCTCGTGTGCCTCAGTTTCCTCATCTGTTAAATGAGCCAAATAATAAAATGGCAAACCAAAAAAAATCCCAAATGGCATCACAAAGAGTCAAACATGACCGAAAAACAAGATTTTAGGCCTCTGGGTGACATAGTAAATAGAGGGTTGGAGTTAGGAAGACCTGAATTTGAATCATATTTAGGGGAGCCTCAGTAAATCATTTAACCTCAGTTGCAATTTCCTCATCTACAAAATAGGAAGAATAAAAGCAGGCAATTCTCCAGGTTGTTGTGAACAACAAATGATATGCTTTGTTTTGCTATATGCTTTGCAGAACTTAAAAGTTCTGCATAAAAGTGAGCATTACAACATCAAAACTTATAGGAAAGGTGGCAAGGGATGGCAGATAAAAGGGCCAATCTCAGAATTAGGAAGAGATTGGGTTCAAATTGCCAAAATACTATGTGACTCAAGGCAAGTCAACTTCTGAGTCTCCCAGATAACTCTCTATGACTCAACACAGAATTTTGACTCATGTGCAAAGGTAGACAGAATTTCCTTACTGGAACTTTGCTACACCAAATGGTATCCCTTTTTCTTTCTCTCCTGAACCACCCCTCTCTCTCCCATATTAAGGCAACAAAAATAATTTTAGGAAATTAATTTAAGGAGAAAATTAGATCCTTCATTTTTCTTTATTGGACTCAGTCCCAACTAGAATTAGACTTTTCATTTTGCTCCATACAAGGCATTCAAATGGAGGTTTATCTCATTAAGTTGCAAGCATATTTTTCCACTCCACTATGATACTTGTTTGCTGTCTATTATAATAGTTGTATTTTCTTGCAGAAATAAGGCTGGCATGAGGAGTCTACACTTTGTTGACAGAGACAAAAGCTCTATCAGCTCTTAGCTAAGAATAATGCTCTGCCTTTGGGACAGAGGTATTAATAATTCTACTTTGTTTAAATGAGAAAATATCTGTAAGGTACTTTACCAGCACCACAGTGCAATTATTGCCATTACTACCTCTACTAATACTACTACTATTGTTAGTAGTATTAATAATAGTAGTTAGAACCACTACTATTATTATAACCACAATACTGACACTCTACAACAGCATTATAGTATAAGCCCTTCCCATAAATTTGCCATTCACTACTACCCTTGTCATTTGTCCTTTGTTTTTGAAGATGACCAATGACATTATGAATGATGTCTTGATTTTGCATGAATTGTATTTAATTGAAGCAGAATTACATTAAGTTGTCAAGCTCACTTTTTATTCCTGAGTCACTGAAGTCCAATGGCAAGACAAAAAAGTAAATAGGATTGGTAATGGCCTGGGATGTGGTAGATGCTTTTGGTGTCTAAACTCTCCATAGCACCTCTTTCAATTGTCTTCATGGCCATTGGAACAAATAGTTCTTATCTTTTATTGTATTTACATGCTTGTAGTAGACATCCCCCTAGCTCATTAATAAGCTTGAGGTCTGTCTGTTACCTTCAACATTTGCTGAGATGGTTTACTGGAGCATGACTGTTGAGAATGCTACATCTTCTTTGAGCCATAAGTGAGAGTTGAGTGGATTGGGTGAACGCCCAAGGTAGATGAGTAGCCCTGAAAAGGACTTGGTAGCTCTTCCACCAGATATTCTAGTTCTCCTGAATATCCTATATACCCCACTAGAGTAGAATGTAGGAAAAAGGAGAATCCCTGAGGAGATGGGAATAAGATTTCAACCAGTGTCTTTAAGTCTCTGAATCTGATGTGCTACAAAGATCACCCCCAAACCTGTATTCTTATCCTGATTCTGCCACTTAATGAGCCTCAAGATTCAGTGCCCAATTGATCAGATTTCAATTTCCCTGGCTATTTTTTTTAAAGGGATAGTAATAGCTACTCCACTTATGTCCTAGAATTGTGAGGATTAAATAAGATAATGAGCATGGGGAGGTTTTGAAAATCCTGGAGTGATCAAGATACCATCATCATTGTTATCAACATATTAGAAAGAAGGAAGTAGAGAATTAAAGAAGAATAATTATGGAACAGCAACACACACACATATTCAAGTCAGACATGATGATCTGTCCAGGTATTCTTCCCACCACCTACTTTTACCAAATAGCAATATCAAATTAGTACATTCCAAGGATGGAAAAGGGACACTGAGGGGAGATTGAGGATGTTAGGGAAGAAGTCCATAAAAAAAGATAACAATTCAATGGAGACATTTCATTCCTTCCATTTTCTGGCAAGCTCCAACCCATTCAAAGGACTTATTAGAATTTCAAATGAAAAGCTGAATAATATAAGCATTGTAAATCAGCTACAAACAGCCTTTAAAACTGTGTCAGGAGAAAATACACATGTAATTTTCTTTTTTATATTACTTTTTTTTTTGCAACCCCCCTCTCCATGTTTGTTTGCTAAGAAGCAGAACTTGTTTGTTTATCAAGAAGGCATTTCTGTGACTTTGGGAAGAATAAGAAGACCAAGTTTGAAAATTCGTATTGCTTGGATGGGAAGGGGACTTTGGACTTTCTGTCTAGGGTATACCATTCTCAGCCACTTGCCATTTTTCTTCTGACCTCTATGTTTTTCAGATTCAGGATAACAAAGGAGAGGGTGGAGCATCACTTACCAGAGAGGCGAAGAAGTCCAGTCTTTACTGAAGGCAAGGATCAAAATTGCTGTTCTCTGAAGAGATCCAGAAAAGAAGAATTGTGATACAGCAGTTCTCTGATGGCAGAAGTTGATGGAAGTCTCTTCTCAAAGGTCTAGAGCCTTTCACTTCTCTCCCTGAGAAGAGTGAAACATCCCTCTGCGTTCTCACTTGGGAAACAATCTGGAAGGGCCTGAATAAGGGCAAACCCTACACCAGATCTTGATCTTTCTTTTTGAAATCCTAAGGGGGGGAAAAGACACATTTTCAATTGGGGGAAAAAGCCACAGAAAGTTAATTTCCCAAAACAAATCCTTTATTAGTTATTGCTTTATCTTCTTGTATGGAATGGCAGGACCCCATGGGAGTTCTAAACGCCATCTTCCATATGACACAAAGAAGCAAAACTAAAACAAGCTAACATCCCAGAGAGAGTCTATCCAACAGAAAATATCTTTAATAATGCGTCTCCTTGGCAAATCATACTTTCCCTCACACAGGACACTTACTGCTTTGCCCTAGAGATTGTCGAATGAATTGGCTTGGCAAATAGCCATACACTTATAAAAGGGCTACAGTCAGATATGGTGAAAGCAAGTAGTATTCATGAAGCAATTTTGTTGTGGTGTTGTTGCTTTGATATCTATCCTCCATTCGGTTTTCTATAGGCTGATACTGAAAGTACAAAATCTCTTATAAAATCAAAACTAATGGAGAGTTGATTTGAGGATCATTGCATCATTCCATTATTCATGAAGAAGGAGAATCTCAATCAAGTAGTAATTTGGATTTTCATTTAGCCTGCCTTCCTTCCTTCCTACCTTCCTTCCTTTCTACCTTCCTTCCTTCCTTCCTTCCTACCTTCCTTCCTTCCTTTCTACCTTCCTTCCTTCCTTCCTTCTTTCCTCTCTATCTTACTTCATTCACTCAACAAATATTTTTGATTGCCTATTGTGTGCCAGGCACTGGAAATGCATACAGTTTGAGTGGTAATAATTTTCACTGGCTTTGTTTTAGTAACAATACCTAACATTTACAGATGCTTACTAGCTGTGTGACCCTGGATAGGTCACTTAAACCAATTCTTTTCATTTCCTCATCTGCAAAATAAGCTGGGGAAAAAATGGCAAAATATTCCAGTATCTCTGCCAGGAAAACCTCAAACCATGAAGAACAAGAAACATTTTGGTATCACTCTAAATTTTGCAAAAAATTTACGTATTACCTCATTCTAGCTTCATGATAACCCTATGACTTAGATGTCATTATTATACTCATTTTGTGGATAAGGAAATAAAATCTCAGAGACCTGAAGTAGAGGTTAAGTTACTTGCCTAGGATCATGCAGTTACTAAGAGATTGGTGAGAGGTTTGAATTCTGGTTGTTTTGACTCCAAGCCCCCACTCACTAGACCATGCAGACAAGCAAGTACTCCCATTCTCAGACCTCAAAATTTGAATAGACAAAGACACATGTTGCATAGTAGCAATCTTGTATCTTTGCTCCCAAATCCATGTAGTCTTTAGAATGTGGGGAGAAAGACTCATCCCAGCTTCTGGAGCCAACGAGGTTCACGAGACAGGTATTTCCCAAATACATAGTTTAGGTAGCTCAAATGTTGTTGCTACCCATCAGCTCTAATCATTGGAGTTCTTGCCCTTTTTCTGATGACCAAATCTCTGCCTTTTCCTAATTTTCATCAGTGAATCTTTCATTCATTTCCAAAGAACCTTAATTTTCAGTGGAATTCTCTTTTCCCTGCTTCCTGCCTCCCCTACCGAAGTGTGAACTATATAATCTGACATTCAAAGTCCTTGACAGTTCTGCACCATTTTCATATTATTCTCTTCTATGCTCTGTGACCAACTGACCTGCTTGAAGTATCAATATACATCCAAAGTTTTCCCTCCTTTATGCCTTTGTTTCTAGTTTCCAATGCTTGGAGTGCTCTATTCCCAGCCTGGGTAGAATTTCCACTCATCTCTTAATATCCAATTCAAATGTCACCTTGTCCAGGAAATCTTCCTTCCACCTTTCTAGCTGATGAATGATCTTTCCATCCATGAACTCCTATGATACTTTGTACCTTCCCATATACATTGCTCACAGGTAACAAAATGTCAGATTTGGAAAAGACTTTTAAGGAAAGGAATCATATTTATGACATTCCTTACCTCTGATTAAAGGTTCTGGCAATGAGGAACTCATTACCTCTTGGAAAAAATTTATTCAGTGTTTGGATAGTTCTAATTGTCAGTTCAGTTTTCCCTACTTCAAATCTAAATCTGTCTCTGCAATTTCTGCTAATTGCTTCTGTTTTTTAAAAATGAACAGAAATGTATTTTTTCTTCTTTTCACTTCCTACCACATTGAATAAAAGAAAAGAAAAACAACTTTCTGGTAAGAAGTATATATAATAAAGAAGAGCAAATTTCCTCAATAGTTGTAGCTGGATGGATAAGATAGAGAGAGGGATGAGACTAGATGTAGGTATAGATATAGATCTTTGTTAAGTGTGTGTATGTACTGAGATTTTGCACCCTAGGTAAATCACTTTCATATTATGGATAATATGCTTCATCAATAATCCTTGGGAATTATGAATGGTCATTATATTGACAATACTTTTTACAGCATGCAAAGTTTTTTTCCCCTGAGGCATTTGGGGTTAAGTGAATTGCCCAGGATCACATAGCCAGGAAGTGTTAAGTGTCTGAGGCTTGATTTGAACTCAGATTCTCTGGACTTCAGGGCTGGTGCTCTATCCACTATACTAACTAGCTGCCCCTGCAAAGTTGTTTTTTAAAGTGTTGTTGCTATTATAAAAAGTAATCTCCTGCTTCTATTTACTTCCCTCTGAATCAATTCATGAAAATCTTTCTAGAACCTGTTTGCTTATAAGCCTGTTTTAATTGGCTGTGCATGAATTCAATGCCCTCCTGGTTATATTGAGGAGCTCACCTCTACTTAAACTGCCCCAGTAAGACAAAACAGGGAAGTGACAGAATCGGAAAGAATAGGAAAATATTCAAAAAGACAGAATAGCAGAGAGACTGCCCCTAATGCTAAGTCTTTAACATCTGGACTGTGAATTTAAAATTTCTGTCTTCTCTTTGTGGGGAAGATTGTAGGGTGGAAGAATGGGGTATATCCTCTGAAATTTCAGATATGGGTTGCTTAGAAAGTAGTGATTTTGGGAAATGAGGCTGAGTGCTGCTCAGTTTAAGGATTTAATTTATTTGCTTTACATTTTTATTTGAAGGGAATGTCCTTTGATTTAGTGTATTTTATTTTGTCTCCCTGGGAAGATTCAGTGATAAGGGAGGGGCTTGTGAGGTGAAGAATGAGAGAAACAACTATCCCTACTTCTATCCTGGGAGTAGGAATGAGCAGTGGGAGATGGGAAGGAGGCCCATTGGAGAGCCTCTGGGTGTTACTTTTAAGTTTGTCCAAAGAAAGGCCTGGGCCATTAGCTTTTTTGTAGTATCTTACTTTTTGATATCTCACCTATTTACACTGATGACAACTATTTACAATGATGGTGATTCATAAAAATGAAAATGAAATTTGAATTTGTGAAATATTTTAGGTATTCTGAAAAATAACAATAAAAGAAGGGAAAAGTTAGTTTAATGTTTTATGTTTAAAAAGTTATATAGTTCCAGATGTAGGAAAGACAGTCAATCTACTTTAAAAAAAAAAAAAAAAAAAGCCTTAAACATCAATTTTAATACTTTGAGATTCTTGAATCCTCGAGATGCATGGAGGTGAAAACAGTTCACTTTAGTGGTGAAGGTGACACCATCTCCAGCCTACTGCACTTTCAGAACTGCCTCTCTGGTTTCCTGTCACCATGGTGTTTCAATCTTAAGAGCCTTGTTCATAGAATCATGGGAAGCAACATCAGACTGCCTTCCCCCGTGACGTAGGATTCAAACAATTTGCTGTTCAAGTGTCCTCTTCTGAAATTTGTCAATCTTCTCAGAACAACCTGCCACCTTTTCCTAAAACAAACATTTTCTCTATTACAATATGTAGGTGCCCCAAAAATCTACCACATTTGCTTTGAATGAATTTAATACAAAAATGAAATAAAGTCAGTTTCTATTTAAAAAAAAAAATCTTAGCACCTTCAAGTGTTTTATCGAGTTTTGTTATTTCTGGGAAACAGGATCCTAGGTTCAAAGAAACACATTCCCTAAAATAATATTACACACTGGTAAGTCTTCTTGAATTAAACACGTGAATGCATATAAATACAATAAAATTTAAGCTTCAGTAATATACCTATATATGCATGTGTAATATATATATATATAATATAACATATACAACAGATATATAATATAGATGCATATACACACCATATATAAATGTGTAGATATGTCTGTATATTTGTGTTTATGCCTCTGTGTGTGTATTTATGCATGGGCAGCTAGGTAGCTCAGTGTAAAGAGTGCTGGACTTGGAGCTAGGAAGGCTCATCTTCCTGAGTTTAAATCTCACCTCAGACATTTACTAACTGTGTGACCTTGGACAAGTCACTTCACCCAGCTTGCCTCAGTTTCCTCATCTGTAAAATGAACTAGAGAAGGAAATGGCCAACTTCTCCAAGTATCTCTGCCAAGAAAACCGTAAATGGGGGTATATATGTATATATGTATATATATGTATGTATGTATATATATGTATGTATGTATATTTAATGACAACCATCAAATAGCATGGGCCTACCTGAATTGTTTTGTTTATGACAAATAAGGCTAATCACACATGGGCAAATGAACCTCCATGAAAACTTGTATAGCTTACCCCTTTGTATGAGCTTTCTTCTTAGTTATTCTTCTATTTAGGACCCCTCCCATTACTCTGAACCTATTCATTCATTCTTGGTTTAGATATTCTTTTCTTTTTAGGGAAAACTAATTTCGCAATCTGAAGGTCTAGGTCTTCTGGTAACAGATACCGTAGACATGAAGAGATGGTACTGTAATTCAGATTGTAAACTATCTCATGCTATTATTTCCTTTTCTTTTTCTTTATGTGTATATCTGTTGTATTCATGTTTTCCTTTTATTCTCCACTGAGGAATTTCCCTTCTGATTCTCTCCATACTCCAAAGTTCCAACCCAACCAAAATTTAGGAAATTTAGGCAAAAACTATATGAACTAATCCTTTCTTCTGCTACTTGACTCATAGCTTTTGCATAAATAATCTAAAGATCCCCCTAAATAAGAGATAGAATCAAGCTGAGGAGAATGAGGTCGGGGTGGGGGAAAGCTGCTAAAATAAGTCTAATAGGAAAAGGGAGGGATCTTTATAAGGAAGATAAGTGGAGAGGTACTATGAGATAGCAAACAGATATACACTCAGTGAGGAAAAGAAAACAACCCTCAGTTATTCCGGGAAATGATCTCTCCCCACCAGGCACAAAAGCAACTTCTGTCTTGGCTCACTATGTGGTTAGTCCACTTATTTATTAAAATACCCTTAGTATCTCAAGAAAAAAATATTAACACATTAAAATAAATAATACTTCAAAGATCGAAATGAACATTTAAATAGATGCAGCCCATATCTATTCAATCTCCCTTTATTTTTTTCCTCTTTAAATGCCTTTGCTTAGTAAAAAACTATCAAATATCATTGGGAATTATTACAATTTCAAAAAAAAATACCAACAACCTACCACTGAAGAATTAAAGGAAGTGAAAGAGAGAACGAATAAGAGGAAGAGAGAGAAAGGGAGAGAGAGAGAGGTTAAGCTCAAAGGCAGAGAGAGCGAAATGGACCAGATTATACAAAATTAAAAAGCAAATACAAGGAGACAATTTGTGCCGAGTGATTGCAAGCAATTACAGTCCGGCTTTTCTGGAGGGAAGATGGGGGGGAGGGGGGTTATTTCAGCTTAAAAGGAGACTTTATTCATTCCTGATCAGCTTCTCCCACTATTCTCTCTTTTATTCTTGGATATCAATTTAAAAAAAAAATCAGCCTTCAGATGTTACATGTCTAACCCTGCGAATCCCACCCCTGGGCAGACAGGGAGGATTTAAGCTTCCAATCGGCTCTTTCTATAGCCCTGAAAAACCAATTTGCTCATAAAGAATAAAATAAAGGGGGGAAAAGAGGGGAAAAAATCCACAACAAGGGCATGTGTTTCTCTTGGAGGAGAGCTTCAATTTTACTATAATTGTCTGAAGAAGGGGCTGCTTTTATCTGCAGAATTATGATGATGCTTCCAATGTCTGTCTGCTAATGTCACAGCTGCGCTTTGGCAGAGTCACGCCAAGGGGGGCTCGGGGACTCACTTAGGACCCGACCTGCTCCTGGGTTCCTCTCCCCTTGCCATCTTCCCTTTGTCTAAATGGAAAACTTCCTTTTCCAAGTACCTTCCCCAAGCACCCAAAGCTATATTTCAGTCAGTTTCCATCAAGTTTTCTGCAAGATGAGTTCAGGGGTAGCTGCCAAATCTGGGTACTTGAGTGTAGGCTCTCTCCTTGACCAAGGAAAGACATTAAAGGTCATTAAATTGACAGAAATAGAGGCCAAGAGACCATTAGGAAAAATATAAATAAATATACACACACAATTTGAGCTAGATAACCATCACTACATAGGCAGGAGTAGAGTGGAGACGGTTGCAGCATTTATAAAACACATTAATCATGTTTCCCTGATTTCAACTCTCGGAGTTAATAATTATTTCTCATCACTACCTCCTATGATTTGGTGAGACAAAGGACAGTTCTAGAGGCAGAACTGGACAACGTGTACTCCATTGGATTTGGCGACAGAAAAACTGGGTTTAAATCTCAGTATGGACTTTGTAATCTGTGTGACTTTGGGCAAGTCATTTTTTCCCTGTGGAGCTCAGTTTCCCCATCTGTAAAATGAAGGAAGTGGACTAGATTGTCCCTTTTTGCACTAAATCTATGATTCTATGAAAAAACAACAACAAGAGAAGTCAACAACAAGAATTTTAAGAGATAAAAGAGTATTCAGAGATAATGGTTTCCGAAACCTGAATATCCTACTCTCTTATGGTTGAGGAATTGTCAAGGAGCCAAAATTCCCTCTCATGATTCACTTGAATCATTTGCATAGGCTGGTAGATATGAAATCCCTGCTGGTCTTCCACAACACATTCCAGATTGCCAGAGAATGACCCCCAAGCTTGTCTCTCTCCAAGCCTACAAGTTGTTCTGGGATCTGTCTCTATCCTTCTTCCTCTCCACTTCCTTCAAGGTCCTTCCTGAGTCTCAGCCACAAGCAGAGTGAACAAAAGAATCAACACTTGAAGTTCACTCTGATGCCCCATTTCAGTGATAACATTTCCCAAAGTGGCACTTCTACAATTCAGCTATGACTTCTGGGGATTCTATTCCATGTAAAAAGGTGAGGAAACCTCAATAGGCAAAAGATGGGAAAGAAGGAAGATTGGAAAACAGCACATGGAGTGAGCAAGATGAAAGACAGCAGTCTAATCCACATGTAGCCCTCCAGAGTGCTCTCCGAACTAGATTAAAATTGAATTGGGAAATATTTCTAAAATAACTAAAAATACCAAATACAAAAATAAGGCAATATATGCCCACAGAGATCTTTACATATTTACAATTAGTAACCCCTATGTCTATGTCTAATCTATAAATATGCATTTGCGATCACAAAATAGCATCAACAATTCTTTATATTTTTGTAAAAAAATTCTTTTGACCCTTCACTGGCTTGGTCTATTAAGCAAATTCCAAAATTCTTGGTCTGTTAGTCAAGGTCCTTTATAATCCTAGCCCTAACCTCAATCTCAACTATTTCCTGAACTGGTCCATGTGTGTGCGTATTTGCTTTGAGACTAGATGTCCCTATCTTTTTTTTTTTTTGAAAAAGAAATAAATATTTATTATTGGATTACTTGCTATCTAGAGGAGGGAGGAAGTAGGTAGGTAGGGACAAAAATAACACAAAATTTTGCAAGGGTGAATGTTGAAAACTATCTTTGCATGTACTTTTAAAATTTTTTTATTAATACTTTTTTCCGTTTTATTTTATTTTATTTTTTGGGGGGTTCTTTTTTTATTAATACTTTTTATTTGCAAAACATATGTATGGGTAATTCCTAAATATTAACCCTTACAAAGCTTTCTGTTACAAATTTCCCCCCCTACTCCCCACCCCTCCCCTAAATGGCAGGATATCAACTACATGATAATTATGTTAGAATACTTAAGAAATCGAATATATGTATAGTTATTGCCACACATCATTTTTTTGTTCAGGAGAAATCATATCTACAAGAAAGAATAATCCGACAAAGGAAATACAATGCAAGCAAACCTCAATAGAGAACATGAAAATGTTATGTTGTGGTCCATATTTCACATCCCTCTCTCTGGGTGTATTTGGCTTTCTTCACTGAACAATTGGAATTGGTTTGAAGCATTTCATTGTTGAAGAGAGTCATGTCCCTTAGAACTGATCCTCATATAGTATTGTTGTTGCCATGTATAATGATCTCCTGGTTCTGCTCATTTCACTCAACATCAGTTCATGCAAGTCTCTCCAGGCCTCTCTGAAATCGTCCGGCTGGTCGTTTCTTACAGAGCAATAATATTCCATAACATTCATATACCATAATTTATTCAGCCACTCTCCAATTGATGGGCATCCATTCAGTTTTCAGTTTCTAGCCACTACAAAAAGAGCTGCCACAAACATTCTTGCATACGTGGGGCCCTTTCCTTCTTTTATGATTTCTTTGGGATATTAGCCCAATAGAAACACTGCTGCGTCAAAGGGTATGCATAGTTTGATAACTTTTTGAGCATAGCTCCAAATTGCTCTCCAGAATGGTTGGATCCGTTCACAGCTCCACCAACAATGCATCAGTGTCCCAGCCCTCCCACATCCCCTCCAACATTCATCGTTATCTTTTCCTATCATTTTAGCCAATCTGACAGGTGTGTAGTGGACAGGCTCAGAGTTGTCTTAATTTGCATTTCTCTGATCAATAGTGATTTGGAGCAACTTTTCATATGACTAGAGATGGTTTTAATTTCATCATCTGAAAATTGTCTGTTCATATCCTTTGACCATTTATCAATTGGAGAATGGCTTGAATTCTTATAAATGTGAGACAATTCTCTATATATCTTAGAGATGAGACCGTTATCAGAACCCTTAAATATAATGATGATTTCCCAATTTGATGCTTCCCTCCTAATCTTGTCTGCATTAGTTTTGTTAGTACAGAAACTTTTTAACTTAATATAATCAAAATTATCTATCTGGTGTTCAGTTAAGAGTTCCAGATCTTCTTTGGACATAAATTTATTCCATATCCACAGGTCTGAGAGGTAAACTATCCTATGTTCCTCTAATTTGGTTATAATATCACTCTTTATATCTAGATCATGAACCCATTTAGATCTTATCTTGGTGTGCGATGTTAGGTGTGGGTTCAGCCTTAATTTCTTCCACACTAGTTTCCAATTTTCCCAGCAGTTTTTGTCAAATAGTGAGTACTTATCCCAGAAGCTGGGGTCTTTGGGTTTATCAAACACTAAATTGCTAACGTTATTACCTAGCTTGTCCTGATATCCTATTCTATGTCACTGATTGACTGCTCTATTTCTCAGCCAGTACCAAATGGTTTTAATGACCACTGCTTTATAATATAGTTTTATATCTGGTACAGCAAGGCCACCTTCATCTGTCTTTTTTTTTCATTAATTCCCTTGAAATCCTTGACCTTTTGTTCTTCCAAATGAACTTTGCTACTATTTTTTCTAGATCTGTAAAATAATTTCTTGGGAGTTTGATTGGTATGGCACTAAATAAGTAAATTAGTGTGGGTAGTATTGTCATTTTTATTATATTCACTCGGCCTACCCACGAGCACTTAATGTTTTTCCAATTGACTAGGTCTGATTTTATTTGTGTGTAAAGTGTTTTGTAGTTTAGTTCATATAGTTTCTGACATTTTCTTGGCAGATAGATTCCCAAATATTTTATGCTATCATCCGTTATTCTGAATGGAATTTCCTTTTGTATCTCTTGCTGCTGAACTTTGTTGGTAATATATAAAAATGCTGATGATTTATGTGGATTTATTTTGTATCCTTCAACTTTGCTAAAGTTGTGAATTGTTTCTAGTAATTTTTTTAGTTGAGTCTCTAGCGTTCTCTAAATATACCATCATGTCATCTGCAAAGAGTGATAATTTGGTTTCTTCATTACCTACTCTCATTCCTTTTATCTCTTTTTCTTCTCTTATTGCTAACATTTCTAATACAATATTAAATAGTAATGGTGACAGTGGGCAGCCTTGTTTCACTCCTGATCTTATTGGGAATGGTTCTAGTTTGTCTCCATTACATATGATGCTTGCTGATGGTTTTAAGTAGATGCTACTAATCATTTTAAGGAAAAGCCCATTTATTCATATACTCTCTAGTATTTTTAATAGGAATGGGTGTTCGATTTTATCAAAGGCTTTTTCTGCATCTATGGAGATAATCATATGGTTTTTGTTAGTTTGGTTATTAATATAATTGATTATGCTGATAGTTTTCCTGATATTGAACCAGTCCTGCATTCCTGGTATAAATCCTACTTGGTCAAGATGTATTATTCTGGAGATAACTTTCTGTAATCTCGTTGCTAAAATCTTATTTAAAATTTTTGCATCAATATTCATTAGGGAAATGGGTCTATAGTTTTCTTTCTCTGTTTTCACCCTACCTGGTTTAGCTATCAGCACCATATCGGTCTCATAGAAGGATTTTGGCAGTATACCTTCTGTCCCTATTTTCTCAAATATTTTGTGTAGTATTGGAATTAATTGTTCTTTGAATGTTTGGTAGAATTCACATGTAAAACCATCTGGCCCTGGAGATTTTTTCTTAGGGAGTTGATTAATAGCTCGTTCTATTTCTTTTTCTAAAATGGGGCTATTTAAATAATTTATTTCCTCTTCTGTTAACCTGGGCAATCTATATTTTTGTAGATATTCCTCCATTTCATTTAGGTTATCAAATTTATTGGCATAAAATTGGGCAAAGTAACTCCTAATTATTACTCTAATTTCCTCTTCATTGGAGGAAAGTTCTCCCTTATCATTTTTGAGACTAACAATTTGATTTTCCTCTTTCCTTTTTCTGATCAAATTAACTAAAGGCTTATCTATTTTGTTGGTTTATTTCATAAAACCAACTCTTAGTTTTATTTATTAATTCAATAGTTTTCTTATTTTCAATTTTATTAATCTCACCTTTTATTTTCAGAATTTCCAATTTGGTATTTAATTGAGGGTTTTTAATTTGCTCTTTTTCTAGTTTTTTTAATTGTAACCCTAATTCATTGATCTTCTCTTTCTCTATTTTATGAAAATAAGCATCTAGAGATATAAAGTTACCCCTTATAACCGCTTTGGCTGTATCCCACAAATTTTGGTATGTTGTCTCATTACTGTCGTTCTCCTGGATGAAATTATCGATTGTGTCTATAATTTGCTCTTTCACACATTCATTCTTCAGGATTAGATTATTTAATTTCCACTTAACTTTTGGTCTATTTTCTCCTGGCCTTATATTACATGTGAGTTTTATTGCATCATGATCTGAAAAGGATACATTTACTATTTCTGCTTTTCTGCATTTGATTTTGAGGGTTTTATGCCCTAACACATGATCAATTTTTGTATAAGTTCCATGAACCCCTGAGAAAAAGTATACTCCCTTCTATCACCATTCAATTTCCTCCAGAGATCTGTCATACCTAACTTTTCTAACATTTTGTTTATCTCCCTAACTTCTTTCTTATTTATTTTGTGGTTTGATTTATCTAATTCTGAGAGAGCAAGGTTGAGATCCCCCACTAGTATAGTATTACTGTCTATTTCTCCTTGCATTTCTGTTAGTTTATCCTCTAGGAATTTGGATGCTATACCACTTGGTGCATATATGTTTAGTATTGATACCGCTTCATTGTCTATGGTACCCTTTAGTAAAATATAGTTTCCTTCCTTATCTCTTTTAATTAGATCTATTTTTGCTTTTACTTGATCTGAGATAAGGATTGCTACCCCTGCTTTTTTTTTTGTTCACTTGAAGCATAAAAGATTATGCTCCAGCCCTTTACCTTCACTATGTATGTATCTCTATGTTTTAAATGTGTTTCTTGTAAACAACATATTGTAGGATTCTGGCTTTTAATCCAGTCTGCTAACCATTTCCGTATTATGGGAGAGTTCATCCCATTCACATTCACAGTTATAATGACTATATCTATATTTCCTGCCATGTTATTTACCCAAAGTTATATTTTTCTCTTTCCTTTCCCCTTACTCCCTTCCCCCCTCCCCAGTATTTTGTTTTTGATGACCACCTCCCTCTAATAGTCCTCCCCCCTTTAGAACCTTCCATCTTTTATACACCTTTCCCCTAATCCTTCTATTAATTTATCCCTTTCTTTTCCTCCTTTCCCTCCTACTTCCCTATACAGAGGACCAAGTTTTTCCCTGAAATCAAATGTGTCTGATATGCTCTTTTAGAGCCCAATCTAATGAGAGTAAGATTTACACAATACTCATCACCCTCCCTTCTTTCCCTCAATTATATTAGATTTTCTATGTCTCTTCATGAGACTTTGCCTTATTTTACCTCCTTTTTTAAAAATTTTATTTTACCTCCTTGCCCTTCCCCCCCTTTTTTTACAGTATGATATACCTTCCACCTCTAATTTCTTTTCGATTATTATCAAAGTAAAATCAAATTATACCCCCATTCTTTAAGGATACCCCTAGTAGAGATATAGTTCTTGAGAGTTCTTTCCTTTTTACCTTTTTACGCTTCTCTAGAGTTCTGTGTTTGGAGGTCAAAATTTTTGTTCAGATCTGGTCTTTTCATTAGAAATAGGTGAAATTCTCCTGTATCATTGAATGACCATCTTCTTCCCTGGAAGATGATGCTCATTCTAGCTGGATAGCTTATTCTTGGCTGTAATCCAAGTTCTTTTGCCTTTCGGAATATCTGATTCCAGGCCCTTCTATCCTTCAATGTGGAAGCTGACAGATCCTGTATAATTCTAATGACAGTTCCTCGGTATTTGAACTGTTTTTTTCTAGCAGCTTGTAATATCTTTTCCTTGGTGCAATAGTCCTGAAATTTAGCCACGATGTTCCTTGGGGTTTTAATTTTGGGGTTTCTTTCAAGAGGTGATTGGTGAATTCTTTCAATGCCAACTTTGCCTTCTGATTCTAAAACATCAGGGCAATTCTCTTTCATGATTTCCTGGAAGATAGCATCAAGGTTCTTTTTTTCATCGTGACTTTCAGGGAGTCCAATAATCCTTAGATTGTCTCTCCTGGATCTGTTTCCAAGTCAGTTGTTTTTCCTAGGAGATATTTCATATTTTCTTCTATTTTTTCATTTTTCGTTTTTGTTTGACTGATTCTTGAAGTCTTATTGAGTCATTCATTTCAATTTGTTCAATTTTAATTTTTAAGGTATTATTTCCTTTAGTTATCTTTTTTTAGCTCCTTTTGTAACTGGTCAAGTGAATATTTGGTTCATTGCATTCTTTTTCCATTTTGCCAATTTTATTTTTCAGTGAATTGTTGTCTTTTTCCAATTCACTAATTTTGTTTTTCAGTGAATTGTTATCTTTTTCCAATTCACTATTTTTTATTTTCTAGTGAGTTGGTGGCTTTTTCCAATTCACCAATTTTGTTTTTCAGTGAATTGTTGTCTTTTACCAATTCACTATTTTTATTTTCTTGTGATTTGTTGAGTTTTTCCAATTCACTAATTTTGTTTTTCAGTGAATTTTTGTCTTTTTCCAATTCACCAGACTTATTTTTCAGTTTTTCACATCTCTGTTGCAGGGCGATGTTTCCTTCTTGCACTGCTCTCAATTTATTTCCCCACTCTTCTTCTAGCTCTCTTTTGAGATTCTTTATGCAATCTTCCAGGTAAGCCTTTTGAAAGGGAGACCAGCTTAAGTCCACCTTTGTGGCTTTATCTGGGATTGTTTTCAGAATCTCAGGATCTGGGGAGTTCTCTAGTTTCTCTCTGTAAAAGCTGTCTATGGTGAGAGCTTTCTTCTTCTTGCTCATGATGTTTAGCTGAGGTATCAGTCACCAGCAGGGAATTCTGCTGCTGCTGCAGCAGCAGCAGCAGCAGCGGCAGCGGCGGCAGCAGCGGCAGCGGCGGCGGCGGCGGTGGCGATTTCAATTTGCCCTGGGTCAATTTGCCGAGTTGACTTCCAGTCTGGGGCTGATCTGACTAGATCCGCACTGGGACCACACTTTCAGCTGCTCTCAATCCACCCTTTATCAAAGGTAGAACTGCCAAAGCACCTGCCCGCAAGCAGAGCAAAGTGGCCCAAGCGTCTCCCAGGGACTTCCTTGGCAGCCTAAAATCTTCTGGTCCTTCCCAGCCCCGGACTTGCACCCTGGCTGCGCACTGGCGTTTGAGCCCTGGGAGCTGCTCGATCCCCTGCCTGCCTAAAACTGACCTCAGAAGTTCTTTCAAAGTAGATATTTGATAGAAGTGTGTTGTAGTCCAAGTGTTTGGTGAAGCCCTCACTCCAGAACCAGTTCGGAGGCTCAATTTGTCTGGGTCTGAGGGAAGGTCTCAGGAGCTCACAGAGAACGCTGTCTGCAGTTCGCCATCTTGGCTTTGCCCCTAGATGTCCCTATCTAATCCAGAAGTATACCTCTCTCTCATAGTCCTGATCCCACTATTGATGTCACAGAAGCTTTGACTTGTCTCATTTCTGACTTGTACTTTGTCAACTAGTGGTTCCAATGGCTCACTGGATGCCAGATGGTGAATGCAGGTACTTGGTAGGCTAATCCCACAGCAGCTCAGGACTCCTGAGCTCAAGCAATCCATCAGCCTTAGCCATGTAGTTAGTTTAGATACAGCCTCCTGGATCCTTTTTATTTTTGACCATCAAAATGGTATAGACCTTCTCTTCCTAGAAATACTGTGCAAATGCCTGCCTCCATATTTTTACCCACACCCCAACTTAGAATGCCACTTCCCTCTCTTTGTTTCTTACAAGAATCTTACAAGAATCATCTGAGGGGCAGCCAGGTGGTACAGTGGATAGAGCACCAGTTTTGAAGTCAGGAGCACCTGAGTTTAAATCTGATCTCAGACAGCTATGTGACCTTGGCCAAGTCACTTACCTCCAATTGCCTCGACAACAACAACAACAACAAAAGAATCATCTGAAACTCCAACCTAGACAAGGTAAACAGCAGAAATCTCAGAAGCATATACTCAGAAACACAGCTTCAGAAAATTGGGCTTTCAAAAGAGCCTTTTCAGTACTCAGGCATGGTTTCTAAAGATTCAGTCATATCCCATGTCAGGCAGTCACCAAGCATTTATTAAGCACTTACTCTATGTGAAGTATTGATCTAAGTCCTCAGGATACAAAGAAAGGTAAAAACATAGTCCTTGACCCCAACAACAGTAGCAATAAATACATTTATTAAGTGCTTCCTATGTGTCAATCACCAGAAGGACAGTCCTTTTACTCAAAGAGCTCACAGTACAATCCAAATCAGCATCCAAATCATGGACATACAAGATGTATATAGAATAGATTAAAAGTAATCCTCTAGAGGTCTCTTCCCTTTGGGAAAGATTAGGAAAAGCCTTCTGCAGAAGATCAAATTTGAGCTGAATACTGAAGGAAGTCAGTAGTAAAGATGAGGAGGGAAGACATTTTAGAAATGGAGGGTTGGGGGGATAACCATGTGATCTAATAAATAAGATTTACATAGAGCTTTAATATTGGAATCTTCTCTGTAGATTATAACTTCATATTTCAAGCTATTACTATCCCCATTTTACAGATGAGGAAATTGAGTCTGATAGAGATTAGATGATTTTTTTCCAGAGATACATAACTAGTAAGTGTATAGGGTAGGATTTGAATTCTGCTCTTCCTGACTCCAAACCACCAGTGTATGCTTCTAAGGATAGGATAGTGTGGTGGTTCTGAGGTGAAATTTAGCCACTACCTGCTAATGGATCCTACTAAAAGGGAACATGTAGGCGCATAAACCCTGATTATCATGGCCCCGAAGAGGCTCATGATCTGTCTGCTGGGGTATGGCTGGCCAAAGACATGCTGGACCATGGACTAATTCTCAAAAGCTATCCATCATTTTTTTTGCCTGTACATAGGTCTGTGTTTTTAAGAATGCAGTGGCTCCCATGCAGAGACTCCCACATAATTAGGGCAGCATGAGGAGTCGGACATGACTGAACGACTGAACAATAACAACTACACACACTAGGTCCTTAATAAGTGTCCCAGTCTAACCATCTTGAATGACACCCAGCTATGTTGGTGCAGTCAATTGACAGCATCCCAGAGGCTTTCAATGAATTCTGGTCTACTTCATTTCATCAGGAGGCTGACCCTGGTCTCCCCTGTTGGCCTGCCATAGCATTGACCTTGGGAGGCACATTATCTCTGGAAGGCCACTGTTAAAATGTACATATATTAGCCAAGAGCAGGAGGAGGTCCTCAACCCTCTCCCATTAGCACAAAAGCCGAAAATAGTTGATCAGATTAGCTAACTGACACCTTGTCAACCATGGGCACTCCGGTCCTGAGTGGATGACATGCAGTGTAGGTAATTTCAGCCACAGTAGAGAGGAAAGATGGAGGCTACGAGTAAATGGACTTGGCAATCTTGAGAGAACGGGGCCTTATCCAGCTTAAGCCTGGAGATTTTCACAATGAGATGCTCACTCCCCAACCTGGAAATCTATTTTTTCCTCTGCATTGAAGCCCTGACTTTCTAGGTAGGGAAATTGCCAAAAGGGAGGAGAGGGTCCCCAAAAGGAGACAGGTTCCAAAATCAGGAAAGCAACATATGAAATTAATCCCATTTAAAGCACTGTCCATTTTGTTGTTATTGTTCTGTTATTTCAGTCATTCTTAATTCTTTCTGACCCCATTTGAGGTTTTCTTGGGAAAGATACTGGAGTGATTTTCCTTTTCCTTCTCCAGCTCATTTTACAGATGAAGAAACTGAGGTAAAGGCAAATCATGAGCCTCTTCAGGGCCGTGATAATCAGGGTTTATGTGCCTACATATTCCCTTTTACTAAAAGGATTCATAAGCAGGCAGTGGCTAAGTATCACTTCAGGACCACCCCACTAGCCTATCCTTAGATGCATACACTGGTGGGTTTGGAGTCAGGAAGAACAGAATTCAAATTCTACCCTAGACACTTATTAGGATCACATAGTTAGTAAGTATCTGAGACTGGATTCAAATTCAGTCTTTTTGATACCAGCCCCAGCCCTCTATCTACTGTACTATCTAGCTTTCCCAAAAAAGTAATTAAACTTTGATCAAATTCATTAAAATTATTAATAACATTAGCTTTATTTTGCTTAAAATAGCTGAAGTTTATCTATTTCCATGCGACAGACCCATCTTGGAGATGTTATTTCACACATAAGCAGGTAGGGGGCGTGGAATTTGGAATCAAGAGAACCTGAGTTCAAATTCTACCCTAGTCACAGTAACGGGGGTGAATCACTTAATTTGTCTCTGTTCCCTCATCTGTAAAATGGAGATAATGGTATCTATTTCATAGAGGTGAGGAGGAATAAAGAATTAATGTATGTAAAATGCTTTGTAAAGCTTACATTCCTACATAAATTATTATAATTATAACAATTATTATTGGTGTTTTCATAGGGCATCAAGTCTTAAGACCAGAAGACCTATTCAGAGACCAACATGGATTTCTCTCTTCTAGCATCATCTTCCTCTGAGTGGATTTCCTTTCCCTCATAGGTACTGTCTATCTTTCAATTTAACTTGTCAATCCCCTAAGCACTGGGCATGATCTCAACTTGAGTTGGCTCTAGCAGATAATATACCACACTGCCAGTGCTTAATAAATCCTCTTTATTAATAATTAATACTCAGTGTTAATGAGTAACCAATTACTAATGGCAATTATGATGACACTGAGCAAATGGTTATGGGCTTACACAGAGCAGTACTCTTTGCTCCCCTCCAAATTATCGTCCTAAATGAGTTTACAGAATTTTGTTGTGACAGGTACAACCTCAATGTCTTCACTTAATGAGACAGTTGGATGGAATGAAATTCTGCTTTTAACAGATACATTTTCAATGTGGCACACAGGAAATTAAATGTGAAAGTATCATTAACATAGAAGACGTGTGTCTAATTCCCTACACGGGGTGCTGACAAACTGAAATTGTTTATCTATTGCTCATCATGAATAGATATCCTGTGGGATCCAATCTATTCCTTGAAACCAATCTTTTTTTTTATTTTTTTCTGGGGGAGAGGAGGGAAAATGGGGGTCTAAACCACAGTCAGTAAATCTCACAGCCTGTTGGGACTTTGGAGATCATCTCCAAGAGTCTCCATGTGATCTTGGGTGAATAACTTTACCTTTCTAGGCCTCAGTTTACTCATCTGTAAAATAAAGAGATTAGACAAGATGGCCTCTAAGTTCCTTACAATTCTATCTGTAGGAAGATAATCTCAGAAGGAAGAAATGAGCAATTAGGGGAAGGAAGTGAGATGGAAAGGCCTCTTATAGAAGGTGAGATTTGAGTTGAATCTAGAAGAAAGCCAGAAAAATGGAGGTAAGAAGGCATATCTTGCATTAGACTATAAGCTTTTTGAGCAGATGGCTGTTTTTTGCCTTTCTTCATATCCCTAGCATTTGGCACAATGCCTAGCACATAGAAGATACTTAATGAAGTTTATTGACTGACTAATAATGATAAAAGGGCAACTAGGTGGTGCCATAGTGGAAAGAACATTGGGCTTAAATCTCAGCTTCCTGAATTCAAATCTGGCCTCAGATATGTACTAGCTGCATGACCTTGGATGAGTCACTTAACCCTATTTGCCTCAGTTTCCTCATCTGTAAACTGACCTAGAGAAGGAAAAGGAAAATCACTCCAGTATCTTTCCCAAGAAAACCTCAAATGGGGTCACAGAGAGTCAGACACAAGTAAAAAGACAATGACAACATTAATAAAAGTTTATATTTGTGTGGATCTTAATAACAACATCATCTCACTTGAACTTTACAATTTCCCTAGAAGACAAATCATGAAAAGTTTATTCTGTTCATTTTACAAATTAATCAAAGAGCATTTACTAAGAGCCTATATTTTGTTACACACTGCTGCAAGGACAAAAATGAAATGACCCCTGATCTCATGGAGTTTCTATTCAAATAGAGGTAATAACATATATACAAAAAGAATGCAAGATAGTTTAGGATGGAAGAGCCAGAGGAGCTCGTGGAGATAGAAGCCAGGGATCAGGGAAGGATTCATGGAAGAAGTGTACCTTGAGAAAAGTTTTTAAGGAAATCAGGGATTCTAAGAGATGGAAGTGGAGGAAGAAAGCATGAGAAACAGGCTGTATAAAGATAAAGAGATGGGAGAAACCATCATGTATGTGAATACAATCTCAATCAATGTGGGTTGGCTTATTGCAGATAATATAGCACAGCTTGTGCTTAATAAATCCTCTTTATTAATAATTAGCATTTATTGTTAATGAGTAACCAATTATAAAAGAAATTGGTAGAAAGTAAGCCTGGATTGCAGAATTATAGAGATCATTGAGAGGAGTACTTTGAAAGAAGATGAAAGAAATAGAAAGGAGCCAGGTTTTGAAGATCTTTAATTGGGCAGCTAAGTGGCACCATAGAGTACAAAGCCCTGGTTCTGGAGTCCGAAGGACTCATCTCCTTGAGTTTAAATTCAGCCTCAGATACTTCCTAGCTATGTGACCCTGGGCAAGTCATTTGACCCTGTTTGCCTCAGTTTCCCCATCTGAACTGGAGAAAGAAATGGAAAATCACTCCAATATCTTTACCAAAACAAAACAAATCAAACAAACAAAAAAAAAACCCACATGGAGCCATAAAGGGCCAGACATAACTGAAAAAATGACTGAAGAACAGTAACAAAAAGTCAGATAGAAGAGTTTATATTTGATTCTAGAAATAATAAGAAGTGTTAGAGTTTATTGAGTAGGGGAGTGATGTGACCATGTTTCTCTTTTAAGAAAACCACTTTTATGACTGTATGGGCAATGAATCGAAGTCGGGAGATTTGAGGCAAGGAGACCAAATAGGTGTTTACTGCAATAGGCCAGGGAAGAAGAGATGAGAGCCTGAACTAGGATGCTAGTTGTGAAAATGGAGAGAAAGGGTCATATGTGGAAGATATCATGGAGATGGAAAACACAAGATCTAGCATTTGATTGGATGTATGGGAGGAGTGAGAGTGATGTTTCTAAGTTAATTGAGAAAATAGGGGCACTATCTAAAAGTAATGGGTTTGGAGAAAAAATCCTATTTGGTGATAATGAGTTTGAGATGCCTCTAAGATATCCATTTTGAAATATTCAGTGACAAGCTGGTGTAGAACAAGTGGAACTCTGAAAGGACATGTGTTAGATCTATAGATATGAGGGTCCTCTACATAGAGATGATCATTGCATCTATAGGATATGATGAGATCACCAAATAAAAGAGTAAAAATTGAAAAAAGGGCTCTAGAAAAGGTACCACAGAATAATTCAACATTCAAGCAATCTGAGGCTGAAATGCATGAAGTGGTTTGCCCAAGGCCATACAACTAAGGGAGCAACATAAAGGCTTAGACTCAAACCCAGATCTCCTGACTTCAAATAATCCAAAATTCTCTCCACTATATCCCACCTGTCGTTTGCAGGATTGTGTGTGTCTATGTGTGTGGTTTTCTACAATTTTTAAAACCAACACAGATTAATTTATTATGTAGCACTTAGCTACTAATCACATTTACTTAAGAATTCATCAAAGGAAAACTGATAACGAGATGTGTTATCACAACTTACAATTTTCAGCTTCATTTAGGAATCTTGGTTGCCCTTGGGGATTTAGAACAAGGAAAAACAATAACTATGTCACTACCACATTCCCCTTCAACTATTAAGCTGAGTTCATTTTTTTTTAAATGAAATACCAGATAAGACACAGTTGTCTACTTCACATTGGTTGAGTTTGGCTCCACAGTTTTAAAACAGTGAAAAAATGGGATTAACTGGAGTTCTATAATAATAATAATAATATATATATATATATGTATATATATATATATATCTCACTTGTTATGTGCCAAACATTGTGCTAAATGATTTATTTCATTCTTACAATAACCTTGTGATATAAATGCTATTATTATCTGCATTTTATAATTGAGGAAACTAAGACCAAAAAAAAATTAAGTGACTTGCCTAATTTTACACAGCTAAGTGTCTGAGACCAGATTTGAACTCAGGAAAACGATTCTTCCTGACTATAGACCCAGTGCTCTGTGCATTATGGCACCACCCAGTAGCCCCAACAAGGGTGCTTTCCCTTGTCATAGGTTATTCATGCCCTGCAGCCTGGTATGAATAGTTACTGAGAAATCCTTTCCCCATATTTCTCCTATCTCCTCTGCCACTTCGGATAGCATGGAATTCCAGTGTGGTTAAATGAGGATCAGTAGAGAACCTAGTCTGATATAACTGCCTGTGGAGGCAGTAGAGACCTGCTCAGGTCTCTCCACAGATGATGGTCTTGTAAAACAGTTGGAACTTGATTCCACTTGTATTTGGAATATAGGGATAAAAATGTCTTGGACAACCCAATAAAGTCTAACAGAAACAACAATGGTTTGGAAGCCACATAACGTGAGTGTCATTGCTGGCCCTGTAATTTGCTACCACTGTGATTTTGGGGACAAGAGGACATTTCCCCTCTATGGGACTCAATATCCCAAATGTAAAGTTGAGATAGATGGACTAATCACTATGATCCATTCTATTCTATATTCTGTCATCTTAACTTTAATAAAATCATATATTTAATAACTCACTATATATGGTTTAGGTTTTAATTCCAATGTTTCATGAGTAAAGCCAGTCTATTGTTATCTCTGAGAAGTAAATTAACTTTTTTGAACTTTTTATGCAAGACCAACTATACTCTCCTAAAATCTCTAGGATTCAACTCTGGTTTTTTCGGGAGAGAATCTAATGTAGGGCTCCATATACTCTATAACTTCTCACTATCATATTCCTGTTTCTGATTTGGAGTCCTCTCTTCCTGAAAGTCCAGAGTCATTTAGAATATGGAGAAGTATCAATTCCCTTTTCCTGGAAACTAAGCAGCTCAAGATCAGGTTAGCTTTTTGGGTTTCCCCATCATAACAATGGCTAATATTGAACTTGTGGACTTCTAAAATTCCTAGATCTTTTTTTTAATAACTGCTGACTGTCCATACCTTCCCCAACTTATACTTGTAAAATTGATTTTTTTGTACCCAAGTATAAGACTTTAGATTTATCTCTAGTGATTTCATCTTATTAGAAGTTTCCATTGTAGCATAGAAACTTCTGCACTCTGGAAGCTCACCCTAGCTCTGGACAAATCACATTAGAAATACTCTTGGGGAGGGAATAAGCATTTCTACCGTGCTTACTATGTGACAGGCAATGTATTATCTTATTTTTTCCTTAAAATATTCCTCCTATCATTACTTCTATTATATAGTTGAGAAAACTGGGGCATACAGTTTAAGTGACTTGGTCACTTAAGGTCACACCACTAGTAAGTGTCTAAAGCTGAATTTGAATTTAGGGCTTCTTGAATCTGGGTTCAGCTTTTTGTTCGCTATGACATCACTTGAACTGTCTCAAGCCCGGTGGCTTCTCCCTCTGATTGTCTGATTCCTCCCAGAACTCTATTTTGAAGATCAACCATGTCTTCATCTCCCCTAACCTACATTCATGACTATTCACAGTACTTTCTATTATCTCCTTCCTCATAGGCCACTTTCATCTCTGGTTTCCTTTAATTCATTTCAGTTTCCTTTTATCAGTTTTCTTCCCTATTAGAATGTAAGCTCCTTGAGGACAAGGACTGTTTTCCTGCTTATGTTTGTATTCCCAGGCCTTGGCATAGTGCTTGGAACAAAATAAATGCTTAATAAATGCATATTGATTTGATTTCTGTTTCAAAGCAAGAAGGAATTCCAACAGGAGAGTTTCTGAATCTTTAAAAAAAATGAAAAGAAAAGGAAAATCTGATGGGAGGAATGGGGAGAGAGCTTATGAGTTAAACCCTGAGCCATGATATTGTCAGAAAAGTGAGATCATGAGGATGAAGCAGATGAAAGATACCATGAAAACCCTTGACCTTCTAGAGGGAAATAAGTGATTTCATCTTATTAGAAGTTTCTATTGTAGCATAGACACTTCTGCATTCTTGCAACTACTTCAATTAAGCAGGAATCTTGTTGACATAGATATCTTTTCCATTAGTGAAGACTGTAGAATCATATAGATTTAAAGCCAGAAAGGAGACTGAAGTCTTAATTGAATCAATAAGAAAACTGATTTGTAGAAAGAGGGCTGCAATGTGAAGCCAGAGCCTCTACCTTTAAATCCAGTGTTCATACTTGCTCCAAAGAGCCTCTGCTTAAAGTGCTTGAAAACCTTGTTCTGGGTCAGTAGATCCCAAACTTTTTTGAATATAAAGATCCAATTTGGACAACAAAAATATCCCAGACATAATAGTAATTGAAACTATTGGTTGGTTTTAAAAAATTATATTATAGCAAAGAAAAAGAAAAGAAAAGAAAAAATGCTTCTAGGAATTCATTAGCAGCATTAATTTGTATTTTACTAAGCACAATGGTGTCTCTATACATCATATATTTGAAAAATAGTGATATATACATATATATGAAAGACATTATTCATTTTTCAGAAGAAATGGTTGCTCGATTATTATGTTGTCAAGCTACCAATTTTGCTGGAGCTAAATAAAGATTAAAATGATGTTTGGTGGGTAGATGCATTCCAAGTTTCTTGGCCTACGTCAACTCTCACTCTAGTTATATAACTGGCCAGTCTCCTTCTCCAATCAGAAATTTACTCAATGATATTTGTTATGCTGTTTCTCATACACAAGTTATCATTAGAAATCTGCTATGGCCTAGTCCTGCTGACCCTGCATCTCTTCATTATACATAATCTGCAATTTTCACTTCTTTGGAGATTGTTGGTGTTCCATGCTTTACAACCAAGCTATATGGCACCACCAGGAGAATACTGGTGTTAAAGAGAGAAGGTTTTTATGTGTCAGAAAAGAGGCTGAGATCTCCCCTTCAATTTCCCAGTTGCAAACCAGGCAATTTTCTCCCTCCTATTCAGTCCTGGGCTCAGCTCATTGTTCATCTGCAGTGCTTGACACAGATGGATAGAGTCAAGTCAAAGAAACCTCTTCACCCTGGAAACTCACTTCACCCCTTGGACTGCTTCTTACATTAGAAGTACCCTCCAGCCTGGGGGTTTCTCTCTCTCATTATCTGGCTCCTCCCAGAATCTACAATTTAGGGAAGCTGTCCAGATCAGCTATGTCTACTTTTCTCTCTATGTTGCCTTCCTGACTCTCTATAGATTTTTTTTAGATTCAGTCTAATGTTCTAAACTGTCAAGATCATTTTAGATCAGCTGTTACTGGATTGGCTCTCCCAGCTCTGTGTCATCTGCAAAGCTAATGAGCATACATATCAGAGAATTACATCATGTGAAAGTAAAACAATCTCAGCCTAGAATATACCATTATTTTTATTTTTTTTTTAATGTGGGATAGCTGGGAGGGCATGGATTTCAGAAGAAGACATCCTGGGTATCCCATAGCCTTGCCTTGTCATTCTATATTTAAATTAGTCAAGAGGCACACTACTTGCTTCATTCCATAATATTCTAGCACTGACTTCCTCACCAACCCATGCAGATTTTACAGTTCAGTCAAACATCCTCTGAACACAGAATTGATTGTCCATGCTTAAAAACCTCAGGTCCTGAATTTTAGGTATAGGAAAGGCCTTAAAAATCACATGTGCCAACATTATCATATTTGAAATTAAGCAAATGAGACCCAAAGAAACAAAATAACTTGCCCAAAAGACACAATCAACTCACGTAGGACCAAGACTTGATCTTATATTTCCTAGTTCTCAGTCGCTTGCTCTTTTCTATGACAGAATAAAATGTATGGAAAACAACAAATATACATATAAATGAATACAGAAGCCATTTTACTTTTAAAGTGCACTAGAACTGGAGCCAGAAGACATATCAAAATATGGTGTCATAGATTGAATACAGACTAAGACCTGGGATGGTTCGACTTACTATCCTGCTGTTATTCATCACATGGCATTTTGAAGCAGTCCCAAAATCTTTGGCTGAGGTCAGAAGACCCACTGCAATGAAAGTACATACTTTTTATCCCTACCACTAGTTCAAAAGGGAAAGGTTTGTTTTTTTTTTGTTGTTGTTTTTTTTTTTTTTACAAAATCAAAGACTTTCAGATTTTAGATGTCATTTACTTCCATTTCATTGTCATGGGGCAACTAAGTGGTGCAATGGATAGACTTGTTGGGCCTAATATCAGAAAGACTCATCTTCCTGAGTTCAAATCTGACCTTACACACCTACTAGTCATGTGACTCTGGGAAAATCATTTAACCATGTTTGCCAGTGTTGATGCTCACAAATGCTCCAAAGAGCCTCTATGTAAAGTTCTTAAAGACCTTCTTTTGGGTCACTGGATCCCACACTTTTTTTTGAATATAAAGATATTCAGTTTCCTCATCTGTAAAATGAACTGGGGAAGGAAATAGCAAACCACTCCAGTATCTTTGCCAAGAAAATCCCAAATGGGGTCATATAGAAACTGAGCAACCACAAAACTTCCTTTCTTATCCTACAGAGAACCATCTTCTTTGAGTTAAATGAGTGAATGTCTGGGGATATGGAGAAGGGAGAGAGGAGTAAAAAGTCAGAGGGTGGGATGATCCTCAGTGGAAAGTGGAAGGACCAGGATATTCATTTTACTCCTTGGTTGAGGCCAAAAGAGAATAACTAGAAGTAGCTAAGTTTAAGGGTCCTTTAGGGGTGACCTGAACATGAAGGGTAGGGCCAAAAGGGCCAAGGGGAAAATGAGAGATAATGATAACTTATACTATTTACAAAGCTAATTTCTTAGAGCCTAATGAGGTATTTAGTGGAAATCAGTTATACCCATTTTAAAGATGAGGAAGCAGAGGATCAAAGTATAGCAACAATATGTAACCTCTGACTAATAGTTCAGAATAATGAAGATTTTCTCCTCTGGGATCCTCTTATCTTGACATCAATAAATGAGAACATACCAGAGGTCAACTAGAATCAAATGATTCCATTTCTACTTTACCCACTGATGCATCATGTAATCTTAGTGAAGTCACTTAAACATCTTGATGTTTCTTTTATACCTTTAAAGTGGGAAATTTATTGCTGACTGCATTCCTCAAATATCAGATCTAACAGATACTGAATGTCCCATAAATAATAAGCACTATAATGCAATTTGGTAAAAGTATCTAATGTCCCAAGCCTTCGTGGTCTTAAATGCTAAAACCAAACAAAATCTGACTGCTTTGTTTTTCTCATGGGTCTCTCGTGAAAAGAGACAGTGGATAAGGTGCCATGGTTGAAGAAGAGCCAGATACAATATCTGGTTTGATTGTGGGCTCAATTGCTGCCTCTAATTGATATTGACTGTGTTTGGTAATTCACGGAATCTTTCAATACCCTAGGCAATATTCTGTATTTACAGAGAAGGTATTGGCCTGTCTTAGTAAAATTTCTTGTTTGGGAATTTCCTATCCCATGAAATCACAGGTCTAACTCCTATTCCTATCTCTATTTTCATGAAAGGCAGTTTATGATGATAAAACTAACTCCTTCAAAATTCAATTTGGGTTTTTTTTTTCCAGTTAAAGAAGAAAGTTAAGCAGGATAATATAGTGGGGATTTCTTATAACCCAAGACTGCTTTGGTAGTTGCCCCTTGGCAGGCAATGGAATGGAAGTAGATGACATCTAAAATCTAAGTGTCTTTGATTTTGGTAGAAACACTCAAATACTGGCCAGTTGGGTTCAAGTTATCAAACTGATTGGATTAGCATCCTTATCTCTGGGAAGCAACTATTTCCAAGCTTCAAAAAGTAGACAAGGTGATATAGGTTTCTGGTCAGTCCTATTCAAAATTGTCACAATGATCAGCTTGACCCAGAGAAAAGTAGAATTATGTATTTTAGTAGAATGATATCCCAAGAAGGTATGATCTGCCAGAACAAATCAGAAATACAATTATTCAGTCTGTGGGAAATCCTTAATGCAGATGGAACTGACTACTAAAATAAACAACCCATGAGTTGCCCAAGGAATAATCTGAAGACATGCATATTTACTTTATATGGCAGAGCTATATCCTAACAAGATTGGAAACAAATCTTCCTATAATAGATAAAGGCTTTATACTAATTTTTGTTCAATGGTAATCTCAACTCCAAGTCATATAGCAACATATCACTGACCAACACAAATCAATCATAAAAACAAAATTGGGAACCTGAAGTTATTGATAACCTTTACTTAATATCAAGTCCAAAATGAAAATGGATAATAAACACAAGCATAACATCTCAAATGATTTGGAAAGGAGATAAATATAGTCAGCCTGGAATTCTGGAAGTTCTGCTTGAATTTGATAACTTGGATATAAATAATAGGCAAACTATCAATACCACCTCCTCTCATGATCTTATTCTTTCTCTCATGATATCAAAAGGTCATTTGTACACCACATTTATAAAATTCTTAAAATATACAAAAAAGACAAAGATTAAACATGTTAAGCTTAGTTAAATTGAACCGAGAGATGAAGACAATAATTACAAACACCTTGACATCCTCTAAGCAAGACATGTCAAGAAGAATAGTATGGCTAAATCTGTTGAAAGACTTAGTGGTCTCCAGAAATCAATGATTCATCAGAAGAACACATTTAAAGCAATTAACACCTATTCGATGCCAGTAATGATGTGCATTTTTGGCCATATAAAATGGATAACAACATATTCAAACAGTATCCTAACAAAAATAGCATACAATATTAAAGGAACAGAGAACCCATCATTCTAAGGTAACCATAAAGAGAGGAATACTTTTTCTCCAAAACTGAGAGAAAAGATTGATAGCAGTTCTCAGAACCGATGAGAAACAGATCAAAACATATAGAAATACTTTGGGAACAAACAGACATGACTTCACTGAGAAATTGTATAGGTTGATAACAGGGACACTTTATTCTATTTGCTGAATTTAACTGAAAGTGGTTTACCTTCAGATGGGGATTATGAAACAGCTAATATTCAAGAATAGAATTACAAACCCCTCCTTGGGTAGCATCTACATGATCACAGTAAACCAGAAATATTGGCTACATTGTAGAAACAGAGGTATACAGTGGCAATTTAGGACCATATTGTTGTCATTGGAAATTATGGAAGAATCATCCTGAAGGAGCCTAGACTGTTATCAATGTAAATTGTTCAAGGAAATGTCATATTACATTATTGTAGGCCTTAAAGCACCTATTGTATATATAGGAAGATATGAACTGGTGGCTAGAATTACCCATAGAAACTTGCTATTGTTCATGGACTGACAATAATAACTGTCCCTTGCCCCCCATATTATAAAAACACAAACTTCAAACCATTCTGAAGAAAAAGAATCAACCAATACACTCCAACAAGTTGAATGTTATCACAGACTGAAATGTTTTACATAATCATAAATATCATGCTGATCCATAAAAATACAAAGAAAAATGTTTTAAATGCACCACCCTACCAAATACTCATGATTTCCAAATTCTATGCCTATGTTATCAAAAATGTAGAGATCTAAGAAAATTTAAAATCATTTGACTGCTGGATGAGAGGGAAGGGCAGTGATGTAGTGGACAGAATGCAGTACTGGAGTCAAGAGGACTGACTGAGTTTAAATCTGATCTCAGACACCGACGAGCTGTGTGAACCTGCCAAGACACTTTTCCCTGTTTACCTCAGTTTCCTCATCTGTAAAATGAACTGGAAAAAGAAATGACAAACATCTCCAGTATCAACACAACCCCAAATGTGATTGCAAAGAGTCAGATATGAGTGAATTGAATGAATAACAATATTAGATGAGATGTATGTCATTCTTGTAGTCTGACTGCTATGGGAGTTTTATCAGAGGAGGCTTTCCATGAGCCTATGGAGGATGACTACCTTTGAATGCTTTTATTCAATTACAAAAAGCAGTTGTTTCATCCATAGGGTACTACCCCAAAGAACATTAAATAGAGAAGAATAATGCAACTTGTTTGAATGTAGTTTCTATCTACATAAAAAAGATGTGAACAAGGTAATAACAACAACAGTATCATTAAATATTAAAAAAATTAAATATAAAGGATTTGTCCCAGATCTGTTTTTAATCTAAATTCCATCAAACAAAAAGAGAATATTTTCTAAACAATGACAATTATTATAATATCATCATATTATATTATTATGTATTTTAATATATAAACATATAATAACATGAATATTCATTTTAAAATATCATCTTGTGCTTATCTGGGACCTCCTAGTTCCCTATTAGGCATTGGTGAGACGACAGCACCAACACCAAAATAAAAAACAATTCCCCTTTCTGCAGTACTGAGCTTGGCAAAATGCTTCCTTCTCCACTACTCCATCAAAACGTCAATAATTTAGAATAAACAAGAAAAGACCGTTTAACCCTTAGAGCTAGAAAGGAACTGAACAGTTTCATTTTACAGATGAGGAAACTGAGGCACAGAGAAGGGAAGTATCCACCTGAAATTCTCAGGATATCTCAGAATGGAGTAGATTCATCACCAGACTTATTGCTCCACATCCCTTCCAAACTTCTACTCTAATTTACTTGCTTGATACCCAAATCACAGAGTTACTTGCTAGCACTGTAGTTGGGTGTTTATGCAAAAACAGCTTGGGAGGTCAATGTGCGATGGCTAAGCACTACTGAAGGCTCTTTCCACTCCATCATGTACAATGAGACTAAAGAGACAGCAACGTAAAACTCCACCTCTGTAGCATAATGAATCTCTCTTCAGGAACCCTGTTATTGCCTTTAGAATGCAATTAAAAACCAACCACAGCAAAACCAGGTGTCTTGCTTTAGCAGTAATTTTTTTTCCCTCAGAGGACTTCAAAGCACCATAATGGCATACGGCCACATGCCCCTGGTGAAAGGAGTGGACGATTCCGTCTTAAATGCTGAGGTAACTCTTTATTTTAATAAATGACCTCATTTAGATAGAGTAGGGCAACATCCTTAAAATGTGCCGTGCAAAATCCCAAGATGTCCATTTGGTAGAGTTTGGGGGATGTGTTCTTCAATGCAATAAGGAGCAAGGAAGGGAGCTGTGAGGTCATATAATTCAACTTCCCATTTTACAATCAGGGAAACTGAGGTCCAGGGAGGCTGATATCTATGCAGAGTAGCACAGGGAGTGACCAGCAAAGGTGTAACCCAGGTCTTTGAGTCCAAGTCCAGTCCTCTTTCTACTGCACCGTTCTGTGGTTTCCAAACAGGGACTTCATCTTTTATAATGGGAAAGGGAAACCACTGTGTTTAAAGTTCTGTTTTCTCCTTCTCGAATCTTTACTCCTGTCTGATCTTTTCTCTCATTTATTAAGCCTCTTTCTTTTTCTGTGTCTAGTGTAGTTGAGCTTTAGTCCTTAGTGACCTGGAGATGTGCCACTTTCTCTCTAAGACATACCTCCCTCTGTGGCACTGTTCTTGGGCTTCTTGCTGTAATTGCCTACTTTCATCCCCTTCCTTCCCCTTTCTTCTTCTCCCCTCTCCTCTCCCCTTTCTTCTCATCCCTTCTCTCCTCTCTCTTACTGTTTCTTCCCATCTCCTCTCCTTTCTCCCCTTCCTTCTTTTCTCTCTCTACTCACTTTCCTCCCCTTTGTCCCCTCTCTCTCCTTTCCTCTGTCTCTGTCCCTCTGTCTCTGTATGTCATTCTCATTCTGTTTCTGTCTTCCTCTGTTCTCTGTTCTCTCATCTCTCTTCCTCTTCTCTCTCTTCTCCCATCCCCCTTTCTGTCCCTCTCCACTTCTTTGCCTCTCTTTGTCTCTTTCTCCCCTCTTCCTCCCCTTCTCCTCTCTGTCTCTCCCTCCCCTTCTCTCTCCCTTTCCCTCTTTCTCTCTGTCTCTCTTCTCTTTCCTTTCTTTCTCCTCTCTCTCTGTCTCTGTATCTCTATTCTTCTCTCTCTTCCAGCTCTCCTTTTCTGTCTCTGCCTGTCTGTCTCTCCTATCTGTCTATCTCTCTGTCTTCATCTTTCTCTGTCTCTCATCTCTCTTTCTCTCCCTCCCTCCTTCTCTTTCTCCTTCTTTCTCTCTTCCCCCTCCTCTCTTTTCTTATCTCTCTTCCTCTTCCCTTTCTTTGTCTCTCTGTCTCTGTCTTTTCCGCCTTTCCTTTCTCTGTCTCTCTTTTTCTGTCTCTGTCTCTTTCTCCTCCTTCTCTCCTCCCTCTTGTCCATAAGTAAAGCCTTTTATTATAGCACTCCCATGTATCCTTTTTTCAGCACTTTCTCGAACTCTTCAAGACATTTGGCAAGACAGATGGCCAAAATGCTCCTAAAAGGATGAGCACACAATGAAATGCCCTGACCCCAAAGGATGGGGTTCCTGACAGGCCAGTAGGCAAATACTTGATTGGTCCTAGGCATAAAGTGGCAGGGCATGGGGTTTTCAGATCTCAAGGTGGCACCCAAAAGGTCTAAAAGAATTGACTCCAGTCCATTATCTCATTCCTCTCCCTGAGGGATGTGGGGGATTGATAGGATATGCATATTATATTAGTAACCTCAGTTTCCAGCTGGGGAAATGGAGGCACAAGGAGTTTAAAAGCCCAAGGTCACTTAAAGAGTCGATGATGGATGTAAGGAAAGAAGTCAGGTCAGCAGAGAATGGTTAACGCCCCATCCTAGTTCTCAGTCCGCTAAGCCCTAGAGCCTCAGAGGACTCATTAGTTATTTTTTTAAAGTTGAATAAAAAAAGTCCTCTCTCTAGATTAAGTCATCCTGGCTTCAAATTTCTAAAGCTGCTTCTCTCTCTCTCTCTCTCTCTTTTTATTCAGCATTTGAAATGTTTTTAAGGGTTTATTTCAAACACCTTTCTTTTTGAACCGATTGTTCAAAACTTTCATTCCACTTTGTCAGTATTTTTTGTAGTCTAGTCTGATTTCTAAAAGGTTTTTATTTCTTCTCTATTAGCAGCTGCCACCTGCTTACTGTTTGGATGGGTTTTGCTTTATTTTCTTTGCTTTCATCTATTGAAATGGATGAGAAAAACCTTCGGTAATGAACCTTGTTTCCAATTTTTCCCCTAACCTCCCCTATTTTTATCTCCTAGTGCAACCACTGAGATTGGAGGGAAGGGATGGAAATACGCCAATGTGTGGATAACTCTATGGGAGTTTCACAGCATTTCCAACCAGGTCGGGGAAAGGGTTGTAGTAAGAGGAAAGTGGGATATCTCCTGGCATCCTTTAGAAACTAACTATGGACATCTTCTGCTGTGTCTCAGTGTAATATACTGCTTGATTGGAGCAAATCTTCAAATGTGGGCAAAGACTATGTCTCAGATCCTTTTTGAATGGAATGAGCTGTTGGCCAAACAGGATCTCTTTTTCCTATTGTACCAAATATCACACAAGACTTCTTTAAAAAAAAAAAAAACTAAGCAGGGACAGCAAGCTATAGATAGAGCACCAACCCTGAAGTCAGGAGGACCTGAGTTCAAATCTGATCTCAGACACTTAATGCTTCCTAGCTGTGTGACCCTGGGCAAGTCACTTAACCCCAATTGCCTCAGCAAAAAAAAAAAAAAAAACCCAACAACAACAACCTAAGCTAATGTGACCCTTAGGTTGCTCCTAAGGCTTACATTAGAATTTGATAGTGTTTTGTGACTGTCATTAAACTCTTATCATGATAGCCCTTTGGAAAAACAAAAACAAAAACAAAAAACAAAAATAAAGAGTCTCTTTGAGGGTGAAAATAATATTACATTATCCTAATATAGGGAGGTATGTGAGTGGATAGAGGCCTGGTCTTGGGAATGGAGAGACCTTGGTTCAAGCCCTGACTGTGACACATGGTAACTGGATGACCCTAGCTAAGTCATGTAACTTCTCTTATTTCCCCCAGGTAACACTTAAGTTAAATAAGAATTGTTGAGCACCAGCCCTGAAGTCAGGAGGACTTGAGTTCAAATCTGGCCTCAGATACTTAACATTTCCTAGCTGTGTGACCCTGGGCAAGTCACTTAATCTTAATTGCCTCAGGGAAAAAAAAGAGTTGCTGATTTGTATTTTTGAAGAGTGTTTTCTACTAATGGAGTCCCCCTATATCAATGAAATCAAATGTCCAGACAGAGACAGACAGATTAGGAAGGCAGAACAGACAGAAACACAGGGTGACAGAGTCAAAAAGAGAGAGAGAGAAAGGTGAGACAGAGATAGATGAGCAGATAAACAGAGACAAAGAAAGACCAGGACAGACAAACAGACACAGAGAAAATTAAAAAATAGATAGACATAGAGACATAGTGATGGCAAAGACAGAGACTTATAGGGGAGAAAGAGAGAGAGAGAGAGAGAGAGAGAGAGAGAGAGAGAGAGAGAGAGAGAGAGAGAGAGAGAGAGAGAGAGAATATAGGAATACAGGTTGACCCCTTAGATGAAAATATTTCTTCAAATAAATATAAGCATTTTATCAGCTCACTATGCCCTCAGGGTAGTCAGCTAAATGAACTCAGTGTTCTACATTACCCATCTAGCAGAAATAGTTACTGACTCCAGATGAGTGGGCAAGTGGCCATTTGCAAGGGTGAGTTACATATTCTGAGGCTGCTCAATTATTCCAGGTTTTGACCTTGGCAAATTATTCCAGTTTTGAGACTGCCACTGGTTTCCCATGTAAAAACAATACCTGCTCTGTGTGTATGTGTCAGAGAGCATGTGGGCCCCAGATGAAGTAGCTGAGGGAATGTGTTAATGGGGGTGTGTGTGTAATAGAACATAAGCAAGTGTGGGGGCCCTAGTCTTGTTGGGGCTACTTGGGCAGTAGCCACACCTACTGCTGAAACATTACAGATGTATAAACAAAAGGAAGGAGACTACACACTATGGTGATCTTTTGGCTTAGCATGGACATTGATGGACCTTCTCTGGTTCTTACAGCTGTAATAGAACTAAAGCAGGAACTAAGAATCCTTCCTCCTCCTTCTCCTCCTCCTCCTCTTCCTCCTTCCTTTCTCCTTTCTTCTTCTTCTTGTTCTTCCTTCTTTCTTCCTCCTCTTCCTCCTTCTTCCTTCTCCTTTTTCTCCCTCTCCTTCTCCTCCTTCCTCCTCCTCCTTCCTTTTTCCTTCTTCCTTCTCCTCCTCTTCGTCCTCCTTCTTTTCTTCTTCTTCCTTCTCCTTCTTTTTCTTCTTCTCTTTCTCCTTCTCCTTCTCCTTCCTTCTTCTTCCTTCTCCTTTTTCTCCTTCCTCTTTCTTCTATGCATTCTGGGATTTTAGGTCCCTCCTGGCTCTTTGTTTCCACTCTATGATAAGGCAAACTTCAGACTTATTTTGTCCCCCTCCCACCAGTAGGACAGAAAGCCAAAGATTCTCGGATCCTCCATTTCAATCTTTGGTGCTTGGAGATCTACCTGCATCTGGCCAAGCAGGTCGATAGAGCCCCTCCCTGGCTCTCTCTACTCCTCTATCCCAACACTAATTAGTAATGCAATCCCACAAAGAGCGAAGCTGCCTGCCACCTCCCCTCACTCCCAGTGATTTATGTTCAATTTGTACAAATGGAGAAAATGAGATTTCAAATTTCAATGCCATTTCTGCAATGAGGTGATTAAAAGAGAGAGAGGTATCGCCTTCTACTGTATAGAATATTGATCCCACTGCTATTTTCCTTTGCAATAACCATTAGCTCAGTATTATTTGCAAACCTCTAATGTGAACCTGGAGATGTAATTTACATTTGTGCTTCACTTATTTGCTTTAACAAAACAACACAAAAGCTTTGGGTCTTTCAATCTATCTATATTGTCAATAAAATTAGCAGCTTGAAGGAAAAAAAATTATATTCAAAACCATAACTTCCCATTAACTACCGCAAGACACAACACATTTTTCAAAAGAAAAAAAGAGAAAGAGATAGGAAGGAAGGGAGGGAGGGAGAGAGAGAGGAGAAAGTGGGCAGAGAAAGGAAAAGGAGAGAGAGAAAGAGAGACAAAGATAAAAGAAGAAGAGAGCTAGGTAGGGAAACAGAAGGGGGAAGAAGAGAAAGGAGAAAGAGATGGAAGGAAGGAGAAAGAAGACAGAAAGGGAATGGGAAAGAGATGAGAGGAGAAAAAAGAGAAAGAGAACAAGGAAAAAAGACAGGAAGAAAGAGATAGACAGAGACACAGAGATACAGAAAGAGACAGAGAAAGATAAGGAAGAGAGAAATAAAAAGAAAGGGGGGACAGGAGAAAGACAGAGAAAGAGGAGGAAGAGAAAAAAGAGGGGAAAAAGGAGAGACAGAAAAGGAAGAGAAAGGAGGAAGAGAGAGACTGAAAGAGGGAGAGGAGAAAGAAAGACAAAGACAGAGAAAGACAGAGAAAGACAGCGGGATGAAAGAAAGAGACAAAGAGAGAATCAGAGTGAGAAAGAGGAGAAAGAAAGGGAGAAAAGAGAGAGAAAAAGAGAAAGGGGAAGAGAAAGGGAGAGAAAGACACACATACACATAGAGAAAGAGACAGGGAGGAGAGAGGAGGGGAGAGAGATAGAGACAGAC
>JAJPUD010000143.1:154082-183413 GCA_023553655.1 Myrmecobius fasciatus
TCTCTCTTGCTCACTCCCTAGCATCCGAGGGTCTAGGGTTAGCTTGAATCCCTGAACAAGTTCCAAGACCATTCACTTCCAATCATGAGCATTATGTCACAAACTCAAGTTGAAAAGGTCTGGAGTCTTTAGCCCTGGGCCTTCCCTTGAGATGGTCTAATTCCATATCCCCAAGAGCTTGGCTACTGGTGACCAGATGGGTCATAGGAATATCAGATGACATTAGGATGAGATCAGGCTTTTGTGTGGTGCCATAGGGTGAGGAAAGATAAATGGTCAGCTTGGGGCTGACTTGCCAGCCAAGTGGGTAACTTGGTTTGGGGGGCCAAAGGCAGGCTTCCATTTTTTTTTTGAATTTGTTGGTGCTTTTGTTTTCACATACCTTTATTTAAAAAAAAATAAAACAAGCAGTCAATCCTCAAATTTCCTTGTTTCAGTCTTCTTATTTTGGTAAGAATTATCTCCATTACAAAAGCTGAAATGCAAAATCTTTTGTTTACTTTCCTCCATCTAAATAGAAATTTGTCTAATTCATACTGAAGTTATACATTTAGTAAAACAGCACATTGTTAAAACACCAAGGTATGAGATCGTTCTGTATTTGTCCTTCTGTGTTCTGGTGAGAAAGATATTACCATCTACCAACATGGCCAAATCTAAACTGCATTTCTTATAAGGAAAAACAAATGGCTTTTCATCTAGTCTGAAATGCAATCAGAAACCAGGTCACAAAAGGGCTTATCAACTTAGTCCATCAAAAAGGGAGAGAAGGGGCTTGAAAACTACTTTTAGATACTCACAATATTAACAAAGAAAGACTTACACAAAACTTACTAGGGTGGGCACATGCCAATCAGAGACCCCGTCTCTGTCCACACAGTTCATGACCACTGAATGCAAGAAGAAATGAGATGGATGTCTGTGAATATCATCAGCAGCCAATCTAGAGAATTCTGTCCAGAATGCAGTTTTTGAGACTTTTTGTAAATACACTGAACATGGTAGCCTCCAATGATGTCCAGTAAACCCTTTGTAAATAAGGTATAGATCACCCAGATCTCTGACATTTTCTATTCAAACTTATAATCTGTTATTTGAATGTTGGGGTCACACAAATGGGGTTCAATCTCAAAGGTTTCTCAAGAATGAAGCTGCCCCCACTCAGTGGTGGGATTTTTTGGGAACATCTTAATTTGACTTATTTCCAACCCCCTTCCCTACCAAGAACACTCTAATTCCAAGCAAGCATTAGACTTCCAAGTTTATTACATACAACAGTAACTCCTCATAGCTGAGTTTATGGAGACGCAAAAAGACTTTCCACTCTAGTAGTTCCCACCTCTTTTCAGAGTGCTATTGTGAGTGTCTCCTTAGTGTTGGAACTTGCCCCCCCAAAATATGGGAAAACAACTTGGGTTTGCTAAGGAGCTAAGTAATCTGCCTCTCTGCTGAACTCTACCTTTATTATGAATTTATACAGTCACTTCAGACTTATAGGTCACTCTGGGATTAAGACTCTGTCTAACCTAGGTCCCGTTTGTCGTCAGATACCACCTTCACCCTAGATCTGCTCAGTCTCTATGAATCACTACTACAAAAGCAAGGTCTCACTTTGCTCCTTTAGACTCATATCTCCTTTTGTCTAATCTCTCCTTTATATATTAGGACTGGATTTCTTTATCATGCTCATCTTTCTCCCAGCACCCCACTGGGTCACTGTCACCTCCAGGGCTAAACACCAATTCTCCTTTTCTTTTCTCTGACCCATGGGAGATTTGGCATTGCCTAGGCTCTGGGGCTCCATCACCCACCACTGTTGCTATTTCTGCCCCTGTCACAACTTTGCCTTCTTCAAGAAAGTGTAACAATTTCTACAATGAAATGAGACAACTTGGACCATTTGCTACAGGGCTGGGGAATGTGTTTCTAGCTTTTATTTTTTAGTTATGCTCAGAGCAGCAGATACAAAGAAGTCCTTTGGGTATGCGAGAAGACCCCTTAATTCACCTATCTCAAGAAATAGTCTCTAAGCTAGCCGAGCTTAGGTAAAAAAAAATTCTAGTGTTCCTACATCTCACTCCCTATAGTTGTGAGTTTCAACAAAGGGTAAGAATTAGAGGATAAGAATATTTGCATAGAATTGTTGCAGGAAAATATCTTAGCAAATATTAATATCCTACATAGAGGAATGTAGGGGCGGGGGAACAGGGAGACAGAGCCCTGGTTTAGAGAGCACTGGTCTTAGCTTTAGGAGACATGATGCAAACCCAAACACTGAATCGTACCAGCTAAGTGACTCTGAACAAATCACTTATCTTTTTACCTCTCATCTGTAAAAGAATAGTAATGTCTACCATAGGACTATTGTGATGAAAAAGTGGAAGAATTTAAAACACTCTCAAAATGCAAGCACTTATTATTATTTGTTGATTTTATTGTTATTATCTATTGGTAACTGTTATCCGTCTTTCAAGGCTCAATATATATTAATTTAGGTAGTACTTTAAGCTTTCCCTCCAACAACCCTAGGAAGTAGGCAATGCATATATTACTATTTCCATTTTACAGATGAGCAAACTGAAGATCAGATGGGTGATGGTATATATCAAGGGTCACATCACTTGAGTGAGGTTTCACATACTACTTCTGCCAAATCTTCCTTTGAGACCCAATAAATCTAGTTGTTTCTCCTTATGCAGTTATGAGATTAAGTCATTCTGACAAAAATCTCCAAAACTTCTTTGAGACTTCCAAGAATAAGTATCTAATTTTCTGGGCTGAATGAGTAAGATATTCTTTAAGATGTATAGTTTTTTTCCTGATTTAATGAAATTTACCAATATGACAGAATGTTATGATTTCATGATTCAATATCTTGTGTTTTTTTTAAAGTTTGTCCTTAGATTGTAAACCACTTTCATTTCTGAATCTTTTCTCAGAGAAAAACAATAACAAGCACTTTTGACACCTGGGGCAGGCAGCATAAAAAACAAATTTATTTTCAAAGACTTTGATTTGAGTGAATGGAAATAGAGGACACAAGACATACAATTAAAGAGTCCAAAACACACCAGTTGGAGTTAGGGAAAGGGGACTACAGAATACAAGAACACCTTACTGTATCCTTCCTTTCTGAAATTTTGATTTAATTGATGTAGGGATAAAGCTCCTCTCTAGCAGTGCAAATAAGGAAGGAGGCAGTATCTTCTAATTCTTAAATCCAAGCTTGGAGATAAGGAAAAGTATCACTCACACAGCCAGTATGCATCGCATCTTGTGGCTCCATTCAACATGCTTGAGACTTCCCAAACCAAACTACCTCCTTATGGACTCGTCATTTCTGCCTCTTAGAATGTAAGTTCCTTGAGGACAGGGACTGTTTCTTTCCTCAGAGCCTGGCCACAGAATAAATACTTAACCAAATTACTTTTTCATTCATTCATTTATTTCAAGGTTTGCTCCCTAGTCATTACCCAACACTTATTTCCTATTTTAATTTGGATTAATTCTTTTTCTTGCTCCCCAGGTGCTAAACGTGAATATCCTCAGCACCAGTTGTTGTACCTTGGGTTTATCTCTATCCCAAAGATTCAATTCTACAGGCCAAATGCCTCAGATCCCTGGTTTATCTGTTTCTACTACACTTGTTACTAATTGCAAGAGCATCCTCAGTTTCACAGTGAAAGAGTAAGGTAACTAGACTTGCACAGGGCATCACAATCAATCTCTCTAAGAGAAGCCTCCATGGCCATGGACCCAAAAGTCAACCAGGCAGACTCTATTCCTGTTTTCCTCCATTATGGAATGCTCATAACAAGGTCTTTATGCTAGAAGCAATAAACAAAACAACCAAAGCTCTTTAGTCTCAATGTTGGCTAGAGGGAAAGAGAAATGCTTGATTCTAGAGAGACAGAAACAGTTAATGGCATAATTGAATCCAGCCAGAAATAGGACCAACCACCAATAGCACAGGAGGCCTGTCAGTAACTTAATCAGGAGTCTCCTGGCATTGGGAGGGAGCTTTCTGCAAGGCTTCCCAATGTCCTGAGGTCTGACCATGTCTACATATTGGACTGGACCTGGAGCGACTCATTCTTTTTCCTCTCCAGCTTTTCCACCTATTCTACTCAGGCAATTTTCAGGCTACTTAGAAGACAATTAATTCAAAAGGATTGTTCCTGGATCTCTAGAAGTTTGGTGGGCAGATGCATAGGATGCTGACCCCTGACCAGAGAAGACTTTTCTGAGCAGAGAATTCAGTCATCTTGCCTGTGATTCAACACTGAGGCTCCCGCATCCCAGAACCTCTGGAAGGGAGGTTAAAAAAAAGAGTCAAATTAATCAGTCTTATCAAATATACTCCAGCCAAGGAGGCTGGAAGGTAACAAATCCTATACAACAGTGAAGTCCTCCTTCAATAGTGAGACTATCTTACTTCTTCAAATTTAGGTAATTCTCTATCTTGATATTATTGAAAGTAATCTTAACCTCAGATCTGTCTTTGCCCCCATTGGGCTTCCCTTCAGCATCTCTTTAGCTACCAGCAGAAATCACTATTCTGAGGAGAGGCTGGTACCAGCCACCCGTGAGTGTACTTAAACTTAGTGTCTGATCAAGTTATGTGTATTGGACCTGAGACTAGTTAGTCAATTCTTTCAGGTCCCTGAGTGGCGATTTGTGGTAATGTCTACATCAATACTAATGGAGTGGTTTGCTAGCTGGTTTACATAAAGCAAATAGCACAGGATGAAGGGGCTGGCTGCCTCTGAGGGTTCTCTCACAGCTCATGAAGAAGTGACCAGAGGAAAAATCCAACAAGAACAGCACACAGCTGTGTCCTTCTATGTGTTCCATGGGTTTACATAACCCTAGTCATTCTGCTAGGTTGAAACTTCATCCTCTCCCCTCTCCTCTCTCCCCATTTCTTTCCCCAAGCCCTAATCTCTTCCATTCTGACAGGCCTTTTATTGTCAAGGTTTCAAAATAATTATGACTATTGTAACTCATCTCTCATGTATATTAATCCCAGAACTCCAGAAGGAGACATCCTATGTCTTCAGGAGACCGTCTGTGATGCTGGCACAAATTCTGTCTGCCGACCTACAGGAATGACTAAAGCCAGAAAAAATCTGTGGCGTTCTGGTCCACCTCTCATCATTTCTCTTTTGTATAAACAATTCCGGCATTTGCTGGGGAAGGAGAGGAAAAAGCCAGTCTGGGAGGGAATTTATTAAGCGTATGTGTCTGTATATTGGCTAAGTCTTTCTACTTCTTTGGAGGACATTGTTTCTGATAATTATGATGGATTGATACTTATGACTTCTTGGCAGGTTTTCTGTTTGCATGTGAAAATATCACCTTGTATTCCTTTGTCCGTTATGTAACCTGATGTTACAGTCTGTTTTCCAATGGAATAAACAGCTACACACACACACACACACACACACACACACACACACAGAAAGCCTGAAGTTAAGGGAAGGTTTTATGGTGGAGAGGATGAGGGGACATAATCTGTCCCCCTTTAAAATCACTTTCCTCTCACAAAATAACCATTAGCTGGTTTGTCCTATCCTGAAGGTATACTCCAGTCTCCTCCAAGTTTGCTGCCCTATAAAGCAAATTCTGGCTATGAACCATCCTAATGTTCCTCAGATGAAAAAGCCCAGGTTGAACCTAAACAGCTGAGATACATCGACTTTTAGTTTGTTCAACAAGGAAAGAAATACTTCAATTTTTGGATTAAAGGTCATGAGATACCGGCTTAGAGTCCCAAGTCTACTTTTATTCCTTCCTCTATGCACTAGAAATCAGACTCTTGAGAATGGCAACACTTTTCTTATAGCTTCATTCACAAGACACGTCTCCAAAAATAATCACACTCATGAACTAATGCTCAGTGAAGTGAGCAGAACCAAGAGATCATTATTCACGGCAACAACAATACTATATGAGGATCAGTTCTAATGGACATCACTCTCTTCAACAATGAAATGCTTCAAACCAGTTTCAATTCTTTGGTGAAGAGAGCCATATACACCCAGAGAGAGGGATGTGAAATGTGGACCACAACATAACATTTTCATGTTCTCTATTGAGGTTTGCTTGCATTGTATTTCCTTTATCAGATTATTCTTTCTTGTAGATATGATTTCTCCTGCACAAAAAATGATGCAATAACTGTACATACATATATTCGATTTCTTAAGTATTCTAACATAATTATCATGTAGTGGATATCCTGCCATCTAGGGGAGGGGTGGGGAGTAGGGGGGAAAATTTGTAACAGAAAGCTTTGTAAGGGTTAATGTTTAGGAATTACCCATACATATGTTTTGCAAATAGAAAGTATTAATAATAAAAAATTAATAAAAAATAATCACACTGTTGTGTGCTTCTCCCTCACCTTCATTTCTTGAAATACTTCATTTCTTTCAAAATCTAGCTCAAGGGACATCTTTTGGTGAAGCTTTTCTTAGCCTACTTCAATCTATTCTACTATTATTTTATCTATATTCTCCATATGCTTATATTTGTGAACACTGTCTTCTCTATCTCTGGTAGAAGGTATAGTATAGGAAATCAGTTCTAGTTGTCTGATTTTTCTCCCCAAAGGTTCTGAGACTCAAAAATTCCCCATCATCTGAAATTAAAACCATCTCTAGTCATATGAAAAGTTGCTCCAAATCACTATTGATCAGAGAAATGCAAATTAAGACAACTCTGAGATACCACTACACACCTGTCAGATTGGCTAAAATGACAGGAAAAGATAATGATGAATGTTGGATCGGATGTGGGAAAACTGGGACACTAATACATTGTTGGTGGAACTGTGAACGGATCCAACCATTCTGGAGAGCAATTTGGAGCTATGCTCAAAAAGTTGTCAAACTGTGCATACCCTTTGACCCAGCAGTGTTTCTACTGGGCCTATATCCCAAAGAGATCTTAGAGGAGGGAAAGGGACCCACATGTGCAAGAATGTTTGTGGCAGCCCTTTTTGTAGTGGCTAGAAACTGAAGAGATGCCCATCAATTGGAGAGTGGCTGAATAAATTATGGTATATGAATGTTATGGAATATTATTGCTCTGTAAGAAACGACCAGCAGGACGATTTCAGAGAGGCCTGGAGAGACTTGCATGAACTGATGCTGAGTGCAACGAGCAGAATCAGGAGATCATCATACACAGCAACAACAGTATTACATGATGATCAATTCTGATGGACATGGCTCTCTGCAACAAAGAATTGTCTCAAACCAGTTCCAATTGTTCACTGAAGAAAACCATATACACCCAGAGAGAGGGAAATGAAATATGGACCACAACGTAACATCTTCATGATCTCTATTGACATTTGCTTGCATTGTGTTGCCTTTCTCTGATTCTTTTTTTTCTTGTAGATAGGATTTTTCTTGCCTAACTTCTCAAGCATTTCAACATTATTAACATGTAGTGGACTTCCTGCCATCTAGGGGAGGGGAGGGGACTGGGGGTAAAATTTGTAATGGAAAGCTTTGTAAAGATCAATGTTGGGGAACTACCCATATATATGTTATACAAATAAAAAGCTTTAATAAAAAAAAATTCCCCATCATCAATGCTGACCCCATCCCATTCAGCAACTCTCGGTTGTTGGTTTTGTTTTGTTTTTTTAACACTTCAAAGACAATGAAATGGCATGGAAACTTGATGGCTGAAAGTGGGAATGCAAAACCAGGATATTTTTATTGATGCCCATTGCTGAAATAAGCAACGTTAAACACCACGTCACATGAATTTTTATTTCATTTCGTTTTCTTGCATTTTAATTTTTATTACTCTCTTATTGTTAGTTATGTCACTGTTCATCATGGCCCGGCCATGTCTGTGCGGCAACAGCTTAGGGTACAATTTATGGAAGCTCAACATAAATATGATGCTACACAGAAAGGGAGCGACATATTAGTTTAGAATTTGCAGACTATCACACACTGAGCACACATCGCTGATTTATGAAACTGCGATAGCCTGTAAATTCTCAAATACAGCGCTGCATTCATAAACTCCCAATGAACAGAGACAGAGCCCTAGTATCATAGTCTTCAGCTCAATCACCACTTCCCCATTCTCCCCCTCCATCCCTAGCAAACAAAGACATTTTCAGTATTTTGCAATTGGGACCAGTTGTGTGTGTGTGTGCACTGTGTATACGGTTTTGTTTTAAAGGACTTAGTTATGATATAAAAGATTCTTGTATCTGCCTAGTGAAGAGTTAGGAGTGAACTACAATAATTACCAATGACTTTACCATTTTCTCTGTTTTATGAGCTGAGTTGATAAAAAGCAGTCTTCAGTATTGCCAATCTCTCAGTCTCTTCTGAAAAGAGAAAGCCAATATAGCTAGTCTCTTGCTTTTCTTTATCTTACCACTAAGGGAAAAGGAGCTGGGCTTGTCAACCCCAAGAAAGAGAAATGTACATTCACTTATGGTAGCAGGTAAAGAGAAGATCATGTGATTGCAGAAGGTTTTTAAATGCTTTTAAAAAATTTTATTTATTGATTTATTTTTATTATTAAATTATTAATTTATTTTTTTAATCATGTAAAAAATAGAAGCATATTACAGAATCTTTTTTTTAAAGATATCTAAAAATTCTGCTATTTAACCAAACTAAGCCCTAATAGAATTTGACTGGTGGCTCTCTATTCCCCAGGAGCATTTAGATGGTACAGTGGATAGAGTGCCAGGCATGGAGTCAGGAAGACTCATCTTCCTAAGTTCAAATCTGGTCTCAGATACTTCCTAACTGTGATCCTGGGAAAGTCACTTCACTTTGCCTCAGTTTCTTCATCTGTAAAATGAGCTAGAGAAAGAAATCTAAAGCTCTCTAGTATCTCTGACAAAAAAACAAACAAACCCCCAAACCCAAACCCAAATAGGGTCACAAAGAGTCACACGTGACTAAAATGAATGAACAACTCTATTCCCCATTTCAATTTACTCTATCACTAAAATTTAAATTTGTTGAACTCCTGGTTTATAGTGCCTCACTAGCAAAACATTTTCTGCTTTTCTAAATGATATAGCTTTGCAATATTGATGACAGTTGATATTAAAATTACATCTGGAGGCATATGAATGTCTTGCATTATTAGGGTCTGTAGGATTTCATTTCATTCCTTGGCTAATTTTAGGAGTCAAAAAGAATACTCTTCCTTCCATTTTGAAAACAGATTATTATTATTGGCAAAATACCCTCAATATTCATTAAGACTGTCAACTCTCATCCCAAATACTGAAAAGGCTAATCGTTTTCCATGAGAGCTGATACTATACATAATGTAGTGACGTGTTCTTTGAAGGCAATGTAGAATAATGCATGGCCAAAGCATTGGTCTGGGAGTCTATCTTGAGCTGGGCGGCTTAGATCCCATTAGGGCTTCCTGTTGACTTACATGGCTTGGACAAGAAAAGGATAACCAGCCTTATTCCTTCTGGGGAGATGGAAAATCAGTTATTTTCATTTGCCCAGTTTCTATATCCTGTTGACGCCAGGCATTACCATGCCTACAATAAGCCTCCAGAACCTGACAGCTGTTTACCTAATCTGATACCCATCAAGACTTCTGAGATTTTTTATATGTTCTTCATCTGAACTTTCTTTTATGTCATCTACTCCAATCAGAGGGCAAATTCCTTGAGAACAGGGCATTTTCTCAATTTGTAGCCCAAACAACTTAACACAGTACTTGGCATATTGTAGGTACTTAACAACTGCTTTTTCACTCATTCTCATACTAGACTTAACACTAACTGATTCAGTGGACTAAATGAAATTCCTTTACTTCTCTGGGTCTCAGTTTTCTTTAAATGAGATGATGTCTTGGATCCCCTTTTACTGTAACAATTTATTATTCTACAGGAGGTGTCTACTTAAGGTCCCACAGATAGATTTCAAGAAGCCAATGAACTCAAATGGGCAACAATCCATCTTTGTTTAGTATCATTGGTTACTTTTATAATCCTAATCATTTTATTCTTTTAAAAATATTATTCTAAGAAGATGTCCGTTGATTTTACCAGATTGCCAAAGGATTTGTAAAACAAACAAGCAAAAAAAAAAAAAAAAAAAAAAAAACCTTTTTTATAACATTGTTTTTAGGTGTTAGATTCATAAATATTACCTCAACAATTGGCTGTTGAGTTATCAGGTAGTAAAGATAAAGTCACATGCTGATCTGATGAATGCCTTCCTTTGATAGTTAGGTTTAGTTAAAATCACATCCCATTCTGATATCATTCTAATATGGTGCTCTGCGAATAGTGAGTGAGATCTGATGATTTTAGGGATCTCAGATGTCTTAATACTGTACCTACTTTCAAAGTAATACTGCTTGAGGACTCCTAGAAGGTCCTAGATTACAGATTTTAGAAGGGCTACACACTTTCCAGTGGCAAATGAAAATATACAGTAATTAGGGCCTAGATGTTAGAAGGGGAGCTTAGAGAGTATAAGAATAACTGATTGGCTCCTGCCTAGTTACTAATAACCATGATCTCCTCTGTTGGGTTGCTTCTAAGGGAGGAAACTCCAATCCTTTTTTCATTCACCTAATGGGTGCTAGGGGGATGGCAACAGCAGCAAAATATGCTTCTCCATTCAGATTGCAAATAAATTTGTATGTTTTGCATGAGTTTTTGCATTTGCATGAGTTAATTAGTGAGCTACAGTTTGGGGAATTGGTGACAAGCTGCCACTTTTTATTTGGCTCCTTCTTAACAGGTGGCTGCTGATTGACAGGAATGCTCAGAAGTGTGGGAGGCCATTTGTGTATTTCACACTATGGAATATTGGTTCCCACACTTTAAAGACAACAGTTAAAATTCTTTGTTATGTCCTCATGTTGTGGTAAAAATATCCATATGGTCCACAAACACAGAGGGAGAAGATCCCACAGCTTGGCAAGAGATCGCCTATTTCACATTAAATTTGTAAAGAAAGAAACTTCAAGAAATAAGAATTAGATTTTTATGGGGAAGGGGTGCAAAGTAAAAACAACCATAACAGTAAACCCAAAAGAACACAATTCACCACAAAATCTAGTATAGGGCAAAAATTAGATGTGATTAGAAAAACCCAACCTATAAATCTATTCAATAATGTATTGTCATATAAGAAACAATATGATGACAGTCAAGAATTATCTTGAATCTAGAGGAATAGATGGAACCCAAAATTATTAGGATGAATTTTAGAAAATTTGAGTTCTCCCATTCTCAAGCACTTAACTAGCGAACTTCCTACTTTTTTTTTTTTTGAAACTGCATTCTGAGTGCCTGTGATTTATAGCCAGACGTCGATAATCAAAGCCATCTCTGGATTGAAACTGACAATCAGATCAAGCATCTAAATTAAACATGAATATGAGTCCCTTTCGAAGGATCCATTAAATGAAAAGAATTCCTCTAAAGACACCACAGCATTTATTTGAGCACACCTCGGAACAGAACTCAAACTGTGAACAAAATGGAAAATGTCTCAAAGAGCTCTCAAAATTAATTAGAAAAATTAAAAGAAATTTGAAAGAAAACCACTGTATGGAAGTGACTGAAGTTCAGAGAACTGGTGTCTTTCCTGTGTTCTGGAGAAACATTTCTGGGCTTCTTTTCCCCTGGACCTCACCTGATAGGTCCATCCAGCATCTTTCACCTTAGGTGAGAAAGAACTACTGGGCAGAAAGTCCTTTTTTTTCTCTGGGGGGTGGTAGTGGATAGAACATACAAAGGGAAGGTTTGAAGTTGCTGCTGAATTTTCTTTCATTTCCCTTTATTTTAAACAAAAAGCCCATTGTTTACTTTAATAAACTGCGACTCCCATAAGAAGCAGTTTATGTCTTTGTATGGTTTGTTTTCACCAGGAATTAAATTCATTGAAAAGTAGTTGAAGATATAACATAAAGAAAGATAAGAAAAATCTTTGTTTGAGAAAGAGGAAAAGATAGAAGAAAGACAGGGGAGAGAGGGGGGGAGAGAAGGAAAAGGAAGAAAAAAATAGGAAAGTGGGAATGAAAAAAGGAAGGGAAGGAGGGATGAGGAAGACAAGGGAAAAAGCAAAGGAAAAAGAAAGAAGGAAGAAATGAAGGAAAGGAAAAAAGAAAAAAGAAACAGATATGCTGGTGGACAATTTTAAATACAAATGGAGTTTTCTAGTAGACCATTAAGAAAAGCAACACAGTAAATGCATATAAGCCTTTGTCTTGATTCTCTTTGATAAGTCTGTTTCTCTTGCCAATAAGACACTCCAGGCACCTAGAGAAGTATTTCACTTGCTTGATGATTAAAGTCATTGGCCCATCAGTCTTGTGTCCCATGACAAATACTGCTCATAACCTGCTCGCCTGTCGTGTTATATTGCTCCATGGGAAGAGACTTTGTCGGCATAGACCTTCATATTACTTTCACCCAGATCTGTCCCCTCCCCAGCTTTCTCTAGGGATATTCTGACCATGGCTATATTGTATATTCCTAAAATAGGGATAGTAGTACCTATATACTACAATGGAAAGGCTACTCTGTACACAGCAAAGGCTTACTAACTGTTTATTGAATAAATAAGTCCATTAAGTCTTTCCTGTGTGATCCAGGCACATATGCTCAGTATTTCATTTTGATCTTAGATATGTCTAGCCGTAGTGATAATTTGTACCCCACAAAGCCACCCACGTATGTCTCCTTTTCCAAGTGACAATGGAGGGCATATTGTGATATGAGGTTTAACTAAAAGATTTCAATGATAATGATCTATGTGTATCTATGTCTGGGGATGGGGGTGATGGGGGATAACAAATTCTCTTTTCCCCCTGGCTCAAAAGCATTTACCAGTAGAGTATTTCATTTGTTTTAAATCAAAACTCCTCACATCTGGAGATTTGTCAATGAAATATCACATGGCTTTGTCCAGGACATATCATAAAGACATGTCTTTGTCTGTCCACTGTCATTTATGTATCTAGGGGCTGCAAAGTTCCAAATTGTTCCCTATTCTTTGAGGCTGTGGATTTTACATTCACTATTCTTTTTCTGGGAATGTTAGTGAAAAACTATGGGTTTTTTTCCTATGAAATTGTTAATGAAAAACATGGTCATAATTTGACTGGGTGTACAGCACATTGTTTGCTAAAAAGGTAAAAGGGGGGAGAGAGAGAAACAATTATATGTGGGGAAAGAAGTGTATGCAAAGGAGTAGTATAGAAAAAAACTGCATCTGCAGCAAGGGACACTGGGAGATATTCCTCCATCTTGTGAAACCTTCATGGACTCAAATAGTCCTTTCCAGGCTACAACCGCCAATCTACCTGGAGACCTGGGTGAATTCTTTTTTAGTTTTATTTTTCAAAATGGGTGAGAAAAAGAAATAATAGATTCTTTCTAAGCTACAAGAATAAGGGGGAAAAGGCTTACTCTTTTTCATAGGAAGAAATATTTGTTCACTTCTTCATTTATTTAAACTATAAATACTGCTGTGCTCTGAAAACTGTCCTTTATTTAAGAAAAAAGAAAAAGAAAGAAAAAAAAGGAGAAGAAGGGGGTGGCAAATGAAAAACAAGCTGTTTTTTTAATTCAATGAGAGGATTAGTAAAAAGCTGATTAATAAATAAATAGAATTGGAAAAATTCTTACACTGTTCTCTCATAGTCCACACTCTGAGTTTCTTTTTGTATCCTATTCAAATTTCATCCAGCTTTTTTTTTTTTTGGAGGGGGGGAGTAATTATCATTTTTTTACTGGATAACATCTCCATTTTAGATGTTTTAGAATGAATGGCCAAGGGGTAGTTGATTAAAGGAATAAGTGAATTTAAATCAGGGAATTCACAATTTTTTTTGAAAGTGTTGAAAAAATATGCACAAATGTATGCAGATATACATATGTACATACATAAATATAGCATATATGTTGTATTTATAATTAAACTAACTATACACTATATATATACGAATGTGTATTGTGTTATATTGTATGTATGCTTATGTATATATATGTAGAAACATGTATATTTACATGAATACATAATCATTTTTTCCTCTAGACCCACACCCTTTTTCTCTTGGATATATGCTTTCTTCTCATGCTCCTAAAAAAGTCCACCTGGGTTACAATACCCAATTCCTCCATTTTTCTAGGACCAACCAAATATCGAGTGTGTGCAAAAAACATGGTAGCTTCAGGAAGGGAAAAAAAAAAGATAATTATCAGAGGAAAAGAGAGGGCAGGGAAAAGAAAGAAAATAGAGAGAGAACACAAGGGGTCTGGGCCAAATGAAGACAAAGCAATGTACTTAACCCACCTGGAGTGCAAAACAGGGCATCAAGTCACTCTCAGCCAATCGCCTGGGGTCTGCGACGGAGAGGAAAATCCGCATGGGTTCATTTGGCCGAAGAGTGTGTTTCATAAACCTTACAGTGCTGCTATGAAAGCTAGCAGGATCTTCCCACGTTTCCTGTCATTCCGTGGAGATTGGCTGCTGGAGTGTTGGTTGGTGGGGGGTGGGGATGGAGGGGGAGAGGACTGTTGGGTTGTGGGGGGGATGTAGCTTGGGGGGGTCAAGCAGGAATTTATTTTAACTGCATCTACTGAATAGGGAAAACTGTTTATTCCTTTTGGGTCATGTGAGGGAGCCACTGGCAAAGATAATAATATATGAAGCAACAAAATGAGGGTGAGAGGCAGATACACAGAGAGAGGTAGAAAGAGATGTGGAGAGAAAAAATGAAAGAAAGAGAGAGAGAGAGAGAGAGAGAGAGAGAGAGAGAGAGAGAGAGAGAGAGAGAGAGAGAGGCAAATGGCTTTCTATTATTCGGGACACCGGTGATGCACACTGAGGCAGTTGGAAGATTAAATTAAGTATTATATCTGCTGACCCTATTGCCATGGTTACCGGACAGCGGAAAATATTAATCAACCCAAGCCTTTTCAGATGAACATACAGAAAAAAATATGATAAATATAAATATATATGTATATCCTCGCTATTCTGTCGTGTTAATAATGCAAAATGCCAACCAGTGTACCATCTGATTATTTTTTAAAATAAACAATTTAAAAAAAATGTCTTGCTTCTTGGAGAAGGCTTACGTCACTTGTCACTTATGGAAAGCAGAGCATGAACATCGCTGTGGACCACTTGCTCACTTTCTTTTTAGCTGATTTCTTCCTCCATCCTTTTAAATAATCGCCTACAACATCTGGCTTGATTGCGAAGTCGAGGGACTATTTTATTTGTCTCCTTCTTCCTAGGAAACCTTTCCACTAACTACCTAGCCGGCCATTCCTACACAATTACAATAGTGGAGCATAGTACAAAAATAACAACGCCAAACAAACCCGAGAAGCCCATAAAACACATAAAAACATCAGCCTCTCAGCAAACCAGAGTGTGATAAGACTGCAGGGATTGCCATCCACTCTACTAGGAGCCCCGAGGGCTCCAGGCTTTAAAACGAAGCTGACTGCGCCAACTGGAAATCTCGCCTTGTGCACCTGGCCAGCTTAGAGCTCTAGACTTTGCCTCTGTGTTTATCCCCAGCAGACGAAGCTGCTTCCTCCTTGTCTCCCAATGCACTTTCACTATTCCCAGAAATCCAACTGCAGAAGACCTTTGAGTAAAACAGACTTATTTTAGCAACATCTTTGCTGTTGAAACCAGGAGAGTTGGCACTTTGCCTCTGAAAGATCTATTCTGAGATTTGATTACTGAGTCGGAGCTGGCCATGGAAACTGGAAATCATTCAACCCCTCCTAGCTTGTTTTACAGATGAGGAAACCAAGTCTCAGAGAAGGGACTGTCCCTCATTTCTGCTCCACTTTACAGAGGGGTAGTGTGGAAGATTGGAAAGGACTAGCCTTGGAATAAGCAGAGTATGATTCTGGTGTTTGATCTTTTCATTTCTGAGTCCCAACATGTAAAATGGGCATGCTAATAATAATTGTTCTATCAATCTCATAGGGTTGTTGTGGAGAAAGTGCTTTGCAAATCGTAACGTGCTGAAGAAATGGGAATGGTTGTTAAAAGTGTTACCAGAGTCACACAATTTAGTCTCATGCTGGCAATGCCTCTCCCCCAACTGCTTTTTCTCTGATTGGTGAAAATTAGGGAAATTCAGGGGAATAATTCATTAATGACAAACACGTTCTCTTAAAATCCAGAGCAATCTAACTCTTCCTTCCTGACTCCACCTGTTGATGGATGCACTTTACCTTGACCCCTTGACATTACTTTCCCAGTTTCTCCTCACCTTCCTTTTCAACTCCTTTTTATGTGTTATTTTCCTCCCAGTAAAGTGTAAGCTTCTTGGGGCAGAAATTATCTTTCTTTTTTGCTAATATTTGTATTACCAATTATTACCAATCATTACCAATAATTAATTGTCAGATCTGATTATCTTTTCTTGACTTAGCTGTTGCATTTGACACCACTTGTCACCTTTTCCTACTATAAACTCTCTTCTTTCTAGGTTTTCTTCACAAAGAGGTCATTACTCTTATCTGTCCAACCTCTACTTTTCAAGTCTTCTTCACTGGTTCATCATCCATATAATACCTACAAACTATGAGGGTTTGCCAGGATTTTGTTCTGGATCTTCTTCTCTTCTACCTTTATTTCCCTCCTTCCCCCTTTCTTGCTCCCACTTTTTCTAACTTTATTAGTTCTCATGGACTTAATTTTATCTATAGGTGACCCCCAAAACTACATTCTAATTGTCACCCCCACAACCTTAGTTCTTCACTACGAATTGTACTTTGGACATTTCAAACTATGTATCCTGGACACATATGTTCTCCCTCAAATACAAGTTGTTGTTTTTTTTTTTCACAATTCCATAACTGTCACCATTCTTCCAGTCTCTCAAGTTCATAGTTTAAATGCTATTCTCAATTCACTTTCTTTCATTTCATCTATCTAGTCAGTTTCTGAATCTTATTCTTTCTACCTCCACAGCATTTCTGATATCTGATCCCTTTCTTCTCCTCACAAAGCCACAATCTTATTCTAGGACCTTATGACTCATGCACCATGGGCAAAGCAAAGATACTCTTTATCATGGCTACTATTTAATATTAAGCTAAAAATGTCCACGGAAGCAATAAGACAAGAAAGCAAAATCAAGACAATAAGCACAGGCAAAAAAGTAAACAATTATCACTTTTGCAGATGGAATTGATACCTAAAATTTATATAATGCTTTAAGGTTGGTAATGTGCTTTACAAAAACTATCTCATTGGATTTCCACAACGCTTCAAGGATTTATCATCATCCCCATTTTACAGATAGGGAAACAGAGACACAGATAGATTAAATGATTTGCCTATAATTAAACAGCTAGTAAATATTTAAGGCAAGATTTTAACTCAGCTATTCCTGAAACCAAATTCCATACTCTACTCACTATAGTACCTAGTTGCCTGATGAGAATATAAAGACTCACTTAGGAAATCAAAAATAAATTAATTTGAAATAAATTCAATAAGGATAAAGAATATGTGTATACATATCACAATATATAAATTATCAATAAAAACCAACAGGAAGAGCTAGAAAGAGAAATGTTATTCAAATAACTATAGAAGCTATAAAATATCTGAAGATGTATTTACTATGATGCTCCTAGGAACTATATGAATTCAACCATAAAGCATTCTTTATAGAAATAAAGACGAAATTAAGTACTGAGCGAACACTAATTGTCCACAGATAGATAGAACCAATATAAAATATGACAATAGTATCAAAATAAATCTGTCTGATTCATTGCTGTATCAACTACCTAAAGAATATTTTAAGGAGCTAGAAAATAATAATGTTATTTATATAGAGGAACAAAAGTTCAAGAAATCCAAAGATAGTAATGAAAAAAATTGGGAAGGAGAGGTCTTTCAATATAATTTCTCAAGCCAAACTATAAAACAATGACCATTTACATGATTGGGTAGTAGTTAAAAAATAGAGAAGCCAATTTGTGGAACAAATTAGATATAACACTTACAGAAGCAAACAAACATAGAAACAGGGTGTTTGATAAATTCCTAAACTTCAGCCATTCAACAGCTTTTGAGAAAACTGTATAGCAATTTGCAGATATTAGGTTTAGACCAATACCACATATCAAGAGAAGATCCAAATGGATTCTTGACCTAGGTATAAAAGTTCATTTCATAAATAATTTAGAAGACTAAAGAAGACATTACCTTTCAGATGTATGGATAAAAGAGTTTATGATTAAACAAGTGATAGAAGGATCACAGAAGCCCAAATGAACTATTTTAATTATATAATTTTTTTAAAAATTTTGTGCAAAAACCTAATGTAATTATAAGGGAAATGAATACATTCAGGGAAATGTTCATGACAGCTTTCTCTGATAAAGAGCCAAATTAGACAAGACAAATAAGGAATTGATTTTAATTTATAAGATAAAGAACTATTCTCTCAGTAGATAAACAGTCAAAGATATAAATAGGAACTTTTCCAAGGAAGAAATGTAAACTATGAATAACTACATAAAAAAGCTCTTTCATTAATAATAGGAAAAAGCAAATTAATAGTAAACTTAAGAATCTATGTTATACACATGAGACTTAAAAAGATGACAAAAGAAGAAAATGACATGTCAGAGAGGGCAAAACAGGCATGCTAATGTATTATTGGTGGAGCTATGCATTGATCCAGCTATTCGGGAAATTTGGGGCAATGCCAAAATAGTTATTAAACTGTGCATAGCTTTTGACCTAGTTGTACCCCTATTAGGCCTATGCTCTAAAGAGATTAAAGAAAAAAGAAAAAAATCTATATGTACAAAAACATGTATAGTAGGTCTTTCTGTAAGAGCCCAACATTGGGAACTAAGGAATTATTCTCCAATTGGGAATGGCTAAACAAATTATGGTACATGAATGCAATTAAATAGTATTGTGACATAAGAAATGAAAAAAAAATAGACAATTTTAAAAGAAACTGGGAAGATTTATACAAACCAGCACAGAGTGAAGTGAGCAGAATGAAAACAATTTATACAATTATAACAACATTGCAGAGAGAAAATAAAAAGCTTGGAAAGCAGCCTTAATTTTATTCTTTCTTTGCTTCTGGGACCCCTTTAACTCATTGGTGATTTCTTTCCAGAATATTCATTTTGAGGAAGGGCCAAGACCAGTAATCCTTTATTCTCTAAACTTTGCCAACCATCCCACTCATTTTTTAGTTCCTTTTTATATGTTGTCTTTGCCATTAGAATATTCTCCTTGAGAGTGAGATTTATCTTTCAATTGTATTGTATTTTTCTCTTTCTGTGTGTCATCAACCCCTTAGCATAATGACTTGTTGATTTGGCTCCTCTTAAAAGACTTTACTTAATCAGTGCAATGATAAAGAATTAGTTCAAAGGAATGAAGATGAAATATGCTATTCGTCTCTTGCCCAAGAGGTGATAAACTTTAAATACACAGAGAAATACAGACATTTTTAGGCAATGCCCAAAGTGGGTATTTTCTTTGCATGTTATTTATGAATGATTTATTTATTTATTTTAGTTGATGTTGTTCAATAAAAGGCAGTTATAGGAGGGGCATCATAAATACATGCAAAATAATTAAGATTTTTTAAAATAAATATTTCATTATAGAATCCTATTTTTCTATCAAGATGATGCTCAAGCATTACCTTCTACATGAAGGTTTTCCTGATCATCTCATTTACAAATATTTTCCCTTCTTCCTTTCCTAGCATGTTTTTAATGACCATATTATTTATTTGGTATTTATTCTGCATATACTTACATATATGCATATTATATCCCTTAATAGAATATAAATTCCTTGAAAATAGATTCTTCTTCTTCTACTTCCTCCTTCTCTTTCTCCCTCCTGCTCCTCTTCTTTTTTCCTTTTCCCCTTCCCTTCCTTTTCCTCTTCCTCTTTTTCTTCTTCCTCTTCCTCTTCTTCCTCTACTTCTTTTTCCTCTTCCTCTTCCTCTTCTTCTCCTCCTCCTCCTCTTCTTTCTTCTTTTCTTCTTTTTCTTCCTCCTGTCCTCTATTATCTCTTCCTCCTGGATCTATATCTCTAACACCTAACATGATGCTTGGTACTTAGTATGTACTAAAGATATATGTGTGTGTGTGATACTCCTAGAAGCCATAAAGTTCCATGAGTGCAGAGGACATGTCTTACATAAACTTTGTATCTCTCCAAGCTTCTAAGTCAGACTCTGCATTGCTGTATGTAGAATTATAAATGTTTGTTGAATTATTTCATTTAATCAATGCCCTGAACCTAATACAAATATGAGGCAGCAAGAAAATCTGATCAGGAGGGCATGTTCCAGGTAACTGGATTTTGCATCAGAGGCTTTGCTTGATTTTAACTCTGCAAACATCATGACCCAAGAATGGTCACCCCAAGAACCCCTGTACCCCTCTTTCCCTTATCTGCTTCCTTTTGGGTATTGTCTTCTCTTGTTAGATTGTAAGCTTCTTAAGAGCAAAGGCTCTCTGTCTCTTTATTTGCACACAGAGCAGTGGCTGGCATATAACAGGTACTTAATCAGTGGTTATTGACTATTGGTGTTCAACTCAGAAGAAATAACTCAAAAACTCTGAGGTAGTTCTTGATTTGGTTTGAAGCTTGGCTCTATGTAGCTGTGTGACTTTGGACAGGTCATAATTTCCCTGTATCTTAGAGGGACTCTAGAGGAACTGGAGTATATGATCTCACAGGTCTTTCTGAGTTCTAAGGAGCTGTGATTATTATTTTGTAAGTTGGAATCAATTGGTCAATCAATGAGCATCTTTTATGTGCTTGTCCCTTGAATGGTGTCCCCGGGGGGACAGTAAATATCATACATAAAACAAAAATAAATTTATATTCCAACAAGAGACATAACAAAGAAATATAAAAACATATAAAGAAAAGGAGGATAATAGAAAATATATACAAATTAATTAAATACAAGGTAGATTGAGAGAGGAAGTGCCACCTTATTGGGGAGGATCAAGAAAGGCTTCATGCAGAAGATGAGTAACATCATAAAGGGAGAGAGGTCTCTAGGAGGTGGGAGTAAGGAAGGAAGGCACACCAGCCATGAGGGATAGATAACATGATAATACAGGTGATCAATGCAAAGAACGAAGTAGGAGATGGGGCATTGTAAGTAAGGAACAGAAAGAAGGTAAATTCATCTGGATCATAGAGTGGGGGGGATGGATAACATAGGTTTAGAGAAATAATAATTTACAATCAAGTGATAGCATGGAAAGAGAGAATGAGCCTTGAGTTGGAGTCAGAAGCCCAGGCTCTGAATTCTGATTGATGCTTGTTAAGTCACATAAATATACTTTGGGCTTCAATTTCATTTTCAAAGTGAAAGGGTTCAACTAGGTGATTTGTAAGATGGTTCTAAATACTATGACCTTCCCAAGACTTAATTTTTTTCATCAGTGAATGGGCTCACTCTCTCCTAATATATAATCAAGGAAAAAAATTAGGTTTTTGTAATATGATGGATTATGCTCTAAATTTAAATATTATAATTTTTATTTGCTCCCTCAATATCATTATTTTTAAGACAAATGAAAACTAAAACTTACCCTGAGTATCACTTTTTTTTATCATGCAGCAGTTAAGTGGATGGATCATTTGGCCTGGAGTCAGGAAGTCAGAAAGACCTGAATTCAGAACCAACCTCAGATATTTTTTAGTTGAGTTACTGTACAAGTCATTTAACCTCTGTCTGCCTCAATTTATTTAAGTGTAAAATGGATTAATAATAGCACTTACCAACTAGCACCAAATTAGGTGATAATGCTTAACACTTTATACTCATGTTGTACTTTTCCTGACCCCATTTGGGATTTTCTTAGCAAAGATACTGTATTGGTTTGCCATTTCCTTTTCTAATTCATTTTATAGATGAGGAAACTGAGGCAAACATACTTACACAGCTAGGAAGTATCTGAGACCAAATTTGAACTCAGGAAGATGTCTTACACAGACTTGGTACTCTAGCCACTATACCACTTGATTGCCTGGTACATAGTAGGCACCTAATACAAGCTTCTTTCAATGTAGTGAAATGGATGGAGAGCTACATGGGGAGTTAAGAACACCAGGCCAAATCCTGTCCTATAAGCTTATTAGCTATGTAATTCTAGGCAGGATTACAAGGTCAGAGAGCCTTGTTGGATGGGACCTTAGAAGCCAGCTAGAATGCCCACCCCACTCCCCATCTCATTTTATAGGATAAGGATAAAAGATTTGTGCAAAAGCCACATTGGTCATCTATGTCAGAAGCAGAATCTGAACCCAGGTCCTCTTATTCCAGGTGCTCTTTCCTTTTGTACTACAGTGCCTCAGTTTCCCAATCTGGAAAATGCAGATAATCATTGCATTGATATCACAAAGACTATGTTGATTTCCTGAGATAATGTTTGTAAAGTGTTTTGTAAACCTGAAATCACTATAAAAATGTATTATTTCTCTCCTTTTTTAGTCATTATTATCAATATCACTCTTCCTCCTACCATCACATCCAAAACCCTTCACAGGGAGGAAGATTCCAGTCCAGTAAGAGCCTCATAGAAGCCTCCCCTAGTGCAGTGAACATTCACACTCCTTCAGGAACTTCATTACACAGATGTGAGTTAGCCAGAACATAAAAACAAAGCTTTCATTTTTATCACATGGAATCAGTTAAGGAGGATAGCATAATGAACTCTGCACAACCTTGAACCATATTCCATTTATTCTTCACCGTCCAACAAAGCATCATACAAAACAGGCTGCTTACAGCCCAGGGCGACCAGTACAAAGTGAAAATATTCACTTACATTATGGTCCAGATATAAATGAAGTCAAGCTGAACCCAGTCCTTAAATGGTCAAAACAAAATAAAACAAAACAAAAACAAAAAACAGAAGGAGTGAGCTTCTCCCCTCCTAGCCAAGAGAGACTATGGGTCTCTGATCTTTCTGCCCACACCTGCCAAAGTAAAAAGGAGTATCTCAGTGCCTGGAATAATAGTGATGAAGAAACCTTAGGAAAAGGAAATCTGCAAGATTCCTTAGGTGACATATTGAAATCTGGATTTTGAGACAAATTTTTGAATTATTGTTATGGATCAAGAGACTACAAGCTAGGAGAGATGAGCATTCTGGAATCAAGAAGCCTCACCTTTCTGAGTTCAAATATGGACTTAAATATTTACTAGCTGAATGACCTTGTGCAAATCACTTAACCCTGTTTACCTCAGTTTCCTCATCTGTAAAATGAGCTAAAGAAAGAAATGGTAAACTACGTCATTATCTTTGCTAAGAAAACCCCAAATGGTGCCACAAAGACTGAAAAAAAAAACAAATGAACAACAATATGTTTATAAAACTTAGGGTTCCATAGTCAAACCTGTTCACTTCCAATCTTGATGTCCACTTGGATTTTTACACTAATTTTCCTGCACATATAACTTAAATCCCTCTTCAACCATCCACAATGGTAGATCATAAATTAATAGACATATTCTATGAACTTGATCACAGTATGGCAACTGAGTGTCATAGGAGATAGAGCATAGTGCCATGGAGGCAGTAAGACCTGAATTCGAATTTTGCTTCAGATGTTTAACTAGCCCTGTGATCCTGAGCAAGATGTTTAACCTCCACTGGCCTCTGTAAAATGGGGACATTAATGGACCTACCTCACTGGGTTTTTGTAAGTCTCAAATAAGGCAATGTAATGAAAGTGCTTTGCAAACCTTAAGACAGTTTAGAAATGCTAGCAATCATTATTATTATGATGACTGACTATATCTTTGAATACAAACTTGCTTGAAAAATTCTTGATCACAATTGATCATAACTCATTTCCATAAGACAATTAAACTTTGAGAAAGGAAAAAAAAGAGAGAGGAAAGAAATGATACTGGAAAGTATCATTCCAATCAGTTTTCAGAGACTTCTGGATTTTGCTCCCCAGAATGCCTTGGGGCTGATTTCCACCAGACAATGATGGGCAGCTACAATGAGGGGTCCCTCAGCTTTGCTCTATGGGCTTAGAAGAGCCTCTTTCTTTGTCTATATAACTTGAATTGGCTTATATTGATTCTGTATTTGCAAAAGGGCAGTACAACTGAGGCCCAGTGGGTCACCGCGGGCCTTTTGTTAAGCCTTCCCAGGTTGCCAATTACCAGTGTTCTGAGCTTGGTGACACACAGGCCACATGACATTAAATTGAAATTGAATGTACCTGGTTACAGTCACCCATTGGTAACTGAGATAGAAGGTGACTTTGAAGCCAACAAGGTAGAACGTAGACCAAGGTGGGGGAACAGCAAAGACAGAGAGAAATTCCCAGCTGCCATTTCTTTGGGAATGAGCATGGTAGGGAGTATAATTTAAAACTAGGAATACAACATGGGAATAGTTTGCAGTTAGGATAGAGCAGAGAAGTCTCTGGGATTATTTTAAGGTCCTTTGTGGAAAAATCTGAGGTTTTGTTTTTGTTTTAATAGTCATATATTTGGACAAGTGACAGTATTGATTGGGGGACCAGCCTTGGAATCAGGAAAACTTGGATTCAAGTGTTGCCTCTGTCATATACTGTCTGTGTGACTATGACCTCTGTGCTCTAGGCAACTATCTATTATTATAAATCACAGAGAATAGCTGCTTTTCATTTGTGGATAGAGTTTTCACATATAAAATTCCCCATACAGATAAAAATATGAGTCAAAAAAAAAAGAAGAAAGAAAGAAAAAAAAAAGTTTGCAGCTTAGTTCACATGTTCAAAATAGTCGTATTGAGTGACTGAACAGAAGAGTCCAATAAAGTCCAACCAGAAGACTAAAGTTCCTTCAGCCAAAATATCACATCCCCACTGCCAATGCAAGCACATTATTTCCATTGGTCACCTGCCATGCAACCAAAACAAAGCTAAACTAAATAATTGTTGTGGTGGAAAAAATGTCTACATTTAGAATTTCATCAGAGTAGGGAACTCCAAGTCAAAAATTAATTCTGCCATATCAGGCTGACAGTCTGAAATCTTCTAGAACAGCCTAAAAATGACCTCTCCAGGGTCACATAATGCCAGTATATGTCAGAAGCACAGCCATATAGATCTTCCTTATTCTGAGGCTGCTTCTTTCAACATCCTATGGAGCTGCCTTTCATGAGGGGAAAAATAGGAAACATTAAATTAAATAAGCACATTTTACTTTTTAGGATTTGAAGAGTATGGGAAATCATAGATTTTCTACTACACTTAGAGATCATCTAGTTTAATACCACAACTTCTTTTATTTTTAAATTTATAAAAGATAACACATTATTTAATAGTCAATATTTTTAAAAATTTAACTTAAAAATATTGTTGATATCTTTTGCTTTTACTCGATAGTTATTTTCAGATCAATTGCCCTATCCCTCCTTACTCTGTGATTCTTCTGGGGCAATGTATATAGTATAGATTTGAGCCTCTGATACTAAATGTATGACCTGGACAAGTAATTTAACTTTGATTTGCCTCAGTTTTCTCAGTTATAAAATAGGGATAATAATAGCACTGACTTCACAGGATTGTGAGGATAAAATGAAGGAAAAAAATTAAGAAAAATATAGAAACTCTGTCTCATAGCATATATTGTATTTCACACCTTCAGTTTTGTCTCTCTCCAAAGACAATGGCCCTTTTCATTGAACAGATAAAAATGCTGATTAGCTCCAGCAACCATTCACAAAATTACAAGGAGTTAATATTTTAGAGTCTGAAAAATAAAAGAATTGTTTTTACTGTTGTTCAGTCATTTTAGTCATATTTGACTCTTCATGAGCTTATTTGGGGTTTTCTTTACAAAGATATTGTAGTGGTTTGTTTGCCATTTCTTCTTCAGCTCATTTAACAAATTAGAAAAATGAAACCATTAGTGTTAAATGACATATACATAGCTATAAACACAGAGTCTGAGATTAGATTTGAACTCAGAAGAAGGGTCTACCTGACTCCAGGTTGGATGCTCTGTTCACTGCACCATCCAGTTGCTCTTCCTTCTCCCCAAATATTAAGTAATTATATAAGATATTGCTACTAGTACTCATAATAAAATTAGGATTAATTAAGCAGTTCATAATTTCTTGACTTAACTGAATAATAATTCTACCCTCCAAAATGTGGAGGGGCAAATAGAGAGGGGATTTATAATTTGAGTCTCAGCAAAATGGAAGAATTATTAGATGGAGTAGAAATGATGGGACCCTTGTGATATACAAGAAGAGGAAAACTGGGCCAAGTGAGACATGAATTTGAGATTTAGAGAAAAAAAATATTCCATGGAAAGGGTAAATAGGATCTCATGGACTAAAATGATACAGAGATCATCAACGCAAAAGGAATGAGATCTCAAGAATAAAGCTTTGTCAGCAGGGGGAAAAGAGAGTGACAAAAATGGGAAGTGAGGTCACTGAGTGACTGAGGAAAGGGGTGTTTTCTGTCAGTGAAGTCTCTTTATAGAATGGGGGAGCTGTCACCACTTCCCTCCCATAAGAATGTTGGGAATCCCTCTAACTGCAAAAAGGGAGGACCGGGAAGTCATTGCCAGCTAAGAAAACTACCTGGCAAGCTTTAAGATCTACCAATAAATTCTGATTTATTGTTCAGGGAATTTCTATCATATGTAAGATCACACTGAGTCATGTTAGACAAATGAGAATTTTAAGGCCCTACAAGAGGATATACCCCACCTTTTTCTTTTCCCCTCCAACTTCTTTAGTAAATTATTCTAGCATTTAGCTTTAAAAGAAAAAAAGGTTTCCTGTAATCTCACCTACATCTCTTTTACTGCATACTACATTTATTTGTTTATACATTTATTTATTTTTTATTTATTCATTCATTACTCATTTACTTATTCATTCATTCATTTGTCCTGCCTTTTTGTTTTTGTCTCATTTCCTCAATTTGAAACTGAAAAAGACCAAAAGGATCATTTAATCCAAACCCTTCTCATTGCATGTGAGGATTCAAATAACTTGTCCAAAGAAATAAGTGGCAGTGCTGAGATTTGAATCCAGCTCTTTCGATTCCAGAACCAGCATCTTTCCTACTGCACCATGAAGGTACTTGGTAATGGTTGCAGTTGTGGTTGTGGCTGTTAATTCATTTCAATCATGTCTGATTCTTCATGCCCTTTTGGGGGGCTTTCTTGGCAAAAATACTGAGGTCACTTCCTTCTCCAGCTCATTTTACAGATGAGGAAACTGAGGCAACCAGGGTAAGTGACTTGCCCAGGGTCACACAACTAATCAGTATCTGAGACCAGATTTGAAATCAGGAAGATGAGACTTCCTGATTCCAGGTCTGGTGCCCAATTCCCTGCACTACCAAGCTGTCCCCCACTTATTAGACAGCTTGCCATTAAAAGGTTAATGTATCTTCTTCCCAACCATGCATATTGGCAGCTATCATGAAGAAAAGCAAACAACACAGAGAGATTTGTGGCAAGTGAAATCTAAAGAAGCAGAAGCATGGAGATTCTGCCGAGCCCAGAAAAGTCTCAAAGGCACTAAGTGGTGTTCATTGTCCGCTAATGGAAAAATGTGAATTTTCCAAGTCTCATTTAAGTAAGTGGATAGATATAAACATTTCCAAACCTATTGACTTCTGGGGGGAGGGGGAGAGCACACCAAGAAAACAAGGGTGATCTTCTGAATTCCAAAGGGATTAAAATGACCCTTCTTTTCTGACTTGGAGCCAGGAAAATTTTCCAGGGTTTTTTAATTAATGGCAGTCAAACCACTATTAAGCCACTGAAACAGAACTTTCCATTGAATAAAAAGAGATTACCGTCATAGATTATAGTCCCATTTATTTCCTTCTGCCATCTTTATCTCACTTAAAATGACATCCTGAAGCATCTTTTCTTTATACTTTTCCCATTTCTTCTCAGTATAATCTTCTATGAATGTTTCTTTTTTTTAAAACATTTTTCTTAAACTTCCTCTAAAACTTGTCTCCATTACTTCAATTCTTTCCCTTAATTTCATTTCCCCTCCCTTTCCTTTATTTATCACCTTTCTCTGTTTTCTATTCCATCTCTATCATTCACAGTCAATCACCACTTTTCTTTCCTTGGTAATCATACAGCCTTCAACTTCCTGACAATTTACCTTGGACACTTGAAATTTGTTTGCTTTTATTACCTCTGTACATTCAATTCAATTGAATTCAGCAAACATTTATTAAATGCCTACTATGTACAAGTCATTGTGCTGGAGGCTGAGGATGTGAGGCTGAAATAAGACTCAGATGCTGGTTACAATCTAATGGGGAGAGAAGATGTACACAAATAATGACAATATAAGACAAACCATAATTAAGTGTAGAGGAGATGTCCAAATAGAGTGCTATGAGAAATCTGAGTCAGAGAAATCACTCTCCTTTGAGGGGATAAAGTCTGATCAAGCAAAGTTTCTCTCTTCCATGCTTCTCTTCTCTGAATTTGCTCATTTCTGTTGTTAGTATTTCATTCTCAGAGTCAATCTGGTGCAAAATTTTGACATCATCTTTGCTTCTTCTTCTCTCTCTCCTAATCCCTGCACAATCTGTCAGTTGCCTATTAATAATATCCCTACAATATCTCTTGCATCTATTTCTCAACTTTATATTTCTTCTGTCTTAGTGCAGGTCCACTCCCAGCTCTATTCCTGATATTTTGGAATTCAAAATTATTTGTTGACTCATTGCAGTCTCATTCTGAAACTTTTCTCATGACTGAAGCCTCCTCAGCCTGGAACATTTCTACATTCCCATGGCCCATTTACCCTGGAATATCTTCCATTGGTGAGCTCCCTTCTGGAACCTCCATTTTGTGAAGGGACTCAGATCAGCCTGCCTTCATTCCTCTGTCAGTACTATTCTTAATTTTCTGGACTTCAAAATCATTCTCCTGTGCTGGGCACTTTCACTTCCCTTTCTCCTTTTCAGCTCCCTTATATGTTGTGTTCCCTATTAGAATAAAAGTTTCTTGAGAGGAGGGACCATTTTTTTACACATTTATCTGAATCTCTAATACTTAGCACAATGCCAGGTACACCATAAGCACTTCCTTCTTCCCTCTCTCCCTTCCATCTACTTTCTTCCCTCCCTCCCTCCCTCTACTTCCTTCCTTCCTTCCTTTATTCCTTCCTTCCTTCTTTCCTTCTTTCCTTTCCTTTCTTTTCCTTTCCTTTTTCCTTCCCTTTCCTCTTGCCTTCCCTTTCCTTCCTTCCTTCCTTCCTTCCTTCCTTCCTTCCTTCCTTCCTTCCTT
>JAJPUD010000143.1:183423-202031 GCA_023553655.1 Myrmecobius fasciatus
CTTCCTTCCTTCCTTCCTTCCTTCCTTCCTTCCTTCCTTCCTTCCTTTTAAATGAGGTAATGGTCAGCTTTCATATTTATGCATTGGTGGACTTTGAGTGGTACTAACTGACATGGTCCAATATGGTACTCCATGACATAGATATAATTTCTGCCATTCTCTTAAAAGTAAGGCATATTCATTGGAGCTAATCTTAAATCCTTGAGTTTCTTGCTTTCGTATGGGTTGGATCATTGCTTTTTAGAAGAGTAGACACATACTATATCCTTAATCCACACTCTTCCTGCTGTACCAGGTCTTATGAATTGAAGGAAAACATCAAGAAAAAGGTTGACAAGGTAAAAGTGAATTTCTTAGAGACATGCAGCATCCTCCCACCCCTTCCTTATGCCAGTCTGGTAAACTCTACTCTTGTGTAGAACCATCTTATACTCTTCTCTAGAGTTCTCAGAATACATATGTCCCTTTTTTCAATCAACCAATAACTATAGATCAAAGATTTCTGTTTGTATTTCAGGCAAAGGTACAGCCATTGCAAAAGCATGATGACTAGAAATAAAGTATCATATATGCAGAATAACAAGTCATTATGACTTTATCATAGGGCCGATGGAGAGCAACAAAGTAAAAGAAAACTGGAAATAAGGGTTCAGGTTGTGAGATACTTTGCTTGTCAAAGGACAGAGACATAGTAACAATACCATTCTACCTGAGCGTATGTTAATAAATATTTCCAGGGAAAATGTTCCATGACACACTTTTATGTTTAATTTTCATTATAAACATTTCATCCCTTACTTCCTTAAGTCAAGTCAATTAGCAGAGTAATAAATCAAGCATTTGCCAATGTCTGAGGTGTAAATGTTGCCACTGAAAATTTAATAATCTGCTTTAGAAAATTGGAATGAGTTGACTCCAATGCATTCTTGATTATGACTCTTCAGAAGTATTCTTTTAGCACTAGTCCTAAAGTAATCCGTGGTTCTGAAATTCTCTATTTCTGGGAAGTGACCCCAGTATTTATCTGGCTTCTGATGTGCTTGGCCCATGCCTGTTTGGTGACATGAATTTAGTTGACATGAATTAGTCTTGTTCTAAGTGACCAATTCCTGAAGAGATTCTCTGGTTAGCATACTCTGAGAATGCTCTGAATTCATTAGTAATCAATAATAGTAGTGACAGTAGCAGCAGTAGCTAACATTAGGTAGTGGTAGTAGCAGCTAATAACAATTATACAGTATATACTTTATGCCAGGGAACTACACTAACCACTTTACAACTGTTATCTCATTTGGTCCTCACAACAATCCTGAGGGGTAAATGTTATTAATATCAAATTTTACAGATAAGGAAACTGAGGCAATTATGGGTTCATTTTGTAGTGGGTATCCGAGGATTGATTTGAGTTCAGGTCTTATTGACTCAGGCTAATGCTCTATCCATTAAGCCATTTAGCCTCCACCTCACTAATTAACTATCAACTCAGCATAACTGAGGAGTCAGTTCTCACTTTTTGTTCGGTATGAAGCTCGAGCATCATTTTGTCATATATTATCCTGCTGGTCATTTGAGCCGGCCTTCCATGATCTATATACTTCATAGTCCCTGCCATTTTGATTCCATTGAAGCAGGCTCTCTATTTGTAAGACAGAGTTGGAGGGTGTCCTCCCTTTTTATTGGAAAGTGGATTAGAAATTCAGGTGATATTCTATGTTCTCTTAATACTATAAAATTAATTAGCTAGCACATATGGACATTAGAGTGCCATTCAGAAGACCACATCTTCAGGATGTACATGGTACCAGGTCCCTTGAGGCCCCTCAGTTACTTGCTATATCTTCCATCAGTTGCTTCCTGCTCCTAAAGAGTAGTTGTTGCTTATACTAGTCAGAATTCAAAGAGATACCAAAATAATTAAAGATCCAAAACTAGTTCCAAAAAATACTAAAAATATTAGTAATAAACAATTTACATAGAAATTTAATTTGTAAACAGTTTTACAAACATTGTCATTTTATCTTTACAACTACTCTAGAGATAGCTGTTATTATTATTTCTATGTAAATACAAAGGAAAATTAAGGCAGACAGAGATTGACTAGGATCACACAATTTATAAGTATCTGAAACCATATTTGAACTTGTCTTCCTGACTCTAGGTGAAATGCTCTCTTCCTATGCCATTCAGCTGCTTTTTAATAATTATCTCTTCATATAAGCTCAGTTGTCCACAGTGTGATGTTTCTAACTATACTGGGACTGGCTGTCCCAGGGACTTTGTCCCTGTAACATTGGTGTTGTGTCAGTGGCTGATGAGCTGATGATTGGGAGTGGCCTTTAAGGCCACTTTAAGGTCTGACCTTTGCTCCCACTGACCCTTCCCAGGTCCATTTCACCTTTGTACCACTGAAAGCTAAAGGTCTACTGTCCTATGTGAGGAGAATCCTGTTCAGACACACATGAGACCACACGGTCTCCCAGGTATCTTCCATCTCTGGAACTCTGTCATTCTTTGAAGTCTTAGTAGTATTATTAGACTATTTAAAACCATGATCAGCAGTCATGGAGATGAATACCATAGGCTAATTCATTGCTGAGGTGCCTAACATTTTGAAGGGTCAGTATTATCCAACATTTAAGGGAGGAAGATTTATAAAACTGTAAGATCATATATTTTGAACTAGAAAGGAGATTAAAGGTCTCTGGTCCAACCCATTCATTTTATAGATGAAGTAACTGGGGACCAGAAATATTAAATGACTCTCAATGTCACATTGGTGACCTTATGGGAGAGTCAAGATTTAAACTCAAGACCTCTGACTCCATATGTGATGGATCAGGTTTCATTAGACTCACTAGGCTTTATTATCTTGTACCATTTGGATTGTCTCATAGACAATATGAGACTCAGGTGAATCTCTTACCCACCCCCAATCAAGGAGAGTGCTCTGATAGGGGAAAAGTCAGGAGGGACTCTGTACTGATATGTGTGTGTCTATACACATCTTTTCCCAGCATGTGGCATCTTGTGGTATTATTTGGGAGTATCTCTGCATAGAGAGCAGTTAATATTGCAATAAAGGCTCTCTGTGATGGAAAGATTTTCCACAACTTCATGGTTAGGTTCTGGGAATAAAATTCTTCTATACTTTGAATTTGTCAGATTAGCATAGTTGACAAAGAAAATGAAAAATGTTGGAGGGGCTGTGGGAAAACAGGCACTTGAATATATGGTTGGTAGAGTTGTAAATTTATATATCTCTCTCTGGAAAACCATTTGGAGCTATATCTCAAAAGGTTACTAAAACTGTGTATACCTTCTGACCCAGCAATATTCCAATATAAGGACTATACCCCACAAAGAAATGAAAAAATAACAATTAAAAAAAGGCTCTCTCTGTATACACACACACACACACATACATTAAGTGTATCCAATTCTCTCTGTCTCCCTCTCTCCATATATATATATATATATTCATATAGACACTCATATACATATATATACACATACCTTAAATGCCTCCAAATGTCTTTCTATTCCTCTCTCTGTGTGTCTTTTCTTTCTGTCTCTCCCTCTCCTTCTCTCTCTCTCTCTTCATATATACATATATATATATATATGTGTGTGTGTATGTGGGTGTGTGTATATATATCCTAAATGCCTAAATGTATGTACACATACACACATACATATCTTTGTATATACATACACACATATATATTGTAGTTCTTTCAGAATTCAGAAATTTAAAATTTTTATGGTCCTCAAAGCTAAATTCTAATGGAAAGTCACAGAATTATACAAAATAAGAGTTGGAAAGGATCCATCTGATCATCTAATCAATACTTCTGAAATCAAAGTTTAATTATCAATCTTCCACCCCTCCCCCACTTTTCTAAATTATAGTAATTTAAATGTCATTGCAAATAAAACTTTTAAAGTCAGGAAGTAAGAAGGCTGCTCCTTTTTTTTTCTTATGTCTACTGCCAACTAATTGAAGAAATCTGATTTAATTTTATTTCAGGCACTTTGTGAAAAATTCAAGAGTAAAAAAAAAAAGGGCCTAGCAAGCTTTTCCATCAGATGAAGAGCCTATCTTCAATACTCTGAAAAGTGAAATTTGTAATAAAAACTCCATGGAACCCTTGAATAGGGTAGCCCTGCTGCTCGCTGCAATTATTATATTTCATGATGATGTCAGTCTCAAAGTCACATACAGTGAAAGGCAAAGAGAAGTTTCCCTTCTAACCCATAATATCCCCCAAACTAACATTCTCACTAAGGAATAACTTTTTATCTTCATCTAGTATTAAAATTATAGTTATAAGGTAACATATTAAATACAGATCAACTATATGATGATTTCAAAAATTTGAATATTAGGCAAGGTTGATAGGGAGTCCCACAAAAGGATATTTCCTAAGCTCTCAGGAGAAAGTCACATCCTCTTGCAAAGAGAATCTGGAAAATATCTTTATAAATTAATGTTCAGAAATGCTGGCTTGTGTGCTTAAACACTTTTTGAAGCCACCCCTTCAGCATTTCTTATATCATTATAGGGTTCCACCACAATCATATACCATAACTTGTTTGGCCATTCTCCAAATGGTGGGCATGAGGAATTCCTATTCTAATCAGAACAGATAACCTATAGATAACCTTTGAGATCATTTACATTTGGAGATTTGGAGATTCTGTTTCAATCTACTGATATGATCTATAGTCCAGTCCTCAGACTGGGCTCATTATTTGCTAGTTTTCTGTGGCCATTAACAAGTGTTGGTCTTCAGTTATAGAGTCCAAACTAAGGATTTTGTGTAACCTAAATTCAATGGATTTTTCTTGCTGACATTCAATAAAGGTAAAGTTATCTAGCTGTGTCTATCTCTTTACCACAATCATTCATGTGTAATTACATGTATTCTTTCTAAAATTTCTGGGAATAATAAAAGTTGTACACTTATTTTCCAAGGCTGATGGAAATTCCCAAAGGGGGGAAATGAATTAGACCCATAGAGATGTATTAGATGGAAGGCTGGGAGTTTTCTGGTTCAGTTCATATTTTTATCCTGGCTCCTTTAAGTAGAATGTTTCTTTCTTTCTTTCTTTCTTTCTTTTTTTTTAATTCAACTTTCTACAATGCTCACCTTATTGGTTTTGTCTTGCCTTATGCATATCCTTACAAAGTAGCCATTTGTGTTTTAAAAATCGATTTTAAAATATATTAAATATAATAATAGCATTCAAGGTCCCAATCTATGTGGACAGTAATAAAAGTAGTGCCAAAGAAAAAAACAAACTATAGCTATACTGGATTTGGCCAATGCTATCTCAGTGAGAGTTTAAGGAAAAGACTAACTGATCTCAAATTTTTTGGAACAAGGAAACCAGTGGTTTACAACTGCCCCTATTTTAACTTGTAACCCTCAACCTGTCAGAACGGAAAACGAGGTTTTTATGGGGGATAATTAATCTGATTATAACTACCAGTGACCTGGATAATACTAGAGAGAGATAGGGCTGGCAAAAATCCTAATAGGGTAGAGAGTATAGCCAAATGAACTAAGTTCTAATGAAAATTAAAACTGGATAGTCTCCAACTTGACATACAATGTACAGACATGACTTCTTTCAAAACTCATCTGAAATCTCACCTGCAAGAAGTCTTTCTCTAATATTACCTAGCACTTCCATCATTTATATGTAAAGATTACATGTAGGCTGCCTTTTTTAGAATAAAAGTTCCTTGAGGACAGGGTCACTTTTTGCCTTTCTTTGATTCTCTAGTGCTTAATACAGCACGTGGCACATAGTAGGTACTTAATAAAGACTCACTATTGACTCAACGTAGCATTTCTTGGGAAATCTTTCAAATTATTATTTTTTAATTTGTTCAGATGTTTTTATTTAGAAAGTGTCATTTAGCCTCACAGAATCACAAATCTCAAAACAGTCTCAGAGATTTTCAATGCCATCTGTTCATTTAATAGATAAAGGAATTTAGTCCAGAGAAAATGGTGATAGTTTGTTAGTGAGAGAGCTTAGACAAAACTTAAGTCTTTGGGCTTCTGAGTCAAATATACTTTCTTCCACCACAGCACATGAATAAAAGCAAAAAAGAAAGATCATTGTTGTGCTAGCTACCCAAGGGCTCCAGAGAAGTGGACCTGAAGACACTGGTGAACTAGCTTCATGTCCTTTAAAAAAAAAAAGTCTTATGAGATCAGTGCTAATATTCTCTATTCCCATTTTTAGTTGCTTCTATTAGATTTGTAACAATTCTCAAGGCTTTGACCAATATATATCTTCCCTTCCCCCCAGTAGAAAATGTATTCCTTGAGAACATGGTCCATATTTTCCATTTCTTGTTGATTCTTCTCTCCAGAGAACTTTGTCCATTGTGGGCATTTAATAATCCTGGTTTAGGGACCAATGAGAAAAACTGGGAGGTACAGAAAGCATTATTCTCAAGCTGGTAGATAAAAACACAGTCTACACCAGTATCTCTTTGTCATGGAGAGATATATAGTCAGCTCTTTCTGTAGACAAGTGAGTCCCATGTAGCTAAGAATTAGCCAATCCTCAACCAATGAGCAGTTATTATATATTTACATTAAACCAAGAATTGTGTTAGCTTATAGTGATATTAAGACAAAAAGGACTCCCTGCTTTCAGAAAGCTCATATTCTATTGGGTTGAAAACACTTCTCAGGTAAGTTTTTACAGTATATAAAACCAATAAACAATTTAAAAATTAAAAAAAAAAGTTTTAGGGAAAAAGGAAGGAAAGAACCTGATAAAAAATATCATAGATCTAATGCTGGAAGGAAACTTGGAGACCATCTTGTCTTGCCCTTTTACTTTAAAAATGAGGTCTAGGGAGATAAATAAGTAGAATTTCTGAGGTCATCCAACAGTAAATATCAGAGGCAGGTTTTGAACCCAAATTTGCTCAAGAGGTAATATTCTTTAATTATACCACAGGGGATCAAAGTGACAACTCTCTCACTCATTGTTTACCCTGTCTCCATTAAGATACCCATTTATAATTAATCTATTTTGCAATTGCAACACATCCTTTTGGTGACAACTACTGAGAATATATGTGCAGAGAGAATAAACAGCACATATGAAGACCATGCACCAATACTTATACAGCTTCAGAGATTGCCAACCATGAAATCTAGTAATTGTAACTGGAGAGAGAAATAACAACATGCTATTGGTTTGCTGTGATTTCACTAATGGAAGGGGGGAAAAATCTTCTGTTAACTCTTTTTTTCAAACTCATCTAGTATAATGAAATAGAAAGAGAGACACCAGCCGATGGAGAACAAAAAAAGCACCCTTAAAAATTTACTTCCTTAGTTTTAAGAAGAGCTAAGAGAGATGAAGTGGAGGAGGAGCAGGTGGTCAGAGTAGACATTCTGTGGTTAATTTCAGACTCATAGAACATCATCTCAATGTAATGGTACTATTCCAGCCACATAACAACTCACCCCAAGATACCACTGAGCCTAAATCTATGACAATAAAAGGGAAAAAGGATGAAAGTCCCATCCTTGCCTATTCCCCAAAGGACTAGCAGCCAATATCTCCCTGACCTCACAGCAAGACCCAGGAAGGGTCCAGGTTTAATCACTTGTACACGGTACACCCTTTGCAGCCTTTTAATATTTCCAGTAATTTTTCTCTTATGAGTTTTGAGCTAACATAATTCTCAAGACACTTCCCTGTTAAGCCTTACATCAGCAGAGGAGAGAATGGTGCTATAAGAGACAAAACAAGGAACGTACAGACACACAATTTACCCCGAGCTTCTTGCCTCTCCATACTGGCCTTAATGATAAAGCTTTTAACTTTTCACAACCCCTGCCTCTCAAACAAAGACGTGATTAAAAAAAAAAAAAGAGGGGAGGGGGAAAACATAAAGATGGAGATGTACAGGGGCCTAGCTCAGTCCCTGTCCAGCATACAATCCATTCCCAGCTAGGAAAATGATTACCACACAATGGCTAGCATGGCCAGCTCAGGGCAGCTGTGTGATATAAATTGTCAGCAATGACCATAAGCACTCAGAGAAACAATTTAATTCCTCACTTCCGCCATCATGGGCTGATATATTCTTTCAAGGTCATTACCCAAGGCTAGGAGGGTCGCTTGATTAACGAGTGACAGGTCCAATGAGGGCCAGTGTGCTCCAGCAGGCCTTATATTAATTAGACAGAAGCTCAGGAAAATAAATGTTACCAAGAAAAGAGGGTCCACATCTCGGGCATAATCCCCTGACCCTAACACCCCTATCCCATTCACCCCTCAAAAGATAACATCTCGACCTTGTTCCTCCATGTTATACTTTAACTTTGCTTTAAAACCTATAAAATATCCAACATAAACCATGCTTCATTTCCTATTCAAAATGACCGGGGCACTGGCCTTCAGTTCTCCACTGTCTTTGTCTTACCCTCTACCACTTAGTTATTCTAATTTATGGGTTAATTCTGAGTGGCAATATGGAGAACTGCTTGCTATGGACTTCACATTACCAGAAGCAGCATCTAAGAGATGCTGCTCCAAACCACAAGAAATGGCCTGTTCATGATGCTTTATTATTTTGAGCCCAATAATAAAGGCAGTTATTAGCTTGATTGAGATGTTCAGGAGATTTGGTAACAACCCTGAACTTTCTGGGGATAAACGATCTTTTGGAAGAATCAGGGCTTTAAAAGAAAGCCCAAACCAAAATGAACAAAGTCCTTAAAGACTAATACGCCCTAGCTCTTTGATTATACTGGTCCTGAAATCTTCTGATTAAGAGATGTAAAGGAAAGGAAATTCCCAGAGACTTGTAATTAATTCTGGGTGACAATTGTTATTTTCCAAAATGAGAGGTGACTAGTTTAAAGATGCCATTTGAGTGTTGCCATCTACCAGAAAGGATTTATCCTCTTCTCTAGTCTGCAAATTCAACACTGCTGCTGTTAACAGGGCTACAAATATACATATCTGGCTGCCTCAGGGTGATCTCCTTCTAGGGGCTGATGAATAGACATGACAACTATATCTTTCCTCTTGAACTTCCTAGAAAGGCAACATTATCTATAGGAACAACTTCTGAATGGGAAGTCTAGATTTGAATCCACACAAGAGGTTTGATGGATTATCTCCCAGACTTCTCAAAAGCTAAAGGACATATTGAATCTGTAGCCAGGAATATCTGAGTTCAAATCCAGCCTCAGAGACCTAGGATAATTCACTTCATTTCTACCCAGTTTCCTGCTCTAAAAATCTACCTACAAAGGATTCTTTTGAAGATGAAATTAGACAACTTTTGAAAACACTTTGCAAACCTTGAAATCTGATATTAATGATAGCTATTATTAATTAAGTCTGTGAAAAATACAGCATTATTGCAAAATATTGACATAATAAGATGTACCTTACTTCTCACATTTATTTATGGCATGAGAATTATTCAATCAATGGACGCTGGCCTTCATCTATGGAGATAGCTCATTCTTTTGTTCAGTCATTTATTCATTCATATATTTACTGAGCATTGACTATTTGCACACTGTGTTTAGGTGCTTTGGGGGAAAAAATATGAGAAAAAAGGTCCCTGTCCTGAAAGAGTTTATAATTTAGTGGAGGAGATAATCAATCAATCAATGAGCACTTTTTATTTTCATATTATCTGTCAGATACAATCCTAGACTTTAGGGACACAAAGACAAAAACAGTCCTTTTCCTTAAGAAGCTTATATAGCTTAAAAAACCTAGATAGCTTAAATCTGAGAAAGACAACCTTTAGCAACTTAAACCTGTCCACATCTATATCTGTATCTCTTTCCAATTGTCATTGTGTAATTGTCCATCGCTTTGTGACCCCATTTGGGATTTTTTTGGCAAAGATACCAGAGCAGTTTGCCATTTCCTTCTCCAAGTCATTTTATAGGTGAGGAAACGGAGGCAAACAGAGTGAAGTCATTTGCTTGGGGTCACTCAGCTAGTGTTTGAGGCTGAATTTAATGCAAGTCTTCCTGACTATAGTCCCAGCATTGTATCCAGTCAGCTGACTTACCTGTCCTTTCCATATCCATAGCAGTATCCAGCTCATCTATTCCTTTTTTACTTTCTTCCTTCTTTCATAACTTCATACCTCCTTTCCTTTTCCTTCTTTCTCTCTATTCCTTCTATTTTTCTATCTATCCATTTTCTTTTCATCAAGCCTTTTTTCTATTTTTCATTTTTTCTACTTTATTTCTATTTTTATCAATTTATCCATTTTCTGTCTATGCATCTATTTTTCTATCACTTTATCTTTTTTTCTATCTGTTTATCTATTTATCTATCTATCTACAAAACTGCAAGGTAGTGCAATAGATTAAGAACCAGCCTTGAATCTAAGAGAAGTAAGGTTCAATTCCATACTGGGTATGTGGTCCTGGGCAAATCTCACTGAGACAATCTGTTGTAGAGAAAGTGCTGACCTCGCCTAGTAAAGGGGAATTTCTTGTGGAAGGATTTTTCTATGCCAGTGGTGTCACAAATTCAAGTCTCTAATCCTAACCATATACAAATTAGAAACAGAGGTTTTAGGAGAAGAAGGGAATGAAGGCACTAGTAGTTGCATGAATCAAGAGGATCCTTATGAACAAGGTAACATTTAAGCTAATCCTTTAAGGAAAATAGAGGAATCCAAGAGGCAGATGGAGGAAGAAACCTATTTCAGGCATAGAGGGTAGCCTGTTCAAAAGAACAAAGGCAGGAGATGGATTGTCACATAGGAACTGCAAAATGGCCAGATTAGGATCTCAGTGAGAGTAGAAGGGAGAAACATGCAACAAGACAGGTAAAAGTAGTTTGGGATCATGTATCCTATGTTATGAAATGCAAGTAATTTAACTTCTTTAAGTCTCTGTTTTCTTTGTGAAATGAAAAGGTCAGACTAGACTAGGAGTTCTTAATTTGGGGGGTCTCAGCATCCCTTTACACTCTTAAAAGTTATTGAAGACCCTTTCTAAGAATTTTTATTCATGTTATCTATCAATATTTGTCATATTAAAAATTAAAACATCTTAGCATTATTGGGAAACTAGTGCTGATCTTGCGGACCCTCAGAAAGGGTCCCAGAAACCCTGGGGGTCTACAACTCAGACTTTGAGAACCACTCAGACTCCTTCAATCTGTAAATCCTATTTAAAATTATTGTACATGGTTCATGATCATTTTAGTGACACAGGAAGTCGCAAAAATCCAGAGAGATCACTGCCAACTAGCTCCCCCAAATCTGAGACTCCCCAAATAAGCAGTGACTACTATGTGTAAATGATTACAAACATATAAGAAAAGGTTTTTGACTTTAAGAAGTTTATAATCTAGGAGGGAGGATTGTTGTGTGTTTTGCACAGATAACAAGAAATTAAAAGAGTATTATATGCCAGCAAAATATAATGGTGATGTAGAGTGAAAGATCTCATATAGGTAGGGGAAAATCAAAAGAAAATTTCATGGGGTATACAGGATTATAACTGAGCCTTGAAGGATGAGGAAAATTTTTAAAGGTTCTGAAAGAAGACAGAAAGCATGAGTGTTTATAGGCAGATCTGGACAGGTTCTCACTTGCATAGATACGTGTATTTCAGGAAAGAATGTGAGCCAAGTAACTGAAGCAAAAAAAATTCAGGGAGTGTTTTGGGAACTCATTTGCCTGGAGATGAGGCTATATTTGTGCGATAAGGAAGAAAAAAGGAGAGGGATTAGGAAAATGACTCAGAGCAGAAATCCATCTCCAGCCCATGAAAAACAACTCCATACAAATGTCATTCATACACACGTACACATACACACATTATATATACATATGAAAAACCAAGTGTATGAAAAACCAAGTGTATGAAAAATTGCCTTTTCCTTGACAACAATATATAGTTGAATGGGCATTGTGCAAAATTAGTCTATTCCTATTGTTTGGTCATTTTAAATCAGTTCTGAGTCTTTTTTACCCCATTTATTATTTTCTTGGCAAAAATATTGGAGTCTTTTGACATTTCCTTTTCTAGTTCTTTTTTTCCCCCTGAGGCAATTGAGGTTAAGTGACTTGCCCAGGGTCACACAGCTAGGGAATGTTAAGTGTCTGAGATCAGATTTGAACTCAGGTCCTCCTGACTTCAGGGCTGGTGCTCTATCCACTGTGCCACCTAGCTGCCCCCTTTTCTAGTTCTTTTTATATGAGACAAACAGAATTAAATAACATAGATAATAAGTATCTGAGACCAGATTTGAACTCAGGAAAATAAGTCTTCTTAACTCCAGGTTTGGCACTGTGTCCCCTTCATACTGCATGAACTTTGCTTGTGAATATTTTATCAGAGGACCTAGATGAATTTGCAATTTATTCTTCCAGAACAAGTACCAGTATCTGAAGAGATCATAGATATACCAAAGTATTGAAGAAGGCAAGGGTTGATTTTGGTCTTTCCACAGTCTCTCACTTTGGTCCTCTATGTCCATCCATTTATAAGATAATGGCCCAGATCAGGGCTATATCCGGTATTCCTGGAGCACAGAAAAGGTAACTGGAATACATCATTGATTAGACCAATGTTCTTGACCTTAGCCATAGCTAACAATTTTGCCATAACAACTTGCTATCAAGAGTTAGACTGCCTATTACAGGACAGATATTCAGCAGCCCCATCTTCTGAACTTATAATAGGATGTTACCTTGAGAATATCAAGAATGACACATGAAAATGGCTAGAAATGAATTAGCATGCATATCATTAAGAGTGAGAAATAATTTCCAGTGAACAAGGAAAAAATTCATGTACATATGAATGTAACAGGACTCTGGAGGCCATTGCTTGATGGAAGGTAGAAAATCCCCAGTGAATCTATCTTCCATGCCCAGGAGAGTTTCACTGACACAGTCACACTGTGACTAAGAAACTAATCCTTCTATACTAAGAAAAAAAAAAAAAAAAGCAGGGGAATGATAGAAGCCACAATCACCATGCAAGTTGGGGATAGGAATGTAAACTATAACAAGAGAATGAAGCACTGGTCCTGAGAACTGCAGGATGAATGCAAAAGGAGCTGCAGAGCAAGCAGGATCCTGGGAAGAAAATCTGGTTGGGGAGACACTGCCATGAAAAAAGATGAAAAATAAGAGAGGCCAAAAGAATAAGACTTATGGGTCATGAGGTTTGTTTAGGAGAATCCTGTGTTTCTGAGCTCACTCAGTGGGGCAGACCAATGCTGATGTTTTCCTCACTGTCCCTTGCCATCTATTCTTGGGAGAAGTGTGTTAATCTGGGAGGAATGTTTCCTCTCTGTGTATTTTAAGAGTTTGATTTCTGTTTTTGTTTTATTTTAAAGCTAGTATTCCAATATAGATGGGGCCAACCATTGTACTGATCTGCTTATCCTTAAGAAAATGGAGCCCATACAAAAGGCAACAGGGGAAATGCCTAGAAGGACAAAAGGAGAGATGGATTTTACAATGGTGGTATACATTTTAATGGAGATACTTTCCTTCTAGTTCCCAACTCAAGTTAAAGAGCTGAGAATTGTTGCCATGTTTTTTCATAACTTCTCAAAGCAAGAAGAAGAATGCAGATCTGTTTAGGCAAGAATGAGCTGGTAGTTGGTTTTTGTTTTTGTTTTTTTGGGAAGGGCTGGGTTTTTTGTTCATTTCTGAAGAAAGTGTACATTGAGAAGGGGAGAAAAAGTTATGAACAAGTTGTAAATGACATGATAGTGACCAAGTCATTTTTATTTACATTTTATTTCTAGCCTGGTTTAAAAGAAAAATCATTCCTGGGATGGATGGAGTTAAGGGAATCACTAAAGAGAAAGTTATGCTTAAAGGGAAAGGCAGAAGTAATTAGCCAGGAAGTAGTGCTTCACTCACAAGGGTGGTGATCAGTGAGGAGGTGTGACATAACTCTAATCACTCCAGCCTAGGAACAACACTGCTATTCAATTATATCAGCAAAATATTCAATGTGTAGGGGTAGTAGGAGATAAGCTATGTAAATTTAAAAACTACAATGCAAAATAGCTTTTCTCTTACTCTAGGGCATGGACTTTGGACTTAAATTATCACATATTTTCCTATCCTTTATTTTGTGGAAGCAGCTATTCAGCCCAGTCCCTCAATAAGCATTTATTAAACACAGATAATATGCTAAGATCTAAGGATAGGAAAGAGGAAAAAGGTAGTCCTTGTCCTCAGGGAGTTTAAAATCTAATGGGAGAGATAACAAGCAAAGGATTATAGACAAAATAGGATATTTACTGGATAAATGGGAGAGACAAAATGCAAACAATCACATACAAAGTAAGATATATGAAGTATAAATAAGAAATTAATATGATAGGGGAAAAAATAGAATTAAGAAGGGTTGGGAAAATCTTCCCTCAGAAGCTGGGATTTTAGTTGGGACCTGAAGGAAGTCAGAAAGTAGAAATGAAGAGGGAGAGTATTCCAATCAGGGAGAATGCTCACAATCAAGAGAGGGAAGTATCTTATTAATGAAACAACTAGGAGAGTCACTGGATTAAAGAATATGGCAGGTGGTGGGGGGTGGGGAGGGGTGCAAGAGATAAGGGAAGCTGGAAAAGGCTGAAACTTCAAAGAGAGGATTTTGTATTTGATTCTGAAGGTGAGGGGAAGTCACAGGAATTTATTGTATAGGAAGGGAGGGTGACTTGATAAGACCTGTCTGAAGAAAATAATTGTGTATGTATACATGTATTGGATTTAACATATATTTGAACATATTTAACATGTATTGGACTACCTGCCATCTAGGGGAGGGGGTGGGGGAAAGGAGGGGAAAATTTGGAACAGAAGGTTTGTAAGAGTCAATGTTGAAAAATTACCCATGCATATGTTTTTTTTTTTTAATTAATTAATTAATTAATTTATTTGTTTATTTATTTTTTTTAAGCTTTTTATTTGTATAACATATGTATGGGTAGTTCCCCAACCTTGATCTTTACAAAGCTTTCCAATACAAATTTTACCCCCAGTCCCCTCACCTCCCCTAGATGGCAGGAAGTCCACTACATGTTAATAATGTTGAAATGCTTGAGAAGTTATGCAAGAAAAATCCTATCTACAAGAAAAAAAAAAGAATCAGAGAAAGGCAACACAATGCAAGCAAATGTCAATAGAGATCATGGAAATGTTACGTTGTGGTCCATATTTCATGTCCCTCTTTCTGGGTGTATATGGTTTTCTTCAGTGAACAACTGGAACTGGTTTGAGACAATTCTTTATTGCAGAGAGCCATGTCCATCAGAATTGATCATCATGTAATACTGTTGTTGCTGTGCATGATGATCTCCTGGTTCTGCTCGTTTCACTCAGCATCAGTTCATGCAAGTCTCTCCAGGCCTCTCTGAAATCGTCCTGCTGGTCGTTTCTTACAGAACAATAATATTCCATAACATTCATATACCATAATTTATTCAGCCACTCTCCAATTGATGGGCATCCCTTCAGTTTCCAGTTTCTAGCCACTACAAAAAGGGCTGCCACAAACATTCTTGCACAGGTGGGTCCCTTTCCCTCCTCTAAGATCTCTTTGGGATATAGGCCCAGTAGAAACACTGCTGGGTCAAAGGGTATGCACAGTTTGACAACTTTTTGAGCATAGCTCCAAATTGCTCTCCAGAATGGTTGGATCCGTTCACAGTTCCACCAACAATGTATTAGTGTCCCAGCCCTCCCACATCCCCTCCAACATTCATCGTTATCTTTTCCTGTCATTTTAGCCAATCTGACAGGTGTATAGTGGTATCTCAGAGTTGTCTTAATTTGCATTTCTCTGATCAATAGTGATTTGGAGCAACTTTTCATATGACTAGAGATGGTTTTAATTTCATCATCTGAAAATTGTCTGTTCATATCCCTTGACCACTTATCTATTGAAGAGTGGCTTGAATTCTTATATATATGAGACAATTCTCTATATATTTTAGAAATGAGGCCTTTATCAGAACCATTAAATGTAAAGATGATTTCCCATTTAGATGCTTCTCTCCTAATCTTGTCTGCATTTGTTTTGTTTGTACAGAAACTTTTTAACTTAATATAGTCAAAATTATCCATCTGGTGTTCAATTAGGAGTTCCAAGTCTTCTTTGGACATAAATTTATTCCACCTCCACAGGTCTGAGAGATAAACTATATTACGTTCCTCTAACTTGCTTACAAAGTCCCTCTTTATATCTAGATCATGAACCCATTTAGATCTTATCTTGGTATGTGGTGTTAGGTATGGGTCAAGCCCTAATTTCTTCCACACTAGTTTCCAATTTTCCCAGCAGTTTTTGCCAAATAGAGAGTATTTATCCCAAAAGCTGTGGTCTTTGGGTTTATCGAACACTAGATTGTTAAGGTTAATGCCTAGGTTGTCCTGATAACCTATCCTGTGCCACTGATCCACTGCTCTATTTCTTATCCAGTACCAAACGGTTTTGATGACCGCTGCTTTATAATATAGTTTTAGATCTGGTACAGCAAGGCCACCTTCATCTGCCTTTTTTTTCATTAATCCCCTTGAAATCCTTGACCTTTTGTTCTTCCAAATGAACTTTGCTACTATTTTTTCTAGATCTGTAAAATAATTTCTTGGGAGTTTGATTGGTATGGCACTAAATAAGTAGATTAGTTTGGGTAGTATTGTCATTTTTATTATGTTTGCTCTGCCTACCCATGAGCACTTAATATTTTTCCAATTGATTAGGTCTGATTTTATTTGTGTGGAAAGTGTTTTGTAATTTAGTTCGTATAGTTTCTGACTTTTCCTTGGCAGATAGATTCCCAAATATTTTATCCTATCAACTGCTATTTGGAATGGAATTTCTTTTTGTATCTCCTGCTGCTGAACTTTGTTGGTAATATATAAAAATGCTGATGATTTATGTGGATTAATTTTGAATCCTGCAACTTTGCCAAAGTTGTGAATTGTTTCTAGTAGTTTTTTAGTTGAATCTCTAGGGTTCTCTAAGTATACCATCATGTCATCTGCAAAGAGTGATAATTTGGTTTCTTCATTACCTACTCTGATTCCTTTTATCTCTTTTTCTTCTCTTATTGCTAAAGCTAACATTTCTAATACAATATTAAATAGTAATGGTGACAGTGGGCAGCCTTGTTTCACTCCTGATCTTATTGGGAATGATTTTAGTTTGTCTCCATTACATATGATGCTTGCTGATGGTTTTAAATAGATGCTGCTGATCGTTTTAAGGAAAAGCCCATTTATTCCTATACTCTCTAGTGTTTTTAATAGGAAAGGGTGTTGGATTTTGTCAAAGGCTTTTTCTGCATCTATTGAGATAATCATATGGTTTTTGTTAATTTGGTTATTAATATAATTAATTATGCTGATAGTTTTCCTAATATTGAACCAGCCCTGCATACCTGGTATAAATCCTACTTGGTCATAGTGTACTATCCTGGGGATGACTTTCTGTAATCTCATTGCTAAAATCTTATTTAAAATTTTTGCATCAATATTCATTAGGGAAATTGGTCTATAGTTTTCTTTCTCTGTTTTTACCCTACCTGGTTTAGCTATCAGCACCATATCGGTCTCATAGAAGGATTCTGGCAGTATACCTTCTGTCCCTAATTTCTCAAATAGTTTGTGTAGTATTGGAATTAATTGTTCTTTGAATGTTTAGTAGAATTCACATGTAAATCCATCTGGCCCTGGAGATTTTTTCTTAGGGAGTTGGTTAATGGCTTGTTCTATTTCTTTTTCTAATATGGGACTATTTAAATAATTTATATCCTCTTCTGTTAACCTCGGCAATCTGTATTTTTGTAGATATTCCTCCATTTCATTCAGATTTTCAAACTTACTGGCATAAAGTTGGGCAAAGTAACTCCTAATTATTGCTTTAATTTCTTCTTCATTGGAGGAAAGTTCTCCCTTATCATTCTTGAGACTAACAATTTGATTTTCCTCTTTCCTTTTTCTTATCAAATTAACTAAAGGCTTATCTATTTTGTTAGTTTTTTCATAGAACCAACTCTTAATTTTATTTATTAACTCAATAGTTTTCTTATTTTCGATTTTATTAATTTCTCCTTTTACTTTTAGAATTTCCAATTTGGTATTTAATTGAGGGTTTTTAATTTGTTCTTTTTCTAGTTTTTTTAATAATAAGCCCAATTCATTGATCTTTTCTTTCTCTATTTTATGCAAGTAAGCATCTAGAGATATAAAATTGCCCCTCAAAACCGCTTTGGCCGTATCCCACAAATTTTGGTATGTTGTCTCCTTATTGTCATTCTCCTGGATGAAATTATTGATTGTGTCTATGATTTGCTCTTTCACCCATTCATTCTTCAGGATTAGATTATTTAATTTCCAATTACCTTTTGGTTTATTTTCTCCTGGCCTTATATTGCATGTGATTTTTATTGCATCATGATCTGAAAAGGATGCATTTACTATTTCTGCCTTTCTGCATTTGATTTTAAGGTTTTTATGCCCTAATACATGGTCAATTTTTGTATAGGTTCCATGGACTGCTGAGAAAAAAGTAAACTCCCTACTGTCTCCATTCAACTTTCTCCAT
>JAJPUD010000143.1:207031-298855 GCA_023553655.1 Myrmecobius fasciatus
AAGTGATTTTACCTTGTTTTTACCTCCTTTTTTTTAGATCTTATTTTACCACTTTTTCCCTCTTTTCCCCAGTATGACAACCTTTTCCCCTCTAGTTCTCTTTTTCATATTATCAAAGTAATATTTAGTTAATTATACCCCCAAACTTTGAGTATCCCCCTCGTAAAAATAAAGTTCTCAAGAGTCCTTTCCTTTTTACCTTTTTATGCATCTCTTGAGTTCTGTGTTTGGGTGTCGAATTTTTTGTTCAGATCCGGTCTTTTCATTAGAAATAGGTGAAATTCACCTATATCATTGAATGACCATCTTCTTCCCTGGAGGATAATGCTCATTCTAGCTGGGTAGGTTATTCTTGGCTGTAATCCAAGTTCCTTTGCCCTTTGGAATATCTGGTTCCAGGCCCTTCGATCCTTCAGTGTGGAAGCTGACAGATCCTGACAGATTCTAATTATTGATCCTCGGTATTTGAATTGTTTCTTTCTAACTGCTAGCAGAATCTGTTCCTTGGTGCTATAGTCCTGAAATTTAGCCACGATATTCCTTGGGGTTTTAATTTTGGGGTCTCTTTCAGGAGGTGATCGGTGAATTCTTTCAATGCTGATTTTGCCCTTTGATTCTACAATCTCAGGGCAGTTTTCTTTCAGGATTTCCTGGAAGATAGTGTTTAGATTCTTTTTTTGATCATGGCTTTCAGGAAGTCCAATAATCCTTAGATTGTCTCTCCTAGATCTATTTTCTAAGTCAGTTGTTTTTCCTAGGAGATATTTCATATTTTCTTCTAATTTTTCATTTTTTTGTTTTTGTTTCACTGATTCTTCAAGTCTTAGTGAGTCATTCACTTGCATTTGTTCAATTCTTATTTTTAAGGTGTTGTTTTCTTCAGTTACCTTTTTAAGTTCCTTTTGTAACTAGCCAATTTGTTCACTGCACTCTTTTTCCACTTCACTAATTTTATTTTTTAATAAATTGGTGTCTTTTTCATATCTCTTTTGCAGAGCATCATATCCTTCTTGCAAGATACTGTATCCTTCTTGCACTGATTTCAATTTATTTTCCCATTTATTCTCCAGCTCTCTTTTGAGGTTCTTTATGCAATCTTCCAGAAAGGCCCTTTGAAACGGGGACCAGTGATGGTCGTTGCTGTTTTTTTCTGGATTTTTGTCTAAAGAAACCTCTGTATCTGAGGTCGTTTCTTTGCCTTGATAAAAGCTGTCTATGGTGAGAGCTCTCTTTTGCTTCTTCATCATTTTTTTTTTTTTTTAGACAGAGTGGATATCTCTTTAAGGTAGGGGAAAAAAAAACCTCGGCTGAAGACGCTTTGCCCTGGAGCACTTCGGCGAGTTGATTTAAGGTGCTGGGCCAGTGGGGGCTAGGACTAAGTCTGAATTACTCCTTAAACAAGGCAAGTCTGCCAGAACACCTGTCCCCAATCAGGGCAGAGTGTCCCGAGTGCCTCAGATAAACTCCAGGTGTTTGGAATTTGGAGTTTGGAGTTTGGAATTTCTTCCACGATGAGCCGAGCTGAGTCCCACCCTCACTTCCGGCCTGCACAGTTGTAGTCTATTTATCTCTCTGTCCGAGTCCGACTAACCTGATATGAAGTTCTCCAAAGAGCCGTGCCCAAATATTTCTGAGTTCGTTGACTTGAAGATCAGTTCAGAGGCTTAGTTTATTGTTGATTTGAGAGAAGATCGGAGGAGAGGCAGAAAGTCACCTTTTCACTCCGCCATCTTGGCTCCGCCTCCCATGCATATGTTTTGTAAATTAAAAAAAAAAAAAAGAAAATCATTTTGGCAGCTTAATGGAGGATGGATTGGGGGGTGGGAGCAGAAGAGATTTGACACAGGCAAATTCAGAATAGTCTATTGCAATAATCCAAGAATGAGGTGAAAAAGTCTACACTAGAATGATGACAGTGTCAGAAGAGAAAAGGAGACTTATTTGGGAGATGTGGCAAGGGTGGAGTCAATAGGCTTTGGGAACAGCTTAGAGAAAGAGGAATCAAGGATGACTCCTAGGTTATGACCCTGAGGGATTGGGAGGACAGCAGTGTCCTCCATAGCAAATAGTAATAAAGAAGCTAGGAGGGACAAGGGGAAGATTTAGATGGAAAAGAATGCATTCTGATTTGGACATGTTAAGTTTAAAATGTCTACTGGACATCTAGTTTGAAAAGCAGCTGGACATGTAGGATTGGAGTTTGAAAGAGAGTCTTAGGGAAGAATAGATAGATTTCAGCATCATCACATTAGAGATGATACTTAAATCCATAGGCGCTTATGAGATCATCAAGAGAAATAGTATAAATGGAGACAAAAAGAAAACCCAGGACAGAACATTGTGGGATATCTATACTTAGAGAATATAACCTGAATAAAAAGCCAGTTAAGGAGAATGAGGAGTTGAGTGCTAAGCGGAAGACAATGGTGTTGTAATAATACTAGAGAGAGAATACTAGGGGAAGAGAGTGATTGATATTGTCAAAGGATGCAAAAGGATCAAGGATGAGGATTTGGAAAAGGCCATTAGATTTGACCATTAACTGATCATTGGAGGGAGGATTTTTGGTTGAATGATGAGATTGGAGGTCAACTGTAGAGAGTAAGAAGAGAGTGAGAGGAATTTGATACACCAGTAGACATCCTTCTCAAGGAGTTTTAACACAAAAGGCAAAAGAGATACAACAATAATTAGGGCCAATGGGAGGTTCACATGAAATTATTGGTTTGTTGGAGGATAGAGAAGACATGAAAACGTTTGTAGGCAGTAGGGAGTGAGGCAGAAGACAGGATGAGAGAGATTGAAGAATGGGATGATAGATGAGGCAATGCTATAGAAGAGACAGAGTGGAATCATAGATGGAATCTTGGATTTGGAATCAGGAAACTCTGTTTGAACCATCTTAGACACTTACTAGCTGGGCAAGTCATTTAAACTTTATAGACAGTTTTCTCATCTGAAAAGAAATGACAAAGTTAAACTTCATGCCCCATCCAGGCTTCTCCTTTGTAGTTTTGCCTCTACTCTGATAATAATTTTGCTTTCCAAAGTGGGTTTTGCTCATTGTAATTCTCCTCCAGCTAGAGGTTTTGTTATTTATTTAAGGGGTGTTCCTACAAAGGAACAGAAGAAAAAGAGGAAGAAATCTAACATAGTGCATTTTGATGCTAAGGAATGATTTAAAAACAAAATCTCTTCCCTTGCCCCCTCTCCCATATCACTCTCCCTTTCAAAGGAGCCAATTCAGCAGGTTTTATTTGTATAAAGCATGCTAGAGGAGCATCCTACTGAGAAAACTTAGCATGATTCCTACCAGAAAAGACAGCTCTAAGCTCACCTGGGGCTACTTCTCACCCAGTGGCACAAGCTACCTAGAGACTACAAGGGCCCCTTTTGCTCCCTCTTTCTTTGAGACAGCATGAAGGCCAGCCACAAGTTGAGCTCCACAGTGGGCTATAGGGACACAGTTTGGAGACCCCAAACTAAGTGACCAGCTGAATCAACCTGCATCCCCCCACCATCAATCTGGGTCTGCACACTTTCTTGAAGAAGCAGTTACAAAATGGAATGCCCCAAAGAGGTATGTCTGAGGAAGTCAATGACACTGGAATTTTATCCTCCGGCTCACATGATGCTAACTCAGTGGAAAATAATTTTCACACTCTTAAATTCTGATTTCAAGTACTGGAAATAATTGTGTGATTTGCAATTGTTGCCATTACATTCAATTGATGCACCTGTTTATTGGTAGCTTAATTGTGTAATCTTAGGTTATATGATGATGCTTAGCAATTGGGCAACTGAGCCTTCATGGAAAACAATTTCCTTCATTTCCAAGGTTCACTTCTCAGAGAAAATGGTTTCTGTTAGGGACAAATATTCTGGGGTTTCTGACATTGGCATTAGTATTTAGTAGCTTTCCTTTTTCTTGTTATTTCTACTTGCTTCTCAAGTCAACAGATTTCCCTAAGCGTTACAGATGGTGATTGCAGCCTGTGGAGGTCCACCCCCATGTCTGGAAGCCCTTTTGCTTTATCCAACAAGCTGGGCTGTAGCTTAAAATATTTTAATATATAATTTTAATATAAATCCTTTAACTCCTTAACAACATCCTTTTATTGTGTCCTATAGTTATGGCTGAACAGTCAGGCAGTTCTTTGGAATACTTTTGGCCTAAAAGCATACCAATGAGCTGAAAAAAGGAAGGGGAAAAAAGATCACTTTATGCTCCTTTTTAGGAGAGTTGAGTCTGTGATTATGTTTATTTATGACCAAATATGCCAAATGCTTTTTTTTCTCCAAACAGTCATCATTTTGTAGGAAACTTTTGAATTTCATGACTTTTTAAAGACTCAGGATTGCCTAGCCTAACAAATGGGTATCTTTGTTCAAGTTCTAATTGGTTTTGCAAATGGGTGTCACTTTGCTCCGGACATTCTTCTCTCCCTTTCTGCCATTTACCATATTCCTACTGTCCCATATGTCTGGAGCAGTTTTTGCTTGCTGACCAGGTCAATATCACCCCCCTTTTTTAAACTTCTGAAAAACCTTTGAATAATAATTCCTAAAGAAAGACTTTTCAGGGACAGCGAGGTGACTCAGTGGATAGAGCACCAGCCCTTAAGTCAGGAGGACCTAAGTTCAAATCTGGTCTCAGAAACTTAACATTCCCTAGCTGTGTGACACTGGACAAGTCACTTAATCTCAATTGCCTCAGCAAAAACCAAAAAAAAAAAAAAAAAGAAAAAAAAAAAAGAAAGAAAAGAAAGACTTTTCCCCTAAGAAACAAATTCTTCTGTCTTGTTCAAAACCTACAATATTATCACTTTAGTATCACCACAATCATTATTATTTCTCGTAAAAATAGTCACTTATCATAATTGTAGTTATCAAATAATAAAAACACTCAGATTTGATAAAGGTTCTTCAGGTTTCAGAAACTAGTATCTCAAATTCACATGTAAAGAAGGAGGTAGTTCTATATTGGAAGAAAACACCAGTCTGGCACACATTATTCTTTATCACTAAAAAGAATATGTTTCTGGTATGGAATAGAACTTTATCCTAAAATTCCATACCCTTCCATATCCATTTCTCTAACTGTTTATCCATTAATTCAACACGTTTATGGAACATGTATTATGCTCAAGTTCACACCTATTTAAATGACTGAGATTCTTACATCTCTAAAAATACATTTCTGCAGTTCTAATCTTATGGAGTATGGCTAAAGTCTTGGAGATGAAATGTGATGGTCTAGCAGATAGAAGGTTGGAATCAGAATGATTTTTGTTCAAACCCCAACAGACTCTTACCACAGAAAATACATTTAGCTTCTCCCAACACTTAGTTTTCTTATCTGTAAAATGGGGATAATGATCTCACCTACCCCTCAGAAAACATATGTAAACCACTTTGCAAATTTCAATATACTATATAAATGCTAGGTATTATAACCATCACTATTATCATTACTTCTGTATGGTTTATTGTTGTTATTCCATTTGTATCTAACTCTTTGTGATCCCATTTGGGTTTTTTTTGGCAAAGATACTAGACTGCTTTGCCATTTCCTTGTCCAGCTCATTTTATAGAAGAGGAAACTGAGGCAGGGTTAAGTGACTTGCTCAGGATCATATAACTAGTGACTGTCTAAGACTAGGTTTGAACTCAGGAAGATGACTTCAAACTTAGTGCTCTACTCACTGCATCACCTAGCTACCCCATATCCTTTTATGGTTGGGAATAATAACAAGAACAACAAAAAGAGGACATTTTGGATAGGGCTTGCCCTAGGAAAAAATTGTGACATAGGTGAAACTTACCTTTATTTATCCACTTCTTTCCACCCTTTCCAGAATTCTCACTCTTTCCTCCCAATGACACCTTGGATAGCTTCATCTATACACACTTTAGTCCAATTTTCTAGATCTGTTACCACTATTCACATGAATTGGAGATGGCACATGTAACGTGTTTCACACCAGCCTTGGCTTGTCAGAGGTGCGGGCTCTCAGACTGATAGTGATTTGTTGAACTAATCTGATGTTATTAAAATTAAAGAGATACTATTATCCTAGATTTATCCAGGATGATCTTTTATTATTATTATTATTATTATTATTATTATTTGGGAAGATGTTTGCATAGGTTAACTCAATGACTCTTATTAAAAATAAAAACAATAATAACAACAACAACCCAGGGAGCAGTTGACCAACTTCAAGTTAATGTCACAGACTTTAATTTTTTTGACTGTGAACATCCATAAGGTACCAGCCACAAGATATGTCATCCAGTTCTGTGTGAATCAGATACATCTCATTTTCTATTGGCTGAGTTTACTGATGTATCATGGAATAGTCCAAGCTTGGTAATTATTATGTATATAAACAGTACTCCTAACTACTGTTTATATATATTAACATCAGCAAATGATGGTCCAGAGAGCTGAGTCATTATTGCCAAATTCAATGTCAAGAAGAGGAAACTCATGGACATTCCTTAGGCTTCCTTCTAGATGATTCAAGCTTTAAGTTTCATGACGTAAGATGATAGCTTCCATAGTTTTCAACTATTTAGATACCTTTTGTGTAGGAAATTATAACTTACAGAATAAAGCTCCTAATTCAAACCATACCTTCTTTTTTCTTGATCAATAAGTTTTTATTAAGTGTAGGTTATGTACCAAGCATTGTAGTAGGGGATAACAAATACAAAGAATTAAATGGTCCTTACTCTTAAGGAGTCTGTATTGTATCAAAAAGGATAATTTCTGCATACATTCTGTGCAGTGAAAGTGAGGAAAGAATATGGAGGATGGCAAGCAATAAGATTGGCGAGGTCAGATCATCGAGTTTGGAAAAGGGAGTAATTAAAATATATAGTACAGTAGAAAGATAAGCTTGGACCATGTTAGGAAGGACTTTACAAACCAAGTCATTGATAAGAAGAAACTCCCTATATGTAGCAAAACAAAATATTTAAATCTGCACTTTTTGTGATAGCAAAGAATCAGAACCAAAATAAATGTCCATCAGTTCAGGAATGGTTAAACAAATTGTGGTCTATGAAGGTAACAGAATGATACTGTGTTGTAAGAAATGTGTGTGGTGAATACAAGGAAGTATGAAAAATCAGTATGAACTGATGCAGAATAAAGCAGAGCCTAAAACACAACATTCTACAATATAAATGAACTTATTTAGTATGGAGCATGATGATGTAAGATCTATAGTGAAGGTTGATCTTTTTGACAAATATATGGGCCATGAGCTGGAATGAGAAAAAACCTAAGGCCAGGAGACCAAGTAGGAAGCTATTGGGGCTATTGCATTAGTGTTGCCCATGTGGGTAGAGGAATTTAAAAAAAAAAAAACTTTTTCTTTTCTTTTTTTTAATTTTCTTTTTTTTATTTGCAAAACATATGTATGGGTAATTCTTCAACATTAACCCTTACAAAGCTTTCTGTTACAAATTTTCCCCCCTACTCCCCACCCCTCCCCTAGATGGCAGAATATCCACTACATGTTAATTATGATAAAATACTTGACAAATTGAATATATGTATACATATTTCCACACTTATCATTGTTGTGCAAGAAAGATTGTATCTACAAGAAAGAAATATCAGATAAAGGAAACACAATGTAAGCAAACATCAATCGAGAGTATGAAAATGTTATGTTGTAGTCCACATTTCACATCCCTCTCTCTGGGTGTATATGGCTTTCTTCACTGAACAATTGGAAGTGGTTTGAAACATTTCATTGTTGAAGAGAGCCACGTTCATCAGAATTGATCGTCGTATAGTATTGTTGTTGCCGTGTATAATGATCTCCTGGTTCTGCTCATTTCACTCAGCATCAGTTCATGCAAGTCTCTCCAGGCCTCTCTGAAATCGTCCTGCTGGTCATTTCTTACAGAACAATAATATTCCATAATATTCATATACCATAATTTATTCACCCATTGTCCAATTGATGGGCATCCATTCAGTTTCCAGTTTCTAGCCACTACAAAAAGGGCTGCCACAAACATTAAAAGCTTTTTATTTTCAAAACATATGCAAGGATAATTTTTCAACATTAACCCTTGCAAAATATTGTGTTCCAACTCCTCCCTCCCCTTCTCCATCCCCTCTGTTAGATGGCAAGTAGTCCAATATATGTTAAACATGGTAGAAATATATGTTAAATCCAATATATGCATACAGATTTATACAATTATCTTATTGCACAAGAAAAATCAGTTCAAACAGGAAAAAATGAGAAAGAAGATAAAATGGAAGCAAACAACAAAAAGAGTGAAAATGCTAAGTTGTGAATCACACTCAGTTCCCACAGTCCTCTCTCTGGGTGTAGATGTCTCTCTTCATCACAAGATCATTGGAACTAGTCTGAATCATATCATTTTTGAAAAAAGCCACGTCCATCAAAATTGATCTTGCCTTGTACAATGATCTCCTGGTTCTGCTCACTTCACTCAGCATCAGTTCATATAAGTATCTCCAGGTTTCTTTGAAATCATCCTGCTGATTGTTTCTTACAGAACACTAATATTTCATAACATTGATATACCACAGTTTATTCAGCCATTCTCCAACTGATGGCCATCCACTCAGTTTCCAGTTCCTTGTCGCTACAAAAAGGGCTGTTATAAACATTTTTGCACATGTAGGTCTTTTTCCCTCCTTTAAGATCTCTTTGGGATATAAACCCAGTAGTGACACTGCTGGATCAAAGGTTATGCACAGTTTGATAACCTTTTGGGCATAGTTCCAAATGGTTCTCCAGAATGGTTAGATCTGTTCACAATTCCACCAACAATGTATTAGTGTCCCAGTTTGGGTAGAGAAATTTCAAGAACATTTTTGAAGTATACTTAATCTTCTAAGCCAAAAAGTTAAGGATCTAAAATAATTCACATGAAATGATTGTCAAATTTTCAGATGACACATGTCTGGGAAAGATACCTCATGTATTGGATAGAAGAAAGATTTTAAAAATCTTGAAAGTCTTAGTGAGAGCTTTATCTTCTTGATTCCAATAGTTCAGCCAGAATTCAAAATTCTCATAAGAGAAATAGTTTACATTGACCTCATTTCATGTGTACAAGAGAAATCATTTGGCAAATGGGTCAATAATCATTACTTTTGGTTCCAGATGCACCTATACCATTGATATTTTAAATCTCAAAGAACCTTGAAGGCCTTGGTCCTCTTAGTAAGTTTCAGAGAAAAGGAAATGAGATTTTTACTAGTAAATAATATTTCATTCATGTTATTCATCTCACTCCTCCCTTCCTCCTCCCCATTCCACCCCCCACTTCATGAGTACTGGTTTCATTTATGTACTGATGGAAAGATCAGTACTTGAAATAATCTGAATGATTCAAACATTGGGCTCACTTTCAGAGAGTTTTGGCCTTTTCAATATCCTGACTTGTGATTGGTTAGCTATTCCTGTAGTTTCCGTCCTTGGCTCACCAACTTTGCAGAAGGAAAAAAAAAAGAAAATAGAGTAGTCCCTTAATCAGACAGGAGGCTACTGAGGATTAATCCTAAATAGCATACTACAGGTGGGAGAATATAATTGGTGCAATAATCATGCTGATTACTGTTTTTTTTTTTTAAATTTCCACAGAATAGTGTGGAAAGGAAAGAAAACTAACCCTTCCTGTCCTAGTCTCATGTTTTCTAATCCCATGGCCCCTTCTATGTGTGCGAGAGAGGACTGAAACATAATTTCATTAAAAATTTTGGATGTAATAAGACAGTTTAAGTTGATGAGGTGAGAACACTAATTACTCCCTCCAAATTTAGTCACAACTCCAAACATAGCTCTTGAGAAATGGTGCACCTGGTGATCATTTATCCAACTTTTCCATTTATTTGCATGCCAGAGGGCCAAGGAAGGGAAATGCCATTTTTTGGATCCATTTTCTTTCTTTTCTAAGAGAAACAGTGCAATCTCTTCTTTAGAAGGAAGACATGTGAGAATCACAACACCTGAACATCCTTATCTACCACACAAGTCATTCTGTTCTTCATGTAACCTCTTACTCCACTCTTAGCTCTGTCTATCTGCTGATATCAATCTACATGGCTTTCAGGCACAGCAAAGGTGGGACAGTTCAGAATCACTGCATTGCTCACCCTGAACCCACACATGGAAGCAGTCAGAGAAAATAAAAAGATGTGTTTCTGACCCTCCCCAATCATCTGTTAAAACGGCAACAACAAACAAACAAATTACCAGCACACTAAAAAGGCAAAGTACACTTTTCCCCCATCTGCTCAAACACACCATCTATGATAGAGATGCATTAGAATGTAACTATAGAATTATTAACCTCTTAGAAACAAATGGCATTACTCAAATCCTGTGTGAGCCAGGGAGGCAGAGGGGAGGTATCTGAGCAAGAACAGGTATATATGGGAACAAAACAACATCAAGGATGGATGGATGAATGAAGTAGGGAACAGCACGGAATGAAGTCTGTCAGTGGATAACAGTTCAGAGGTCAAAGTAATATGTAATTGACAATTCTCCATTAGATACCGATAGCATATGTTGTTAAACCCTTCTCTCTGCCTGCAGGTATGACGAGATCAGGTGCACAAATGTGTGGAGAGAAAAATACGTGGGGTGGGCTATATTTTTGCATTTGTTGATGTGAATGTGGGGATCTGAAGGCATGAGTTGTGAATGTGTCTGAATAAATGCTTCCATGAAAATGTGTTCCAGAATTTCTATTCCTATAGGCACTATCACTCAGTGAATTTTCTCCCCCCCCCAAAAAAAAAAAGGTGCCATTCCTCCTTCTCTGGGATATTTCCAAACTCTCTTGCTGCTGCTTCTGCTTCTTCCTTAAAAAAAAAAAAAATAAGGCCTCTGGCCTTACACCACTGTTTATCACCTAAGGCAAACTCCCTCTCTCTCTCCTTTTCCCTCTCTGTTCCTTTAAATCTCTGAACCACAAAGCAGCATGCGAGCAACACCGCAGGTCAAGATATCAAAAGAGGGAACTTTTATAGGTTTCCTTGATAACATGGACAATAAAAGAGGAAGGGTTCGCAAGCAGCCTTACTGACCTTATTTGATGCTGTGCTTAAAAGGGAGGACGATTCCGCCGCGTCTGCATGTGTGGGTCCAGGCCATTGGTGGGGGAAAAGGAAAGCTCTATCCATACATAGTCTAGGTTTCCTACACCTCTTACACTAAAGCTTTCCAAGTGTTTTCAGCAAATAATGCCCAAATAAACAGAAGGTTACTGAATATATTGAGCTCACTGCAGCAAGAAATTGCTTCTTGACACCCTATATATGTAGAAAAACTCTATACACATAAGTAATATCCATGTATACAATATAGATATGATTTATATTTAGTCATATAGATGTATCTGGACATCACAGAAATCCATGTATTGTAGTGCAGAAATATCTGCATTTATAGATATTTATCTCTATCAGTGTCTATTTCTATCTATCTATCTATCTATCTATCTATCTATCTATCTATCTATCTACTTGTCTCTATCCATCTCTCTCATTTCTATATCTTTTTTATCTATTTATCTCTCTCTAGCTCTCTGTTTATCTCTTTGTCTCTCTCTTGCTCTATTTACCTATATGCCTATCTACCTATCTCAATGCATTAAGGCAGGAATTATATTTCAAGATTTGTGTGGTGTCTGTCATCAGAACACCCTCCATTTAAGCATTTTTGCCTACCTACCTATCTATATCATGGATGTTTTGCAGGCTGAAAATGGTGATTACATTTTAAAGAGCTCATTGCCACTCCTTCAGATAGAACCATGTTACATGTGAAAACTATGCCCTTTTCCTTGGGGGTGATGTGGCTGCTGACATGCATGTGACATGGCTTCAGAATTCAAAAGCCTTCATTGGTTCTTAGGAGAAACAGTTTGCCCTGAGCTTCCCAAATACTGGGATTTAGTTCAAATATCAGATGAGCATCTAAGAAATAATAATTTCTCGGGTTTTTTTTATGATTGCTGATAATTTACAATCTAATTTTGGTCAATATTGATGTTTTGGTAATTTGAATAGAAGAATTGTTTGTAGCTACAATTTCCACTACAATTTCCCTTGTGATGAAACTCACAATCTCATTTAAGTGACAAGTAGGGCCTTGTATGTAGCAGGTGCTTAATAAATAAATATCTGTTGAATTTAATTTGTCTCAGGATCTGGATTTTATTATATCACTCTAAGAATAGTGCCCCATTCCTTTCCCTACTTCATTTTCATGGATGAAGGTTTCTACTCCCTTTCCCCCCTCCCAATTTAACTCCCTGGAAGAAGGGACAATTCCCTTTTATAAGAGATAGGAGATGATTTTCTCCACATTGAATGAAATGTCATTATTTGATTCCTGAGGTCACAAACAATTTTTTTCTTTCTTTTTCAAAGTATAATATCTATTTTGTGAAGGGCATTTCTTTTTAGAATTTTGTTAAAATTTCCTAGACAATTTTATCCCTCCTTTTATCTTTGCCTCAGTGGATTCTCTGCTGAAATAATTTAATTAATTTTCACTTTAGTCACTTCCCAGAGTTGAATCGCAGAATACACATACCCTATGTATATATGGCGAGAGTGGGGGGAGTAGTTTTTGCTTTTGTTTTGTTTTGTTTTTTTCCACATATAATGTACAATTTTCATTTCTGGTACCCATACTAAATCCACAGATGTAATTCAAAATCTCTAAATGTGTAAATCATACACAAAGTGCACTGCAAACACCAACCAACGTAAGCAAGTGGGCATGGATGAGTGCCCATGACAGAAATGGACATGTGTTGATTTCCTTGGGCCTCCTTTGTAAGGAAAGAATGTTTGCAAGAGTCCAATCCTGCCTCAGAGTGGACGGTGATGATTACTTTGAAGGCTACTGTTCTTGCTGGCACTGCCAGCTCAATGAATGGCACGAGAGCGGAGTCCCGGCACAAAGCAGCCTGCTTCTCCCAGAAATGACAGCACTGCCCCCTACCCACTGGGCAGGAGCTCTAAGGTATTGCCAGGGCGGTCAGGATGTACCTCTCATTCCCAGCCTGCTTGCACATGAAACACATTCATATCAACATGAATATTTATATCACACCCAGCCAAGATGTGTGTTAACAGTTGCTGTGGCTTCTGCTCCTCCTCCACCGTATAGAGACTGTACACATGGGCAAACACATGTAAACAGAAAACTAATTCTTCTATTTATTTGGTGGACCGAATAAAAGCTAAACAATGAAAAACACACTCACACGCCCTCTGATACCCTGCCCAAGTTGGAGAGCTCTCAATGCTGAGCCTGAGGAACGGCTGGCTCCCTCTTTCTCTTCCCTCTTAAGAAGACACTTGGAAGCGAAGGGATTGCTCCCAATCCGACCGAGTGATCCACATACATGAGTTGCAATATGCTTGCTCCGATCTCTCTGCCTCTCCTTCCCTCCCCTCCCTCTCTGTGTCTCTTCTCATGTTCGGTGGTTATTTTTGCTTCATGCAGTGACATCACAGCTCCCTCCGTGAGATCAAGTCCTGGACGATGAATTCTGAAAGCATCTTCCCTGATCACTTTCAAATGATGGGATTTTAGTAAGCTAATATTTATTGCTCATCACTCTAATGCAAGTTGGGGGACGTGCATGTGCACGTGTTTTCTACATAGATGATCTGGCGTTGGTTGGGCAGTAATATGTTGATGACAGCTTGGTCTGAGCATTTGTAAACTGGGGGTGGGTGGGGACGTAGCGCTTTATTAAGTGTGCTCATTTTGATACAGCCAAGCTGAACGAACAGGCACCTGCTCATTGTAACCACTTGAATTGGGAGAGTTTATATGTCAAGACTGAATGAGATGGTTCTCGACAGAGCAGAGGTGTCTGAGAGCAATATGACATCTCATTTCTCAGTGTCATAGACCAGCCTAGAAGATATGTGTATAAAACACATGCAAGGATTATTATTATTTTTTTGCATTTAGGGACTTAAGATAGACTCCTAGCCCCTGCAATTATTCACACTGTGGGAAGTGCCTTCTTTTTTTTTTTTTTTTAACATGACTGTACAATCTACAATCCTGAAAATAAAATAAAATTAAATATTGCTAGTTTTTGTAATTGTTTGTTTGTTTTGTTTTGTTTTGTTTTTTTGGGAGGGTGGGTACGGGAGGTTTGGAATACATCCGTGATCTTTAACCTCCTCCCTCTATTAGAAATACAGCTGCTCGAGAGCAACAATCAGACCATCAAATGTGCTTTGTAGTGTTCCGTTTTATAGTTTTAGGTGCCCAGGGACTCCTGACAGGGAGAAGGGTTCCAAAAGCATTGCTGAGTTACTAGGTTAGGAGGGGGGACAGCCTGGTGAGTGTGGGCAGGTATGTTTTTCAACATCATTCTCATAGAGCACACACACATGATTAACATTCCCCTGCCGAGGTTTATGGCTTCATTAGAATATTTCTCATCATAATTGAATAGGTAAAAATACCTGGCTATTAAATACAAGCCTATCCCTCAGGATGACCAGATTATCACTTGAATTTAAAATCTTTCTGAATTTTTAATAGTGCATAACAAATAAGATTATTTATGCACTTTCTTCCAATATTCTTCTTTCTGGGCCTACAATTACTCAGGGCTCCTTCTGTTTCAACAGAAGGGAGTAAATTAGGTTGTTGCTACTCTCTGTACATTTTCCCTTTCTTCCTCTAAAATATTTAGCCCGCAGGTTCCCATTTCCCTCTGAAGTGGATTAGGGAAGGCTGTCCAGCATGCTTTCCTGATACTGGCAGGGTCCTGGTTACCCTATTTGGTAAGCTGAGGTAATTAGCACTATGGAGGAGTTAGGAGGAGCAGCAACAGAAAGGAAGCTGAAGAAACCATAAGGCTGGCTGATGAGAAAGTCAAGTGGAGGCCCGCCTGTCTCGAACCTCTTCAATAGATCTGTAGTCTGGACTTGAACCCTGCCCTCTCACCTCAGGGTCCGATATTTCTTTTTTTTTTTTTTTTTTCCTTCCTAACTCCCCTGCCCCCACTCTCTCTTCTAGCTTTTCTATCAAGCAGTGATGTACTCAGGCTGACTGTGAATAAATGTGAGTGACCCCCATCCACCCACCCCCACTTCCCGGAGCCTTCTGCTGGAGAGAGAGGGAGAGGGAGAGAGAGAGGGAGAGACAGAGGGAGAGAAGGAGAGAGAAAGAAAAGGGGAGAAGGGGGGGGAGAGGGAGAGAGAGAGGGAGAGAGACTAAGAGAGAGGGAGAGTGAGTAAGAGAGAGAGAGAGAAAGAGAGAGAGAGAGAGAGAAGAAGAGAGAGAGAGACAGAGAGAGAGAGAGAGAGAGAGAGAGAGAGAGAGAGAGAGAGAGAGAGAGAGAGAGAGAGAGGAAGAGAGAGAGGGAAGAAGAGAGAACGAGAGGAGAGAGAGAAAAGGGGAAGAAGAGAGAGAGAGAGAGAGAGAGAGAGAGAGAGAGAGAGAGAGAGAGAGAGAGAGAGAGAGAGAGAGAGAGAGTCCCCGACTTCCTCACAGGTAATTAAAGGGACTGTTTTCAAGGTTGCATGGGCAAAAGACAATTCGGCCCTAATGAAGCATCGATCGCCTGGCAGTAAGGTAGAAAGAAGCTGACATTCATTCAAAGGTACCTTTAACTGATGTAAAACACTGGACCGGGAATTATTCTGACTCTGCTGTCATTGCCTATGACCTGGTTTAGAAAAAAAATGGGAGTTTGTTTTAAATTTATTTTATTTCAGTATTGCCACAAATGTGTGTTGGGCTTTGTTTTGAAAAAAAAAATGATGTATCTGGGCACATCCTATTTGATTGTGGTGAGGGGTGGGAACCCTTCCCCCCCTTTAGGGTAAATTTTCTTCATTAGTCACGTTTAAAAGCCCACCAATCAGCCCTGCCGATTCGGAATTCATGAGGTCAGTTATGGAGATGCAGGAAATTATTGGGGATTGGTAGGGACGTTTCGGTGGTCTGTTTGCAAACCAAGCCCTGAGTGATTCCAATGGTTTGGTCTGTGTCTATTTTGTGTTGGTGCTTGTTATTTTAAGACAAAAACAAAACTCTTGGGTGGATGGGGAGTGTTATTATTATTATTTTTTTGTTTTGTTTTGTTTTTTGGGGGGAGGGAGAAGGAAATTTGTGAGAATAAGATGGGAATGTGTGGTGGGGTGGGGAAGAAAAGGGCTAACTCTGTATGTTGGAAGGAGGTTGGGGGAAACATGGACAGAAATTTCATTTTCATATTCCAAAAGAAATCCAGCCAAAATCTCACTAACAGACTAGAACTAGAACGAGTTCTAAGCATCCCCTCTCTGGCTAAAACAGAAAGGGAAGCTGGAGTCCTGGCTGTCTCAGGTCCTTATCCTGGCTCTCTTGCTTCTGTTTTCTCCCATTCACCCTATATATGCTTGCATCCAGAAAAAAGGTGAATGATAATAATAATACTACTAATAATAATACCAATAATAAAAAATAAGGAAATGCCAGTTGTGCCAAGTAAATTGGGGTGAATGATGGGGGAGGATAGCCAGTATTGATTCTGAAACAACTGGAGTTCTGTTTGCAGAGTCCGCACACACAGTCCAGCACTCCTGGATGTTACAAGAGGCCCCGCATTCAACAATAGCATGTCCCTTCTGAGTAAGAAACACAAAGGGAATTTGCTTGGATTCAATCCACAGAGTGAGGCCCCTCTGGGGCTAAAAAGAGTCACTTTTTACCCTGACTAAAATAACGGAGAGAAAAGGAATTCTCTTGCACACACACACACACACACACACACACACACACACACACACAGTCAGTGTGTTATAAACTGGAGAAATGAATACTTGACAGATTTCAAATCACCAGCTCTTTCTCACATTTCTCAGAATTTATTGTTGCTTCCTGAATTTTCTTTTAATTTTGGCTTGACTGGGGAGGGTGGGGATGTTGGGAGGTGGTGGGGCATATTATTTAACTTGATAAGCATTACAACAGTGTCTATCTATCTCCCTCCCCCTGCCTCTCTCTTTTTCCTCTGCTATTTTTTTCATTTGTGTTTACATTTCTAAGACATCCTTTTAGCTGAAGGAGGATACTTCCCATATACTTGCCATTAATGCAAAAAGATCATTTCTTAAATGTACAGACTCTGAAACTGAATTTTAAAAGAAAATTTGGAATGCAGTTGACGAGGTTCATTGCATTCATATGTATTTGGTTTGTATTTTTCTTGCCTTTGTTTTAAAACAGTTGACTACATTCTATTTATCAATTTAATATTCCTTCCTTCCTTTCCTTTTTTCATTCTTCCTTCTTTTTTCACTCTTTCCTTCCTTCTCCTTTTTCCTTCCTCCCTCTCTTCCTTCCTTCCTTCCTTCCTCTCCCTCCTTTCCTTCTTTCCTTCCTTTCTTCTTTCTTTTCTTCCTTCCTTCCTTTCTACTTTCCTTCCCTTCCTATTTTCTTTACTTCCTTCCTTCTCTTTCTTTTTCTCCTTTTCTTTTTCCCTTATTGTGTTTATCTCTTCCTTCCTTTTCTTTTTCTTTTTTCCTTTATTGCATTCATCTCTTCCTTCCTTCCTTTCTTTTCTCTGTTTCTTTTCTCCTTATTATGTTTATCTCTTTTCTTCTTTCCTTCCTTCCTTTTTCCTACTTTCCTTCTTTCTTCCTTTTTCTCTCATTATTGTTTTTCTTTCTTTCTTCCTTTTTCCTTCCTTCTTTTTTTCTTCCTTTTTTCTTTCATTCATTATTGTTTTTCTTTCTCTTCCTTCCTTCTTTCCTTCTTTCTTCCTTTTCTTCCTTCCTTTCTTTTTTTCCAAAGAATAGGTCAGTAAACAGACACAAGAAATTGTAGGGAACACCTGCTGAAATTTAAAAAAAAAAAAAAAAACTTTTTCCTAAAAATGGCTAAACTGTAGCCCAGCAGATCCTATCTGCATTCATTTGGCTGAACAACAAGATATTGCTGGGGACAAACTCTGAATAAAGCAGTTCCGAGTTCCCAGAATTGGCACAGCTCAGCCTAAACAATGGCTGCTTCCTATTCACCTTAACCCTGCTTTTCAAAAGAACATCCCCAGAAACACAAAGCATCAGCGGGAAATGGCAATTTTATGAATCCTAATCAATCAAAGGGCTTATTAACTCAATGTGAAGCCAGATTAAAATCTTTAATTATAAATCGTGCTAAAAGGAAAAACAAAATGTACTTATGGTACATTGAAAATTCCGGATATTAACATAGTTGCTATTATCTCTTGCAATATTAAATTCCCCCTCCCTTTCCCCCAACAACCTCACCTTTTTCTCTTCCTAAAGAACAAGACTACAGAACCCAAATCATTTTTTTTTCTTTCTTCTAGGTTTATTAAAGTGTATTCTTCCTACCTCTTTCCCCCACCCCCCACTAGCTTCCTGCCTCACCATGCACCCAATAGTTGGCTGGAAAGCTGGGATGGTGGGTATATTGGGGGTAAAGGAAACCCCATTATAGCAACACAGCAAGAGGCGAGGATCCAGAATGGGGGTGGAACAGTAAGGATGGTTTGAACAGTTGTTTATTAAGGGGGAAGATTTGGAGTTACAAGGATTTTTTTTTTTTGTGAGGGGGGCAGCAATCAAATGTGAAGCATTTTCGCTAATGAAAGCGGCATGCATGTCTGTGCAAGTGTGCGTGATTGACAGGATTGGAGATTGCTAGCCACAGGAAGGGCCCTCGCTTTAAGCCACGGTGTGAGAAAAGGCTATGGGTGCTTTTTTATCAGGCAGACATTTGGGAAATGACCACAGCAAATTTAATCACAGTTGGGGGGTGAGGGGGAGAGGGAGGTAGAGCAGGGACTGCGATTCACATGTTTTATTTATTTGTTCAGAGTCACGGTCATCCTATTGTGTGTCCCTCATTCTGTCATTTCAGGCCCCTCCGACCCACCCCCTACTCTGTCCCCATTGTTAATGTAAGAGGCAGAGAATATAACCACATTTTATAATAATAACATATACAACATCACAAAAGCAGGAGGTTCATCTAGAGTAGGGCCCTTTGCTTGCAAGGAAAATGATAAATGCATATATACATGTACACACATAGAATACATATATGACATATTTAACACCTCTATCTATATATTGATGTCCAGATAGATATCTATATTTATATCAATATATGTGAATATGGATAGATATAACTATATATATGTAGATGTAGATGTTTAAATATATTGATTGGATAGATACAAATATGGCTATATGGATATATCTGTACCTCTCTATAGAAATCAATATATACAAATATGGATATATAAATATAATTATGTCTCTATATTGATATAGGAAATATATAGATATAGCTATATGTTTAAATACATTGATAGATAAAAATATGGATATATGGATATGCTCATACATCTATATAGAGATATCAATATATAAAAATATGGATATAGAGATATACCTATATATCTATATATTTAGCAATATATAAAATGTGTACATAGATATAGATATCAATATGTACAAGTATGGATAAATCAATATGCCTATGTTTAAATATATTGATAGATAAAAATATGGATATATGGATATACCCAAACATCTATATATAGATATCAATATATAAAAATATGGATATAAAGATATACCTATATATCTATATAGATATCTATCTATCTATATATATATGTGGATTTGAGAGAGAGAGAGAGATCAATATGTACAAATGTGGATAAATCAATATGCCTATGTTTAAATATATTGATGGATAAAAATATGAATATCTGGATATACCCAAATGTCTATATACAGATATCAATATATAAAAATATGGTTATAGAGATATACCTATATATCTATATAGCTATCAATATATACTAATATGGATTATATATAGAAATATATATCAATATATACAAATATAGGTATATAGATATACCTAAATATTTTGGTATTTATATCAATATACAATATACAAATATGTGTTCTAATAATGAGGTAAAATGGATAGGGAGATTTGTTCCTATTGTAAAAATTAGGCAATCTGTTCAGCCCGGGTATGTGCCCTCATCTCTCCCCCTCATGTACATTGGTCATTGAACGATTCTATTTTTATATTTGCAGTGCAAGCCTCATGTCACTGAATTGAATTGGGGGTGGGGGGAAGGAGAAAAGGAAAACCTATGCAGTTTCTTATGTACCATCCAAACTAATGAAAGAAGGTGACACTGTGACTTAAATGAAATTCTGCTTCTTTTGTTGTAGTAGTTTAAAGTTTGCTCCTACCCTCTCTCTTTTTTTGCAACCCTCCCTCTGACACAATCTCCTCCTTTGGTTTTCTTCCTTCAGTCTTAATGATGAAGCCCTCTTCTTTCCAAAATTAGGTATCTTAAGATACACTACAAGCTTTCTGACTAACCCCAGGAATAGGTTTCAGCCAGAGAAAGAAGGGAGTAGGCTAGGGTATGTGTATGGAAGGGGGAGGGGGAGTGGATGAGAAATAAAACAACTCCTGCCAATAATTTTGGTACTGTATGAAGTCTGATTTTCATAATGCAAGGTCAACTTTGTTGTCTTTTTATCAGAATGCTGGGTCTAAAATGCCCCATTTAAACCCAAATCATGGAAAGGATTGCCTTTGATGGACATTAACTAAGGATAGCCTTGGTTGCTAATTCCTTGCCCTATCCTGGCTTTGTACTTTGTTCCATAGGCACTTGAGATCAATTCCATACTATTTCCCTATAGTTACTGTTCTTGAAGTGGAAAAGAAATATGGTTAGTTTCTGACCACTTTGGCCACTAGCAATATGGATAATAGTTAATATAATTTTAAAACAATTGACAAATGTCCCTCTCTGCTTTGTGCAAATACCAGATATACACCATCGTTACATTATTTGTGAACTCCCAGACACACTTTTTTTTTTGGTACACATGCCTATAAATAAACTTTCCTCTAAGTGGGTATACAGAAGAATCTAATTTGTCTTTTCCTAATATAAGGGTGCTCTTAAACAGAAACCCCATCCTCCCTGATTTTTATACCTTTACAGACTGATCTGTAATTACCTAAATTCACCAAAGACAGAGAACAAAAGGTGAATAAAAGTACCAAATCAATTTTCTATGGATAAACTGCACACAGCACCCATTTTGACCAAAAGCATTGAAATTCACAGAATTCTTCTAAATCCTTAAATGTCACACAACTGTGGTATTCCTTTGAAGACGATCATTGGACCTAATGAACTGAATACTGGAAGGACAGATCTTGTCCTCTTCGGTTCCTGCAAGAACCTTTCAGCATAGTCAGAAAAGACCTTTTGTGCCCAACTGTGTTTTCATTTCATTTCTGTTAAATTGATTAAGCTTGACTTTTGACACTTTGAGAGTTTAGGCTTTTTTTTTAAAGTACAATTATGTAATAAATATTTGTATTTCCAAAGAGGAAGACATTAATCTGTGATTGGTACTGGTGTGTGAAGAATAAAGTACACTTCAAGCTTTTGTTATAAATAACCCATACAACTATGTACATTTTATAAACATAATCTTTAGGCAATCAAGACTATAAAACATTTTTTGAAACAACACTTAGAAATGTTATACATACAATGTATTTACTCCACTCCACTAGAAGCTGTAAACAAAATAGAAAAATGATGAATAAAGCAGAAAAAAAGTAAAGATAGCTTGTATAAATAGTTATGTTAATAAAATGTGTTTGGGGACTGTTATTTAAACAAATTAGGCTTGGATGACAAAAAAAGCCCTCAGATATCTATAAGCATCTGTTAGGAATAAAATTATTTGGTTCCTTTTCTTCAATTTCCATTTCTAGTTTGTTCTAGAAAATTAAAAGATAACAGGAGAACTACTTCTTATTTGTCAAAACTTTAAAAATTGGAAAAGGCAAAATACTGGTATTTTAGCAAATTGCATATGAAATTTTGTTGTTTTTCAAATTTTTCAAGAATGGCATTTAGAAACATGTTTTGAAAAAATGCTCAAAAGGTGAAGTCTTGAAATGCATTTTTCTTTTCAACCAATTTTTTTTTTCCCTTTTAAATGTTACCTCCAGCGTGTAATCAAATTCCTAGATTAGGGAGTCAGATTTTCAATCTGAAGAAAATATGTTTTCACTTTCCTACCCAAAGGAAAAGCTCTAAAAATTATTCAGCAAAGAAATGTTACTTTGGAAATTAATATGAACATAGTATTATGATTATAAAAGGAATATAATTGAAAAAGCATTTGTATCCACAGATTTAGATTTTCATTTTCTGCACATATAACATACACATTTCACATTTCTTCTCATTTGAGAAATATTCAATGTTCTTTTCTTTTCAAGTATTTTTTTCAGATGGAAATAAATTCTGGATAGTGAACAGAATTCATGGTGAGGAGAGACCCTTTCCATTTCTCCTCTTTTTTTTTGTTTTTTTTTTTAAACAACCACAAATGAATAGAATATAAAATTGGTTAAATTGCTTATTTTAGGACCTCCCCATCCCAAAGCCTTTGTTAGCTACTTTAAATAGAAATAATGCCCCAAAGCCTGCCTCTGACTTCTTTTAGAGACTCATGTCTTTCTTTATGTGGACTGTTTTTTTTTTCAAATATTCCATAAACTAAAATAATTCAGTACATTTAGCCACTCCCTTTCTCTTAGTCCTAATCACAAAAGCAGGTAAAAGCTGTCCTTTCTCCTCCAACATACAAGAAACCTTGTATTTTGATACCAGCAGAAAGCTGTGCAGTAATGTCCAAAGTGCTCAAACTTCAGCCAGTGTCTCTTGGATCAATTCAGATCTACATTTGCTCTACAGACTGAAGTTTTTTTCTCTTTCCACAAGACTTAAAAAGGAGAAAGGGGGGAGTTTTCTAGGACTGGCAAAATGGAATGATTCCCTTCCCTCCTCCTTCTTTTCCTCAGTGTCAGTCTCCATGTTTAGATAAAACCATTTATCTTTATCATTTCCAAGCTGGTCAGATGGGAGAGGGGGGGAGGGAGGTGAAATAGGGTAGAGGGGTGGAGGGAAGAGGTGATTGTTTCACTTGTTGTCAGAGGCATTGATCAGCCCTTCTGTCTCCTGGTCTCAGAGGTGAGGGCAGGTCCCCCAGGAGCACTTGGGGGCTTGGCCATGTCAGGGCAAAGCCATATTGAGTCATGATCCAAATGACTGCTCATCGAGGGAAACGGGTATTGGCGTCCAAATCATTCTGAGACACCCTCAGTAACACTTAAACAAGTCCACTCTGTTAATGTCAGGTCACGGGGGACACATTTAGCCCTCTCTGCTGACCATTAGACCCTTTGATGGAGTGGACGATAAACTTGACAGGACAGGCTGGACACTGCTCTTGAATGTGCCTATGTTGACAGCATGCTATGGCCCGGAGTATGACTGCCTATTTGCCTTCAGGAGAATGTGACATAGCCCTATAGCCAGTCTCCCCAGGGACTTAGTCCCTCTTAGGCCAAACAGGTTTTAACAGCTCAAACTATCTTTTAATGGTACAGCTTCATTAAAGAGAGAAAAACTAGCTATCCCAAACCTTCTAAAATTCTTTCAACAATGAGGTCAAACACAAATCATGGATAAAGCAGGCCAGCCCAACCATTTTGTAATTTTGATTTCTTGCTTTGATTTTTTTCTTTCTTCTAAACACCATTGATATAGTGGAGATATTTTGAAATCCATTTGTTATACCTTCTGTGGCAAAGAACAAAAAGAATTCTATATTGTTTCTGAGAAGGATTTCAGACAAATTTATAGTGCTTTCATTGCAATGCTGTCCAGGAATTTTTTTTTTTTTCTGGAAGGGATTTATTCTATTTTGTATTAACAAACTTCTAATATGTTGGGGGGGGGGAGACTGAGAAAAGCTAAAGTTAATTGCATTTCCCAGGGACAGAGGCCATTAGCCTAAAGCAAACTCAAGCTTGAGAATGAATCAAAAGCACAAACTAACAAAAAAAAAAAAAGAAAAAGAAAAAGAAAATCCTGCTCTTTGTTAGCATTCAAAGGGTGAATTAATAATCATTTTTGCTACTATTTAAACAAATTATATTTAAATCTTATACCAGAGAGATCAATCTTGTTTACTTTTTATGTTTTCTCACCAGCCAAAAGGGCCCGAGGTTTGACAGAGATTTTCTGGTATTATGATGCCTTATACCAGTTTTAACACCTTGTCTCTAGTCCTCTCGAGAATTAAACTGATATTACACGAGAAGGGAAAATTGAGAGGGACTTTTCAGTGGGTCCTACAATTGAAAACTGAACCCCAATAGCACCAATCTTTGACAAGACTAAAATATATATAATTATCCTAAAGGTTTCATATCCAGGAACTAACTGATTTGATGAAATTTATGTTAGGTTTCTTTTCAAATGTAAAAATTGAATTTAAAAGACAATCTTTTTACATATCATCAGCTACTATACTTATAAGAAAACAGCTGTGGAATATTTCTAACAAAGAGTGACACAGCTAAAACAAATAAAAATAACAACAATCCCTTGAGTTTAATTTAGATTATTTAAACCCAGTTTGGGATTGCATTCCCAACCTGAAAGCCTTTGTACAGATTGATATTTTCCCTTCACTAAATGCACTTTGGAATCTTTACAGCTTGCTACAATTTAAAATGATTTCTCTAAGAGAAGTGTTTTTTCTTTTCTTTTTTTTTTTTTGTCTTCAAGATGACACAGTTTCAGTCTCAAAATCTTACTGATTTAAGTAATGTTTCTTTCCAAAGAGAGGGGAGAAAAGACAGTCAACCAGCCTGATTAATGAAATTCAAAAATGAATCTTTCATTGATTCATACCCTCGAAATATATGGACACAGAGTTGATCTCTTGTATCTAACCTTCTTTCTGGAATAGGACTTACAATAACTGCACCATCTTCCGGGGTACAATCAATTCTATATGTCGAGCACATACCAATTACCACCATCAACTTTTACAAACTCCTTCCTGAATTTTCATGTTGAAAGAATATAAATAATCCCAGTGCAGTGATGAGAGAGAGAAGGACAGGCAGACAGAAAAAAAATAGAGAAACAGAGGGGGGAGAGGCAGATAGACAGACTGACAGCATTTGTGTGTTCTGCTGTTCTATTGTAGATAATTTAGAAACATTGCTCTCCTCTAAAAAATACCTTAAAACTAGAATCTCCCCACGAATGATAAATTGCACCAATCTGGTATTTTCCATGGGTATAATCATGTTTTTAGTGGGACAAAATACTGATAGAAAAATACATTATTACCATGAACTTCCTTTAATGATTTTCTCCCTAACCTCTTCCCTTCAATTTGCAATATCAAAGAAATGCACAATTAAAAGAAATACAAATCGATTTCAACATCTAGTAACCATAATCTTAGTATCTGAGATTAAGTCATAACAATTGAGTTTGCTAACATTTATTCTACCTTGAATACTAGTAAGAAACCAAGTCCTAACATATGTCCCCAGTGCAGAGACACAGAGACATTTTCTTCCTACTACTAAACAATAAATGAAAGATATATAACTAAATTAATTTTTAAAAATGATGAATTAGTAAGAACTAGTCCAAGATTCAATTCAACGAAAGATTGTAGGATTTTACACACACACACACACACACACACACACACACACACACATCTATATGCCTTTCTCTGGGAACTGCTATTATTAATAATAATCATAACTGACATTTTGAATTGTGACTTCAAGATTTGCAAAACCCTTTATATGTATCCTCACAGCTGTGTGAGATGCTACCACCATGATCATCTTCATTTAGCAGATAAGAAACCTGAGGCAGAGAGATTAAGTGACTTGCCTTGGGCAGCATAGTTAGTGAGTGTCAGAGGCAAACATCTGAACCCAGGGTCTGAATACAAGTTCAACAGTCTATTCTCTCTTCTGTACACTTTCCCACTGAAACCATTTTCTATCAGTTAGAGAGAGCCAGTTGTTAAATTTTTAGTGTGAGCATTTAAGCCTCAGAAATCAGCAGATGCTACAAATCAGAGCCTGACTTATTATGTAGCTGATTATCTAATACATAAAAGAAAAAATGTTAACAATACATGATCAAGTTTAAAAGCATATATGCATACATACATATTTTTGGATATCTGGTTGTTAAACACTTAACAGCACACTTCTGACTATACAACAAGTTTTCAAGTCTCTGAGCCCTGGCTTTGGGTATAAATTAGGGAAGAAAGCCCTTTTTGATGAGTATCAAAGGAATAGAAAACCAGATCTCACAGTGGGTTGCTCAGTCTTCCTGTGTATCAGTGACTCAAATTTTCTTAAGGCAAACTGAGCCATCCCTTTACCAACAAGCATTAAGGAAGGCAACACCCTAGTCAATACGAACCCTTGAAGACAGACAGCAATGTTTCAAGGTTTCTCCTTATACCCTTCCCTCTTCCCCCAAGTTCCATTCCCAGCTACGACTCTGTGAATTCCAAGGAGTTAAGAATCCTGGAGAAATCTCTGGCACACATAGCAATGTTCTCCTAACAATTCTTTTCCACAATCAGTACATATAGTTGATTGTAGGGATGACAAGTGTATGATATTCTGTCCAATCTTTTAAAAATGCTATCAATCTTCACATGATGATTTGAATGCAGATTGCCATGCCTTTTCCCCAAAGCACTTCAGTATTACAGGCTGATGAAAATATGTCTTTTGGATTAATTACAAATTTCTTTTAAAGTAACTGACTGCACATTTTGAATTAGCTTAGTGAAAGACCTCTCTGTATTTTCCCAAGTTGTATACATCTATTTCCAGTTTTTAATACTATTTTTCTAGATTTTTTTATACTAATCAATAAGGTCATGTGACACCTGTGTCGATTTCTCCCTAATTATCTAAGTATACAAATATATCATTTACAAATAGTTGTGAAATTATGATCAGAGGAAGTAGGAGATGCACAAGCCAACATGTATATTTCAGAGCCTACAGAATAACAACTTATATTAAGGAGAGGGGGGCCTTGAACTGTGATCTTTTCAGAATAATACAGTTAGCAACCCTCTCTTTGCTGACAGTCATCAACTGGCACCATCAGATAGTCCCCAGCACAGAAGTTAGGAAACAGACTTCTGAACATGTGATCAGAAATTTAAGAAGCAGACTTTCAATCTATTCTTTGAAACCAATTCCTAATATTAGCTTCAGTTTTTCCTTAAATCTGAGAGCATCCCTACATCCCTAAAATTTCAATCGATACTGTTAATTTTAATTTTCAAAACCTGATGTGTTAACTTGAAAGTCAATGAGTATCTAAAAAAAATTCACTCTGCTTTAAATTGTATGAACTGGGCATTTGAATTCATGTCTTGAGGACCCCAAAGAATTTAAAACTGAGAACGTCCCAGATTCAAAGGATGAGGGGCTAACAACAGTCTGAACTGTTTGACCTCAGTACTTTCCCTTGGCTAGAGGGTAGGGCAGAAATCTACAAACAGGTGGAGCATCTTGTTAACCATTCATTTGAAATGGTGGTCTTTTGGTTCATCCATAGCACAGGTCTAGCGGAGGGGGTTCCCTAATATTGAGAAGCTCATATATAACCAGATTTTATTTTTCCCTTCACCATGCTTATCATCTGGCTACTGAAATGCTTAATGTGGGTTTTCAAAAAAACTAGGACACATGATCAAAAAAAAGTGATAAATGAGGGCCCTGCGTCTCACACAGTTGTTTATAACAAACTAACCCCGAACTGCTTCACCAGGAGTCGCAGTACAAGGGGGGTTGGAGATGGGGGGGGGATGCATGCAGGCAACAGGGAGTTAAGTAAATAAATTTTTTCTTTTCTTTGTCGATGTGTTTAGCTCTCTTCCTGCCAAGACTCATTTCACTCTGCTATCTTGTGAGAGACACATATGGTGCAGTGAAATTGCCATCCAAGAAAGCATGTCCCAGCCTGTTGAGACATCATCAAATAAGATTAAAGCAAAGTAAAAATAAAAAAGATAGAACGTTTTTTTTTCTTTCTCTTGTACAGAGAACATCTGATGAAAGTCACTGAGGTACTTGAATTGCTTCTAAAGGTTTTGCAACCATTTCTTTACTTTGGATAGTTAAGAAAAAGGCAAAAATAACAAGGCAATATCTTCTACTTCAAGTTAGTGAAAAAATGTGCTTTATAATAAACCTGATATATATGAATATGATACAATATTGCCTCCTGTACTCCAGTGGCAAACAGCACTTAAAAGTACCATAGAAAGATAGCTCTTAGATATTGCTCTCTCTATTCATGTCTTTGGATTCTGGGCAAATTAAAAAAAAATCTTGGTATAACAAGGAACAAATTTTCTACTAACTAAACATTTCATTTAAATTGATTTCCTCCCATGGCAGCCTATCCCTACTTTTTAGGGGTGCCAACCCAGGAAGGAATAACTTTTAATCTCATGAGAAAGTGTCTTCCACCTTCTGGTGCTCACACACAATGTCAAGGGAATGTAGAGGTAGCTGCCTTTCTCTTTACTAGCACTAGCTCTTGGACAGCTCTGGGGCAAGTACCAATTGTGTCAAGTCCTCAGCTTATCTGCTCCATTCAGCTGACCTCCACTGGGCTGTTACAGAATTCCTAATGAAGCTGATTCTCGTGGGTATGGGCCTTAGGACCTGACAATACTGGGATGAGGAAGATGAGTTGGCTAGTTTGGAACTATTGCACCTATAGAGAGGGATCTCTAAAGTCTAGAATAACACCTACTTCAGTTCACTTGTTCATAAGGCTAGGGGTGTGGAAAGGATGGCATTAAAAAGGAAAAATGCTTCCAAGCTTCCCCTTCATGTCCTGTCATGAAATTTCAAGAAATGGTTTAATTTTGTTAAACCAATATTGCCAAAAGATAACTGGGGACTACAAAAACAATCTACACAGTATTGAAGTTTCTTTTCTCCTCTCTCCCTCCCTCCTTCCCTCTCTTTCTTCTTTCCTTCATGCCTCTCTCTCCTTCATCCCTTCTTTCTTTTCTTCCCTCTTTCTCTCTTTCCCTTTATTCCTTTTTCTTCCTCCTTTCCTTCCCTCCTTTTCTTCTCCTCCTTCCTACCTTCCTTCTTTCCAACCTTCTTTCTTTTATTATTTCCCTTCTTCCCTTTTTCTTCTTCCTTCCCTCCTTTTCTCCTTCCTTCCTCCTTTTCTTCTTATTTCCTTCCTTCCTTCTCTCTTTTCCTATGTCTCTCTTTTTAAAGAGATGGTATTGTCTATCCGATACAAGCAGAGAAAGGCAAACTTCAATCAACGATCATTCATTCAGTACCACATCATGTCTGGCATTGTTTGAGGCACTAAAGGTACAAAGAAAAACAAAATGGTACTGCCCTTCTTGAGCTTACATTCTACTGGGAGAGACACACGCCTCCATAGTAGTCCAAAATATAATGAACACAAGGTAATGTAAAGCAGAAACACTAGCTGCTGGGATATCAGGACAGGCTTCAAGTAGGACGTAGCATTTGGAATGAACTTTGAAAGGAGACCAGGATTCTAGCAAACATGCTCCTATTCCACATGCCAAAGCATAGGATCCAGAGACATGAAGTCAACTTATGTTCTGATTCAGAAAGGAGGAAGCTATTGGTGTCTTTGTTTCCAAACTGTCCTAGGTATGAGGCCGTGAGTTTTCAGGATCTGATTTCTGATGCACAGTCTTAATAGGACTTGGGGAAAGGAACAATGCATCAGTCCCAGAGATTATCACTAGCCTTAATAAGCTGTTGTCCGGCTTTCATACAACTGCAGCCTAAAATGAGTCACACCAAGTGCAGAGACAATCTCCCCAATAGCCTGAAGCAAGGATTAAAGAAACAAGGATCTGAAGGGAAAGAAAGAAGAATTTAGAAAATACACACACACACACACACACACACACACACACACACACACACACACACACACAACAACAACAACCCAAGAAACAGGGGCTAATGTAAAATCGTTTCCATATTAACCTTCTTCCCTTCTGACATTGGTCAAGTTCTGATTCAAAATACAAATTATCTCCAATTACTTCAAAAGAGGCAGTCACAGAGCTGTCACTTAACCTTCACCATCTGTTTGCCTCAAAAGAAAGCTGTACAGCCAGTCACTTTGACCCCATCTTTCTCTCACCCTGTACTGGACAAGCACCAGAAGAGGAGAAAGCTTATTGTTCTCCAGAGAAAAAACCCAGCCCCCTCTTTTTAGTGGGGGGAGGAAGGAGTTGGATATAGAGGGAGAGGAAGGGGAGGGTGAGAAGAAATGGAGAAGAGGATGAATGGGAATCAGAGGAAGTAATTTTGAGAAGTGATGAATTCACATAGTTCTTGGTGTTTAATGTTGAAGAGGGTTAGTCTGGGAATCTCACTGACCTCTCTTGCCAAATATCCTCCTCTGGAATATACTTAAAATGAAAGTTTCTATATAAAGTGTTGATTGGACAGAGGGATTTGTCAATGGAAAAGGACTCTCTGGCACATTAATTGTATTAGAAATAGTAATAGCATTTATATAGTGCTTTATGATTTATTTTACAAATGTTCATTTGTTTTATCTTCACAAACACCTGGGAGGTAGGGTGCTAGTATTACGCCCAATTTGTGGGTAAGAAAACTGACTCTAGAATTCTCCAGAGTCACACAGCTAGGAAGTATCTGAGGGCAGACTGGACCCCAGGACCTCCTGACTCTACAGCCAGTGCTTTATTCACTGTACCATGTGAGGAAAAGTACCAGAAACATAGGTGCTCATAAATGATCTGCAAAAGTGTAGAATACTAGCAGATAAGAGGGAACCTGGCTAAATCAAAGGATCACAAATTTAGAGTCTGAAGGAAATTTAACATGGAATCCAACCCATTTCTTTTACAATTGCGGAAATTGAAGATTAAGTGACTCACCTGGGATTAGAGAGCTGGAAGTCACTTACTTGGCTGTATGACTTTGAACAAGTCACTTATACCCTCTCAGTCTCAATTTCCTCATTTGTAATGGGAATAATAATAACATCAGCTTTCCAGGGATCTGAGGATGATATATGATCACACAGAAGCATTTTGCTAGCCTTAGAAAACTCTAGAAAGGCACTTCTAGCCCTGAATTCCAAGTCTAGAGCTCAATTCACTATTTTACCTAGTTTCTTCAATGAGGTGAACTTGCAGGACAATGAGAAAAGGGGCTGCCGAAACAATCCATCTGTACCCTATTGTCTCTACACTTGAATGAGCAGAGACATGGATTCATTATTGTATCAATTCAGAAATCACCACCCTTTCACAGAGGCAGACTGAAACCCAAATTCCTGTTGCTATCTAGATTGGGACACTCCATTCAGTCTGTTCTAACTACAATGACCAATTGAATGTTTTTAATTTCTCGGTCAGTTTCTTTGTCAACCAAAGTGTCCTCAAAATTCCTTATGTTGGGAAGACCAGAAGAAGGGGGGGGGCATACTAGACAAAAGTTAGAAAGGGGGGAGGGATAAAGTCATAAACAGTAAAGATATTCCAGAAGAAAAGGAAGAAGAAGGAAAAATAAAAGACTGATAGGGAAAGCAACTTCTCAAATAGCTATACTAGAATAATAGGGTGAAAACTTCTAAATACCTTGCATTTTATGGGAAGTTTCTAATGTTTCTGCTCAGGAACATTATAATATTTCCACTGGCTCTGATCTTTATTTTTGGTTTTATGACCCACAGAATAACAGGTTTCTTCAAGAGAGAAAGAAAGAAAGCAGATCCCCTATAAACAAGGACAATTTTAACTTATAAACAGTTCACGCACAGATTGCCAAGCCATCTGAAAGTTTCTAAATGAAAGGCCTCTTGAATTCCAGGCTCTCGGTGGCTGGATGTATATACACTGATACTTTCTGCCATAATTTGCCATGTGGAAGGAGGGTACTTTTTCCCTTGTCAAACGGTATTTAAGCTGAGGGTGCTACCACAATGCCCCGAACCGGCTGCCAGGGCAGCTTATTTCTCATTTCCATAGCAGATGGGAACAAGTCAATTAAATATACAAAGCTGCAGTGCTGTTAATAACAAGCAATCAGGATAACCTTGACAGGGCTCTCTCCTCTTTGGAAGAAGTGTGGGGATGAGCGGGTGACTGGAAAGAACATGGCTAAAAGGGTTACAGAAAACTGATTGGACCCTCACTCATCCTCCAAATGGGAATTCCTTCACTTTTTTTTTTCTGCATCATACCCCCAAATCAAAGTAATGGGTTCAGCTCTCAAATGTGTACACAACTTTCAGCCTCTATATCAGTTTGACCAAGTACAGCTGTGTTTTATTGAATTTTAGTGGGATTTCCCACTCTGCAATCTTTTCTCAGAGCCCTATAACTTTGCCAAGTTAAAATACACACACACACACACACACACACACACACACACACACACACACACACACACACACACACACACCAGGAACTGATAATAGGAATTCTCAGACTAGAGAGTCTCTTCTTGCTGTTAACAAAACTGAAGGATTAGCATTTTTTCTCCATGCCAAGTGTGAAAATTTAAACATCAGCTCCCAGGGGCAGAGATGGCTGGGTGTTATAATGGAAAAAAAATTGTAGTCCTGAATACCTGAGCTTGAATGCCCCTTGGACAATTACTATCTGTGTGACCCTGGGCAAATCCCTTGAAGCTTTCCCAGACTCAGTTTCCCATCTATCAAAAAGGATAGTTTTGCCTCAGAGGGTTGTTGTGAAGAGCCAATGATGTGGTGATAATGATGATGATGATGATGATGATGATGTACATTTATGTAGTTTTTGGAGGTTTGAAAAGTGCTTCATATATGTCACTTCAGTGAATCTTCACAGCAATCCTTAGCAAGAACCTAGTGCTATCTCCATTTCTTCAAATGAGGAAACTGAGAGCCAGTGACTTATTCAGGGTAATATAACTAGTAAGTGTCATAAGTGAGATGTAAACTTATCTTCTTTCATTTTAGGTTGAGGTTCTATTTAGTGCACCCTACTATGTAAAGTGGGTAATGCATTTAACAAATTTTTAAGCGTTATGCATATCTCATTATTGATATAAATATATTATATGTAGTAATATTTGATAGTAATTATTATCTCCATAGCATCTCATTATATCATCAATTAATGATATATTTAGTTGAAATGCATTAGAATTGTTTGTTTTTCTTCAGTTGTTGCAATCATATCTCACTCTTTATGACCTCATTTAGGGTTTTCTTGGCTGAGATACTGGAGGGGTTTGCCATTTCCTTCTCCAGCTCATTTTACAAATGAGGATACTGAGGTAAACAGAATTAAAAGACTTGTCCATGATCACATTGCTAGTAAGTATATGAGGATAGATTTGAACTCATATTTTCCTGACTGCAGATGAGGCTCTTTATCTAGTATATTGCCTACTGCCCAGTATATTAGGATATTTAATATTAATAAATATATTATCATGATATTTAATAAAATCAAAAGCTGGCAGAGTATGCCAAGTTACTAGTTTAGCTTTGGGGTCCTCATCTATAAAAGAAGGGTAGGAATATACCCATATCACAGAGTTTTTGTGAAAGTCCAAGTAGCTAATGTGCATCCAACCTTTTGTAACTATAAAAGTCCCATGTAACTCTAAGTTAATATTACCTGGCTGTGTGACTGTAAGCAAGTAAGTCACTTAACCTCTCAGTGATCTATGCAACTCTTTAACATTACAAATTACACAGGAGATAGGTAAGGGGAGAGTTTTCTAATCAATAGATACCCTACGTCAAGAAAATTACTGGTCTAATTTCTATCCCAATCACTATTGTTATTTTATCAAGGCACGTTGGTGGTGACATAGAGTGCTAGATTTGACACTTTGATTCAGAAAGATATGAACTCAAATCCTACTTACTATAAAACTTCCTACTTTCGTGATTCTGGGCAAGTCCTTTTATCTCTATCAACCTCAGTTTTCTTATCTGTAAAATGGATAATAATAGCACCTCCCTTGAAGCTACTATGAGGATCAAATAAGATAATAAATGCAAGGTTCTTTGTAAATTTTGATTTACTATTTGTCATTATTTACTACTTGCACATTTTTACTATATTTACTATATGTCATGTTATTATTTTTTAAAATTATTATTAATGGTATTATGCCTCTGCTCCCCATCTGCACTGTACATGTGCAGTACAAACCCACCCAATGGCAAGCCTAGAATTCAGATCACAAAAACACAGGGGCTATTCTCAGGACAAAATAAAGGCATCTGGCCTACTCTTCCTGCTTTTAAGGATTCAGGGACAGTGAGAAAGTTGCTTAGAAATCGCATCTGTCTCTGATTATTAGCTAACAAGTTCAAGCCTCTGCAAACTTGTCAGGCCTAAACCTTCCACAAAGTCCTAGGAGCTGAGCCGAGTTCAGAATAAGAACTGGCTGCTACGTCTGAGAAGACAAATATTATCTGTTCCTCTTCCATGGTGCCTTGTTATTAAAAGCTGGATGTAATGGAAGAAATTAAAAGGGTTTGTTTCACTTGACATTTCATCTCTTAAGGACCTGAGGAAAAAAAAAGCCCCATGCCATGACAGGATTTGGAGCTTGTCTAGCAATGTTCTTTCATTTTCTTTTTTCTATTTGTTTTCTGCTTACTGATTCTCTGCTCTACCCCACCCCCAAAGTATACTAAATAAATAACAATATACTGATGGCCATTTTCCATCTGCCATATTTTTAGGGTCTGCTTCGGGGATAAAGGGGTACAAGGAAAGATTTGGGGTCACGTAAGTGTTACAGTCACCAAATCACCTGGCTCCCTTTCAGGCTCCCTTGCAGGGCTTTTTCTATGGTTGTCAGTGCATCCCATCACCCCAAAATCCCTCCATATACTGGAATGCTTTACCATTTCCTTCTCCGACTCATTTTACATATAAGGAAACTGAGGCAGACAGGCTGAAGTGACTTGCTTAGGATCACATAGCTAGTAAGTGTCTGAGACTGAATTTGAACTCACATCTTCCTTACAAGACAAGTGCCCTGTGCACTATGGTGCCACCTAGTAGCCCTAGCATTTAATACCCTCAAAAATATGATTCTGAGGAGTCCATAAACTTCACCAGAGTTTCATCAAAGAGATCTATGGTGCAAGCAAGATTTTAAGAAATCTTGCTTTGGGACACAAATTTACAATAAAAGTGTTTGGGGGGGAGGGAGAGCTGGGTGTTCTCCGTACCAATGAAATCACAGAGTCGCTCTCTTCCCCTATATCATTGTATTTATCTATGCTCATATTGTTTTCTACAACAGCTACATGGTACCATTGTGCACAGAGCACTGGAACTGGAATCAGGAAAATCTGAGTTCAAATGTGACCCCAGGCAAGGCGTATAACCCTGTTGGTCTCAGTTTCCTCATCTGTAGAATGAATGAGTTGGAGAAGGAAATGGCACAGTATTGTAAGATCTTTGCCAAGAAAATCCCAAATGGGTTCATGAAGAGTTGAACATGCTTGAAAAACTACTAAATCACAACAAATGTTTTATCTTAGTAGGAATAAAAGTTTCTCAATGACACAGATTATTTGTCATTGTATCTTCAGAGTCTGGCAAATCGTAGGTGTCTAATAAGTGCTTGTCAAATTGAATTGAAAATGAGCCTACCCTCTCAACCACCCCTGCCTTCCTCCTCAAGTACCACATGCATACTCACATCAAGTCGGCAGAAGGAACAAAAGCACTATCGAAATTATAATGAGCTGCTGTACCTAGGTTAACATTCAGAATAAGATCCTTTGAGAAGCCAGGGTGACTTTATTCTAAAGAAATTGATATGGTCGATTTTTAACACTTTTCTTTCGACGTTGAGATTCTGACTCATTTCATGCTTGTTCTCTACGTTAATAGCCCTGTATTTCTCTCCCCATGTTATCATCCCATCAAGTCGGCACTTAATAAAGGCTAAATCATTACTGCCATCATCTTAATTGCTAAGCTGGTTTGGAGTGGGTCCAGGTTAGGATGACAAGACCTCTGGGGAAACTCCAGGTGCCTAGGGAGGATAATGGTTGGTGATTCATGGGTTCATAGGGTCTAAAGCTGGGAGGGACCTTAGAGAGATCTTGTCCATCTTCACTTTATAGATGAAAGTACTGAATTTTCAAAACATCAAAAGACTTATCTAAGACCACACAACTAATACTAGTAGTAGAGTCCAGATTTGAAGGCTGTTTTTCCCCCCTGTGGCAATTGGGTTTAAATGACTTGCCCAGGGTCACATAGCTAGGAAGTGTTAAGCATCTGAAACCAGATTTGAGCTCAGGTCCTCCTGACTTCAGGGCTGGTACTTTGAAGGTTACTTTTTTTTTTTTAAAATTCAAACGTATAAAAAATCATTATCACCATTATCTTAATTATTAATTAGGTTTGGAGTGGATCTTGGTAAGAATGATAAGACCTCTAGAAATTTAGGATTAGGGTTAGCTAATTCACTATATGTCAATATGCTGTTATTGTCATTATTGTTGTTACAGACAATTTTCTTCCTTGTTCCATATCTCCTCTCTCTGCATCTTTGGTAGTACAAATGTTTAAAGACATCATTCTGCTCCCTTTGCAATAAGCATCTACCAGAACCTTCATTTAGACCAGCAGGGTTCAAAAAAACTAATGGTAGTATTAAATTTAAGTCAAAATTAGGAAGGAAAGTGCTTATAATTGAGAATTCAGGGTCTTATCAGGTTAATGATTCTGTATTCTATACAAATTTGAAATAAGACATAGGGTAACAGCATATTAGAATGGGAAAAGCAAAACAAACAAACAACAACCACATCAAAAAAAAAAGCTAAAAATGTGATTTGAAGTCAGAAGACTTAAGTTTTGAGCTCTGCTCTATTACTTATTAATGTGAATTTGGGAAAACCATTTCAGGTTTCTGGGCCATCACTTTTTTTTTTTTTTTTACCTCCTATGTGAAGGTACTGAGTCAGCTTACCCTTCCAAAGTTTTCTACCAGATCCATATACTATGATATTATCTAAACCTCTGACATTTCATTTTGTATGCCTTTTTACTTCTGATTTGGTGGAAAGAGAGTAGGGTCAATTTGAATACTTATCAAACAATAGCACCTTTCTTCCTCCAGAAGTAGAAGAGAACCCTCTATTTCTGATTTAAAAATAAATACTTAGTTATAATGAATAGTGCTATGACACCCTTAAAGGAAAAGCAAAAGCAAAACACATGACTTATTAATTCAATTTAACAAACATTTATTAAATGCCAACTATGGGCAAAGTGCTGGACACAACAAAAGAAAAAGAGAAATAGTTCATGCCCTCAAGAAGCTTATACAATATGTAATATAGTTGAAAATCTACTGGATAAAGAGTTAGAAGTTCTAGTTCTGACTTCATTATAGACCTTATCACGGGATTTGGTCAAGTCAATGTGCCTTTTTGAGGTTCAGTTTCCTTATCTATCTAAGACGTGAGTATGATCATAACTACATTGCAAACCTCAAAGAGTTGATGAATAAATGAGATGAGGTAATGATTTTAAATTTCTTTTTAAAACCATAAAACACTCTGCAAATTTTAGTAATTAGCTAAGAAGGGGAATAAGAAATTAGCTAATAAGGAAAAGGCCAACTCAAAGCTCATGTTATACCATCCCCTCAAGTTATAGTTCTTTATCTTTTCTTCCTTTTTCAAATACTTTGAGAAAAAAAATTATCTGCACTTGTAGCTTTCACTTCTCTCATTCAATCTCAGTTTTCCAGTATGATTCCCAACCTCATCATTCATCTGAAGCTGTTCTCCCCAAAAAGATCATTGAGCTCATACTTGCCAAATATAAAGATCTTCTTTCAGTCCTCATTCTCAGCCTCTCTGCTGCATTTGATAATGTTAACCATTCTTTCTCCTAAATATTCTCTCTCCTCTGGGTTTGATTGACATGACTTTCTACTGGTTTTCTTCTCTATTTTGTCTTACTATTTATTCTCCCATCTCCTTTGTTGGCTTATCATCCATATCATGTCCCCTAACTTTAGATGTTTCTCAATCTTCTGTCATCTGTACCTTCTACAATATATTCTGTCTGGGTAAGCATAGATCTATATGGGTCCATAGATCCAGTGTCAGTCTTGATATTTAGTACTGAATCACCAACTGTCTAGTGTATACTTCCAATTAGATGTCCTCAAAATAGCTCAAATTCAACATGCCCAAAACAGAGCTCATCATTTTCTCCCCCAGAATCCTCCATTCTTCAAAAATTTGCTATTTTTGTCAAATGTATAACATCTTTCAAGTGTCCAGATACATTATCCAGATACATAGTATCACTATCTTTCAAGTATCCAGATACATGTCTAACCTCTACAATATCTCTCCTATCTGATCTCTCCCTCCATAATTCATTCTCATGAGTCTAAATCCTTATCATCTAGATTACTGCAATAGTCTCCAACTTGATCTCCTTTCACCAAGTTTCTCTTCATTCTAGCCCATGTTGTACACTGCTGCTAAAGTGATTTTTCTTAAGTACAGATCAAGCCATATCATTCTCTTACATAATGAAATATAAATTTCTAACTCTAGCTTTTAATGCCCTTCCAAACCCATCTCAAAATATTTCTCTGTCCTCATCATATATTACTCTTATGCCTTCATCTCTCTTTAGTCTCCACCCAGCCCAAACTACTTTTCTCTCTGTTGCTTATATATATTCTATTCTAACTCAATTCCCATAATGAACTTCCTCCTCACCTCCATGGGTGAGTCCCTTTCTTCCATTATTACACATCTCTTTGACTTACATCTAAGTGAAGATAATGAGATAATATATACTTCTTGTTGTTCAGTTATTTTCAATTCTTTGTGACTCCATTTGGGATTTTCTTGGCAGAGATACTGGCGTGATTTGGCATTTCCTTTTCCAGATCATTTGACAGATAAGGAAACTGAGGTAAACAGAATTAAATGGCATTCCCAAGATCACAAACCTGGATTCTAATATAAAGTTTGAACTCAGGAAGATGAATCTTTTCTGACTCCAGATCTGGGGCTATCAACTGTGCCACTTAGCTGCCCATATACCATATAGTACTACTTATAATAGTAATAACAAACACCACCACTACTACTACTACTACTACTACTATTACTACTACTACTACTATATTACTACTACTACTACTACTAACTACAATTATTACTGTTGCTGCTGCTGCTTTTGCTACTACTACTACTACTACTTTAGGTTTTGCTTTAAGGATTGCAAAGTTTTATAAATATTATCTCATTTGATTGTCACAACCCTGGCAGATAAGTGCCAGGTATTCTCATTTTTACAAATGAGGAAATAACCTAAGAAATAATAAGTGATATGCACAGGGATTCAAAATGAAATCTTACTGGATGAGATCTTGCTGGTTTTAAGTCTATCTTTATGCACTGTGTCACTTAATTGCATCTCCAAAAGTATAAATTTGGAGAGGTTTCATTTAGCAGAAGCTTCTGAGCATAGTCTTAAAGGAGGTTAGGGCATCACAATAAGTAGAAGGAGAGGGTAATGATCCTCCACAGTAGCCAATGCCCTTCTCATACTAGTTTGTATTAACTTACTTTTTATTTATTTCTATTAATTCACTTTATATTTATTCTTTATATACTTAAATATAGTATCTTTCCTATCAGAATGAGGAAGCTTGTAATGATTAGACATTGTTTCATTCTTTGTAGATTCTTTGTATCCTCCACAACTCACACAATTCTTGGCCCACAATAGGTGATTAATAAAATGTTTATTAATTGATTAACAGAGAAACATCAACAGATACGTTGAAGAGAAAGACTTTCCCAGAATTTACTTCCCTGTGACAAAAGTACCTGAATTTCCGATAAGATATTTTCCCATAGAGTTATTTAGAAAAGATTGGACAGAAAATGGTTACAATAGCATGTTGCTGTTGTTGCTTAATCTTCGTTCTTGAATCAGGGAGTTAACATATTTGCACATATAAGCGTGTGAGCTCAAAGTCCTTTTAAAAGTTTGTTATGATTCCAAATTATCTGATGCAACCTTATTTATTTTTTGAAATCATTTAACAGAAATGTAAAACTTAGCCTTGACAAAGAGAGATTGATTAAATTTTTTAAACTGTCTAAAATAATGACATTTTATACTCTGATTTTACTCCTCCCCCATTCTCTACAATTACCAGATGTAATTGTGCTTATTAAAGTGCATTTATTTTAGAAAAGGAAATACACTGAGCTGTTATGTTTTTTTTTAAATAGAAGAAAGCATTTATTTTAATTGTTCAAGGCCATCCTAGCAGATATTTGCTCCATCTTTGTGACTATCACAATGATTGAGCTGTATTTGGTTTACCTTCTCTGTACCCTGGAGCAGATTTGAGCTTCCACTTCGAAAAAATGAAAAACAGGATTCCAGACCTCACCAGGTTTACTTGTCCACTGCCTGACATGGTAGCAGAGCTTGCAAAGAAAATACCTAGCTTAAAAAAAATTAATCCAAAAATCTGTACAAGTCCTTTAAAAATAATAAGAGTGGGGATGTTTTTAACTGTCCAAAGGGGAAATGGTCATTAACTTCTTCCTTTAAAGCCATTTGGGAAAATTTATACATTCAGTGAAACAGAATGTTTGGGATTTGGGGAATGTATTTCTGATCTGTGGGTTTCCTAGGATCTGCTTTGAAAGAGCAGGAATTTTTCAATCAGTGTAGTCTCTGAAGACACTCTCAGCATGAGGTCTTGCCCTGCCCAGAGAGCAGTGCTTCACTGCCAACTCTGAATGGTCTTCTATAGGTCTAGGTGCTGAAGAACAGAAAACACCTAAGAAAGAAGAGGTTAGAGAAGGCTTCCTCTTATACTCACCCTGGACCCCTGGGCAAAGTAGACAGGCCCTTTTTCTTACAAAGCAATATTTTAAAATGACAACCACAGGGTCAAGGAACTAAGGGAAATAGTTCAACCAAATCCTATGGTTCCCTCCACCCCTTTTTTTAAGCCTTGCTATGAAACCAGGCCTGTTTATTACTGCTGAAATACCAAACCAAGTCATCTTATCAAGCATTTCAAGGAAATGGATTGATGTTAAGTGATACTCCAGAATCTACCCCCTAGCAAAGATCCTGAACCATTATAGAAAGATAAGCAGAAAATCCTTCCTGCAAATAAAGGAGACTCTTGCCAGAGATGCAGTAAAGCATACAGTTCCCATTCTAATGCTCCTGACTCAAAAATCCCGCCATGGAATATTTCTGTTAAATTGCTAAAAGCTGGAGTCTTTAACAATGAATAGAAAAGCCAATAATAGATACATGGGAGAGACATTGCTTCAATGGAGTATTTGGAGTCTGAATTTATGGACTCAAAATTCCCATTTTTACATGCATTAATCACCCAAATGTAAATCTCAAGGATGAGGGCTTGTGATTGGCCACTGCCCAGATTCCATGTTGAGTCAAATGACAATGAATTAATGTACATTTTGAGTATGAGCAGACCACATCCAGCTGAGAAGGAAGGCAGCCCACTGGGGGGCCAAGGGTTAGAAGGCCAGTGATTGCAGCATGTTACTAATTGTCCTTTTAATATTATCTGTGGCTTAAGAAACTAGGTTCTTTATTGTGGGGAAGAGAGTCAGTCATTGAGGATCTATTGAGCATTTGCCACATGCCAAGTAAGAAATAAGAAAGGAGAGGAAATGGAGAAAGAAAGCATAGTTAGAAAGAAGAAAGGAAGGGAGAAAAGAGAGGAGGGTCAGTAGAGAAGTTAGTTAGTCTGTCCTCAAGTTAGCTTATAGTTTATCTAGGATCATGAAGAGCCAGATGTGACCCAAACAAACAAATAACTTATATACTACTTAATATAAATGATGTTACTTTTGGAGCTGAGCAGTAGACAGGGCACTGGGCTTGGAGACAGGAAAACCTGAGTTCAAATCCAATCTTAGACAAGTAGTAGTTGTATGACCCTGTGCAAATTCACTTAACCTCTTTGCCTCAGTTTCCCCAACTGTAAAATGAACATCATAATGGCATCTATCTCACAGGGTCACAGAATTGTTGTGAAGATCATATGAGATAAAATTTGTAAAGTGTTTAGCACTGTGCCTGGCACATAGTAGGCACTATATAAATTATTATTACCTTCTCTTCCTTTCTTTATTCAAAGGATAAATATTGTAGTGAGGATTCTCTTGAGGTATAAGTTGAACTATATGGCTCCTGAGGACCCTGAATGTATCTCAGATTCTGTCATTCTGTCACAATATGCATGCCAGTGTTCATTTATGTTTTTAGGTGCCCTCTGCTCTTACTGATCAAAGATCACCCTAGAAAATAGATTCTTAACCTCTTTTTTTTTGGTGGCAGTGTGGAGTGACATGCTCACCTATTAGTACAGTCTAGTTAATACAATGGAATCCTCCTCAGAAAAATGTTTTTAAGTGCTTGAAATTAAAGGCATAAGAATACAAAGGAAATCTAGTATATTAAAACGATTATCATATATTTTATTTAACACAGATTAAGAACATATACCTAGAGGTACAAGTGTAGACTACACAGTCTCAGAGCATTTGTTTCTGATGTTAAAAATGGCAGACAGCTAGCCATCATTCTCCATATAGCACTATTTCACATGTATATTTTCAATGCTTTAATATTATGTCCATCATCTCATTTGATCCTCAACACAGCCCTGAGAGAGAGCATTCCAAGTAGTTTTATTCCCAGATGGAAAAACAAAGCAAAACAAAAAACAAAACAAAGCAAAACCAAAACAAAACCAAAAAAACCCAAAACAAAAATCTAAGGCTGAACTCTCTCAGACTCCCAGTTCAGCAACTCCAATATCCTCTATTTCTAGTTTAGCATCTCCTAGAGACTGTCATATACTTTCAGGCCTTCCCTAGATTATCCTGAAGTCTCATTTTTTACAGCCCAGCCAGGTGAAAACTCCAAACAGTGCCCTCTGGTTTACCAGGGTCATGGAGTTGCCTTAGCACCCACTGTCCTCTCAGTGGCTACCCTATCAGATGCATTCTACTAGCATATGAAGGCTGAAAACGCCTTCTAATTTAGAGGGGCCATTTGTAGTCTTTATTCATTTGTTTTTCTCCTGTTGTAAGCCAGACTTAGCTTGAATATTTTCTGGCCTAAGTGCCCCCTTAATTAAGACTTGACTCACAAATCATTTTCATGGCAATACACTGGGTATTATATGCCTTAGAATTTTGCACTAACAGGACTAGAAGAGAAAAAAAATTCTTTGTTTCAGTGAGAAATGCTAATTGAACTTTTTTTAGGGACATTAAATATAAACCAATCAACTGAGTAAAATACAAAAGAATGCATTTTTCCCCTTCTTTTTATCTACTGCTCCCAGGAACAAGGGAGGAGAAAATATCTAAGTGCTATTTTGGTGTAGGAAAAAATGAGATGTAATATTGATACCTCCTCCCTTCCTCCCCAATAAAGTTAGCATTTGAAAAAAAAATGGCAAAGACTGTGAATATCATTCAAAGTAACACAGAAAATAGCTGGTCTTGTTTCTGTCAGCAGCTGGAGGGAAATGTCTCAGCAGCCTCTTTTTCTCCTGTTACCAAATTCCTTTATGCTCCTTTTCTTAGAAAACCTACTTTATAGGTCATTTAGCAACTATTAAAAACAGAAGCGAACAAAAACCAAAAGCCTTGGTCTTTTCCCTTTGATATTTCCCCACTTTTTAGAAAAGGGTTTGGGGAGTTAGAAAAAAAATTAAGTCTTAACTTTGGTTTTGTGGGCATTTAAAAAAAATCTTTCAATAAATAAGTAAGTAACATCCCTTAAACAGGGTAGTCTGTGAGAAACCTGTCTTGCATCAGCACACCTGCTGGCCAGAAAAGAAACCGTAAACCTGAATGTCCCCAAATGGAACACCTCATTTAGCAAACAAATCTATACTCACAATTTCCTACAAAATGGGCATGGAATTCTACTCTGGCAGTGTGCCCATTCCCACCCCCATTCTCACCCCCCCCCCAATTTGTAGCATATCAGAAGACCTGAGTAGTAGGAGAACTGTTTAAATCCGGGTAAGTAAATAAATGGAAGGTCCCAATTCATAATGGCCAGTGTCTTGGATGTCCATTCATTAAGGATGCCTGCTGAGGAATCATAGAGCCCACCATGAGACACAGAATTGGCTTGACTTACAGGTTTCAAGGGTCCTGGTCTCCTGAAGGATTCTTCGGTTTTAAAATCTATCAAAGGAATCTCAAAACAAATTACATGGTAAATTATTATCTCTGTTCTGGCCTCCTCTCTATACCCTACTATTCCCCTGGAACAGCCATGGGTGAGCTGCATGTGAAAGCCTACTAGATAAGCAGATTACAGAATGTCATGTGCCGGGGGCTACTCAGAATTTCACAGCCAAACTTCTCTGGCCAAATCAGTTTATCTGATTCTTATGGGTCACAGGCGGTTTCAATTAACACACTCTCTAATGACTAAAGTTGGCTTCTTAATGTGGAAGGCATAAGCTGAGAGGGCTGGAATTCAGGGATCTGGAGCAAACTGGCCTGGCCCTTCACCCTTCCTGGATTTCTCTTCCTCAAACTGACTTACTAGGATGCAGGAAATGGGCTTGGAAGGAAGACAGAATTCCATTTAGCCAGAAACCCTTTCTGTCACTTTCCTATCTTTACCAATACATTTCTGTAAGCCTTTAGTGGACTGTGGATCCCAAGGTACTGAATAACAAGACTGGATATGAAAACAGAATGCAGAAAACAAATTAGCATTTTGAAAATAAAAAGCCTGGCTTTTAATCCTATTAAGATCCTGGCTGCTGCCCCCCCCCCCCTCCTCTCTGTCTCCTAAGTTCTCTGAAAGAGATACTGATGTTCTATTAACATAAATGCTGAAATCAGCATTTCCTTTGAAAGAAGTTGTTAATATTTGGAAATGGTCGGATTTCCAATCCAAGCTTTGATTGTTATTCTATACTAGCCGGCAAGTGCCAAGGTCACGGGGAGATTCACCTGCAGACTGAGCTAAATGAATCCACTCGGCCACAATGCATGTATAATTTAACATTCTCCTCTCGAGTACTCCCATGCATTCCTAAAAAAAATATTTTATTACAATAACAAATTGGTTTCAAAATCATGCATTATGTATTCTGAAATTAGGTCTGCCAACAAAACCTGTATATACAAACACACAAGCAGCCATGCAGTTCTGGGAGAGCCCACAAATGTTAGAGGGACCTTGGACAATGTTTGAGAACAACAGTTAATTCCCCCAGGGATCCCTCTCCCTCACCCTTTCTCTTATTTTATTATCCCAATCTGCATATTTGGAAAGGGGAAGAAAAGGACCAAACTGCTCATTTGCTATAATATATTGTTAGAAAGCAATTACTTCTTTCTCTTTCTTACTTTCCAGCCTGATAGCTCTTTGTAGAAAATACTATTGGACTGAAGTACCTGATACCCTAAAAAGACGTCGCCAGTCCCACCCCACCCCCACCCCCACCTTTGTTTTAACTGAGCTTTCATAGGAAAACAAATATTCTCTGAATATTTAAAAGTCTCTCTCCCCCTCCACCCTCTGTGATCTGACACTTCCCAAGTACACATTTTTTAGAGAAACTGGACTTTTAACAAAGCTTCTTTGAAACATGAAAGATAACGTTATCAAAGCCCTCCTTGCAAATTCTTGGTAAGAAATACTGTTCCTTGGCCATAAGCTTTCATCGCTGAGTTATCCAAAAAGTTAACATATGCAGAAAATCTTTCAGTTTCCCCATCACAAACACTGTCTATTCAATGCAGTTTTAAGTTAAACATACATTGATTTATTTAGCATCCTTTTACAGCACAAACATTTTTTTTCCCCTTGCACAATGAGCCTTGGTAAGTCGGCATTATTTAAAATGGACTTAAAATACTTATTTATTAATAATTAAAGTTTAAATGTTTTTCTTAATCCCTCAATGATTTTATATTAAAAAAATTTATATCATGTCAAAAAAAAAAGTTTTAACTATACCAGAGTCAGGGTTTCCATTAAAAATAACGCATAGCAAATTGCATTTCTAATTTCTATACTAGCCAGCACTTTGCAAAAAACAAAAACAAAAACAAAACCTTGGTGGATATTTTTGGGACTATTCCTTGACACTGACTCATATGAACTTTACAAAAAATAAAACGTGAAGAAATTTAGCTAAATTTTTATCTTTGAAGGTTTTCTTAGGCACAATGGAAAGCTTTGCGCTCTCCAGATTTTAATGAAAATAGTTAATTCACTTCAACAAGAAACTTGTTTTCTATACATGTACAAGCTAAACTACGGGGGTATCCATCCATTAATCTAACATTTCTGGGAGAATCATTTGTAAATCACTTTTTTTTTTTTGGTTGTTGTACATGTGTTCATGACATACAGCACTGCAGAGGGCTTTGTACTTTTAAAACTATGTCCAGACCTAAAAAAGTTTAATTTCCTAACATGAGCTTTTAATAAAGGCAAATCATGAGTAAAATTAGATGCTGGAACCTTTCATTCTCTAAAAAGTCTGCAAACACTGTGCTAAGAAATTATTTCTCTATAATTTCGTTTAGATGTACTGATATGACTAGACATATAGCTTTTTCTGTAGTGAAACTATAAAGAATAATTGTCTCTAATCTAATCAGTGGTATCTGAAAATGGTAAATGTTAACAGCATAATTTCTGATTTCTTAAGAAGCCTTTTGTATTGTAATTTAGGATGACACGTTAAAGCTTTGCTTTTTAAAAAAGAACAATTAATAAATTTGTTGATAGAAATTAAATATTCCTGACAATTGTAAATGCACTTTTCTTCTTGTCTTCTATCTTGAGAAATACAAAAAAAAAGGAGGGGGGCAATCATTCAAAGTGAGATTTTATATTAATTTTTAGAAAAATAATTAAAAGAATATAAGGTCTTAATGCCAACAAAAATGATATTTCTACAAGTAATAAGAAAATTCCACGGTGTGAAGATATATCTATCTATATATGTACATATGTATGCATATATACACAAACATATTACATGCACATATATGTATACTACATAGGTAATTTATAATACAACTTTTTCTTAATGCTTTAAATTGTGATGTATAGATTAAATGATAAAACTCTTTTCAGGTTCAGTTTGGTCACAAAAGTATTTACTTCATTTTTAGCTGCAGGGTATTTTTAGTGGAATACAAACTGCTTTTTTTATTTGTATTAAAATCAGTTCACATCTTGCATAACCTTCTATGTATTATGTACAGTTCAACATACACAATTTGGGAAAGTATTAAAATAGAGAGGAAAAATATAAAAAAGAAATATAAAGGTTTTGGAAAATTATTACATTTCATTTCCATGGAGTTCAAAGCTGACAATCACCTAATCTCCTTTCCTTGCCCTATTTGTTCATCCTTAAAATCCTAAATGCTCATTTCTGTCAAAGTTGAACATTTGATTGAGGTTTTCTCTTTTGTTGTGGAGGCAACAGGATTCCAGATTGAATTGAAACAACCTTTCTAACAACCATGATTAATTTCCATTTAAAAATACATATATAAAGCAAATCCAGAATACATAAGACTTCAAGTAAGAGACCTATGTAGACACCCTAGGGGTCAGTGAGAGGGGGCCAGTGCTTCAGGATTCAACTAATGCAGAGAATAAGCAACCATATGGGAACCTCTTATTATCTACCCAGATAGAAGTCAAAAAGCATCCTTCTCCAACCTCATTTCCTAATGCCACTTTTAAAAAATGGCCATGAAAAGCATCAAATGTGAGCTGAATCTAAATGGTTCCAAAGAAACTTTTCCCTCACCTAGCAGTTCCCAAAGATCAGACAGAAAGCAATGCTTGTCCCATTAGGTTTATCCATTACTCGGTGACTGGAGACCTGCAAACGATTTGATTTGGGGCTATTTGATTAAGGATGGTCGAGGCATTACAATAGACTTTGGGGTTGGCACACAGGGATCCAGAGCCCAGACCCCGCCCTGGCTACCTGCCAAAGAATGACATGTTTGGATGGAACAGCACTGGTTTTGTATATACCCTACTCAGACAATTCCAGCTCCTGACTTGAGGCAAAAATCTCGCAAGAGCTTTAAAATTGGTCACTGTTAAAACTCGGTCACTGGTATTGAGTCAGGTTTGGAAAAGGAGAAGACAAACAAAACACAACAAAACACTCCTATCTGTCTGCTGTCTTCTTAAGTCAAATGTGGTTTGCCTTTAGAACAATCATGAGCAATAGGATGTTGCTTCTCAGAGGCTTATGGGAAAGAGGGAAACTGGGGGTCTGTGTGCTGGCCTGCCTGCTGAGCTAGGGGCTGGCACCATTGATCCCATTGCCAGGTAGCTGACTGCATTCACATACAATCTGCTACAGAGGCAAGATGGGGACATTTCAAAAATAGATTCTTCTGAGTATCCTTCCTTCCCAGAGATCCCAAAGCACTTTATCAATCTAAATTGAAATCCTGCCTTACAGAACTGCCTTCAATGCAGCCACTCCAGCATAAATTGGATCAAATGCTTTCAGATTAATTCCTGGAAACCTATATTCATCTTTGTATATCTTTATTACAGAACTAGCCACAAGACTGCTCTACAATTTTCATTACCACAGCAGCTTCTGAGTTGGATTACTCTATGCTTTATCCCTTCATGACCCCAAACCATCCCCATTAGCCCCATTATTGCATATTCATGCTACACACCTGAGCCCAAGATAATGCTGAGAGTTGTGGAGAAAAAGAGGAGGGGGTCTTTATGGCTGAATTTTCAATATTGCTCTCCTGTTCAGATTGTTTAGCCAACTGCAGGAATACAGCCTCTGACTGCAAAAGAAGTTGCTGCCAACTGGTCATGGATAGCCTAGACTCTCATTCAAACAGAAGCCCATATTTATATAGAGGGTTGGCAAAGCATTTCCCACACAGCAATAAGGTCTGATTAGACCTAATGTGATTATACCCATTTTATAGATGAGTAAACTGAAATTCTGAGAGGTTACATGAAGGTGGCTAGTTATCATTTCTAGGTGAAAATAGAGAGATGATTACCAAGAACTTGCATTGCTTCATTTAGAAGAGGTTATGACAGATTAACTTATTTTCCCATTAGTTTTTTTTAGACAAGATTGTTGTTATTGGTGTTGTTCATCTTCTTCATGACTCCATTTGGGGTTTTCTTGGCAAAGACACTGGAATAGTTTGCCATTTCCTTCTCTAGTTCAATTTACAGAAGAGGAAACTGAGGCAAACAGGGTGAAGTGACTTACCCAGTTAGTAAGAATCTGATGCCAGATTGGTACTCAGGAAGAGGAATCTTCTTGCTTCCAAGTCCAGTGTTTTATCCACTGTGTCATCTAACTGCCAACAGAAGGAATACTATTAATACAATTTTGAACAATGTAACAGGGTGTCCCCCAATTTTTGTATAACAAAGTCTTCCATGCTATTCTTATGGCAAAGATGGACAGATATAAGCTAAACAGTAATATGGTAGGTGAATTTAGAGCTTGTTGAGCACCTGGATATAAAGAGGAATCTAGTCATTGAATATCATTTTGGAATGAGGTGTAGTGGAGTGCTCCAGGGATCTGTGTTTGGCCCTTTATTGCTTAACATTTTATTCAATGATTTAGATAAAGGCATAGATGGCATGCTCATAAAAAATGAAGGTGGCACAAACCTAGAGGGAATAGTTGTCACTGGATGGAAAAATCAGAATTTTTTTTTAAAAACATGATAGGGCAGAACATTGGGCCAAATCTAATTCAATAGACTAATACGATAAATCTAATTCAATAAATTCAATGCCTGGATTACACTTGGGTGAAAAAAAAATCAGCTTCACAGATGAAAGATGGGTGAAACCTGGGCTAGAGAGCAGCCCATTTGGGAAAGAAAAATCAGAGGGATTTAGAAGAAGGCAAGGTGTCAGCAGTGTGAGATAGCAACCAAAAGGCTAATAGAACTTTTAGCATTATTCATTGATTCATAACATCTAGAACTAGCAACCCTGGCCAATACCATGTCACAAAAATTGTGATCGTTTCTAGATATCACAAGGCAGGAAGGGCATTGATAGGATAGAAAGCACCCAAAGATGGGTGCCTAGGGCAAGGAAGGTACTAGGTGATCATGTAGGGTTGTGCTGCAGCCAGTTTAAACTTGTTTTCATCAACTCTTTCTGATTACACCTGGAAATTGGCAAACACACACCAGCACTTGATTTATTATCATCTTAAATGTCTTCTTAGGGCTTCTTAGATTTTTTTCCCACTCTACAACCCTTTTTTTTGCCCAAGAAATGTATATGTGATCCCAAGAATTATTTATGTGATATATGTATATAAGTATATAGATCAAAAATTTACTGATAAATCATAATTTTGCAACTTCTGCATTCAGTTACAAGCCCTCATATGGGGTTCTGAACTACAGTTTAAGAAACTGGTCTAGACTTCAAAAGTGATGTAGAAAATGTTATCAATGAAGATTAAACTGAAAAGTTTGTCAAACTTACATATTTTCCACCCTCTCCTTCCTCTCCCCCCACCAAAGCTGGTTGTTAAATATATCTTAGCACACAACGTGACACCATCACAAATGAATCATTCAAAGGAGAGTGGCAGGAAAGATATGAACAAAAGGGAAATCAATAAGGCATGTAGAATGCAACATTATAGGTTGGTTATGGTACTGAAGAAACAGTTGTTCATGTACCAGATAGATTGTGTCAACATAGCTTCCACTACAAAGCAAGATGGAAACCAAGGGAGAGCTTGTGGGCTGGTACTGCGGTCACTCAGTAGCCCCAAAGAGAAAAGCTTTGTTATATACAGGGTAGGGTAAGTGAAATCTTTAAAAGATGAACTACTCTTGTCCCTAGTATCTCTCTAGCCTACTACTATTACTTTTGCCTCTAACCAAGACACTTTTCTCACTTCTACCCTCTCATGCCTTCTAATATCCATCAGCTATGACTTTTATTGTCCTTCAAACACTGTCTTCCCTCCTTTCTGCTATTCCTATCCATCACTTCCTTCAAAGCCCATTTCAGAATTCATCTTCTCCATGTAAATCTCCTTGATAAGGAGACCTTACTTGGATCACTCTCCATTTCTCCAAATATTTACTTTACCTCCTACTACTTTACATCCATTGATACAATGTTAAAGTGGTTTTAAATTATCTTAAGCTTGTGTTTTCTCTCTTCAACTAGTCGACCCACTTGTGTCTTTCTTATGAATTCACTTTCCCTGCCACACATACTCCCACCACCATTTTAAACAAACGGCCATGTATAAAGATGCACCCATAGGAGGCAACACACTCAGTAAATATTAGGTTAACCAGCTTTCTGGAAGCTGTGCCAATGGAAGTGAAGGCAGCATAAGACTTTCAAGGGCAGTCAAAGTTCCAACTCATTTGTCCCTGGAGGAGTCCAGGGGAACCCATCAATGCCCCCAAACCAGCATTTCAAAATCAGAGCTTTGGTTACTGAAGCTGCTTAGAGCATTACAGCCAAAGTCTCAGCTCTCTGGTAGCTCTAGGCACCAGATGATTTGTGTTCTGTTTTATTGGTTCTTTCCTATGCTGATTGGCTTTGATTCATTATACAACATAGAGTCTATGAGAACACCTCATTTTTCAAGTTAACAGGTGCACAATGAAATTAGATTAAAGTTTTGTAAGTTTGCAGGTGCAAATTTGCAGGAAGGGAGGCGGGAATCAAAATGTACCTGGTATATTGAGACCTGCAGATGAGAGATGAAGAGGATTACTTAGAGTCAGATTTTCCTCATTTCAGAGAACACATATTTTCGGAACACTATTTGCCATTAACATTGTCCCAAGGGACTCTGGAGGGGAAATCATTATCACCAGTAATCTATGTTCATCCTTCCCCTCCTCCTTCCACTCCTCCTATCTACCTACCTACCTACACACACACACACATACACACACACACACACACACTTCACATTTGTCCCTCTCCTTCTTCCTATCTAGCTCTTTCTATGCCTTCTTCTTTGGGACCTAGACATGGCTTTGAAACTTGTCACATTTCATTCATGTAGATGGTTCTCTTGGATTCCACATATACAGGGTTGTGTGACCGGGGGAGCACTATAATCTCTCTCTCTCTGTGTAGAGTTGTGTTGTGGTACTCAACTCCTCCAAGCTTTGACTAGCCTAGACCCCAATGATCTTGCTCTTTTTCTATACCCTTCTATATCCAAGGCCCTGCCATGGGAGATGTTCTCATCAAGGACATATTTTCCAGATGATTGGAAACCAAGCTTCTTTTTTTGTACCCCCACAATACTTTCTTCCTCTGCTCTCCCTTTCTTTTCCTCTCTTTATCCACTGCCGTTTTTCTTGATTTTTCTCTATCTTTTTTTTTCTTTTTTACATCATACAAACAGGTACAAAGATATATACATCCCCAGACCCAGAAAAATGACCACAGCACATGTTTGTCAAAAGCACAAACACTTCCCCCTTTTTTAAGCTTTGCTAAAAAAAAAATCCCCATTTAAACAGAGCTGGCTAGGACTCTGTAATCTGTACATACAATTTAATCCTGTAAAGAATCAGCAGGATCCACCTCAATCAAAAGCCTTCATCAACTTGTAAAAACAATATTTTGATTCAATCAGATTCAAAGCTCTGAAACTCCCACCTAATTAATGCAAGGTCACTCGGGGGCTGTGCAGTGGTAGCAAGAACAGTGGTCAAATATTTACCCTCAACACACTACACATTTGGACCACCATGGACCAGAGAATTGGGGGAGAATAGATAATGCACCTTGGGCTGCAGCAGATTTTGTTCTGCCCCAGTATTTGGATAAATAATTATTACAGAGGAAAAAAGAGAAAAGAAAAGCCTCTTCATTATCCATATATGCACACACATCCCAACCCTGGTCTGTTAATGTTATACCACGAGGGAGCTGGCCAGCATCCTGCTAATAGTTCTCTTTTAACAGGCACATCTGTCCCAAGCTTTGGCAATGCCTTTCTTAGGGTCTTTTCCTGCAAAATTCAAAATAAATAACTGGTTTGAAATAGACAGCTAAGAATTACTGAGAAATCTAATACACTTAAAGCTTGGGGTTTGTTTTTATTTGTTTTTATTTTTTTATTTTTTGCTTTTTGTTCATTTTAGATTCCTATAAACTGATGTTGGTTTGAATTTCCTTCTTTAAATATCCTGTAAACCAATAATTGGATGCAAGGATATTTTTCTATTCTTATGTAGGGACAAACTCTATGAAAACAGCCTACATAGACATATGTGTGGATTGCATTCACATTATGTGATGCTTTAACACTATAAGTCATATATATACATATATATATATATGCATACACATAAATACATATAATAAAATATATATTTATATACGATATATTTATATATAAACACATATGATAAATAAATAAATAAATATCAAATATGTATACACATATGTGTATACATGCATATATCCCTACATATACATGCATATATATGCATATACCCCTACATAGAGGTGGTAGTAGTGATTTGTCCTTTGTTTTCAGAGATCTCAGGGAGATGATAGCATTACATTCAAGTGAGTTGGATTTAAGTGAAGAAGGGCTATACAGTCACCAACTTCACTTTGTCCTCCTGAGCCATCTGGGTCCAGTGACAAGATCTAGATCAGGATGACTGGATATGGTCCCAGATGAAGTAGGAGATGATGACCTTTTGAAGCTAAGGTCTTTAACAGGTCTCAGTTTGACTGAGACAACACCTATCCAGTGATTAAGGTTAAGTATTTCATTATTTTGTATAAGTCCACTGATGGCAGCAACCACATTTATACTGACTGCTGTATGCCATGGGAAAAAAATTAGTTCCATTTTTGGCTTGCTGATGCCTGGTGTACTTAGTAAATGCCAAACAGGGAGGGTTTGGCCTAGATAGATATCATACGACTATCTACATGGTCACAGAAAGGGAAAGTAGACAGGGGGAGGAGGGAGAGAGAGAGAAAGGGCGAGAGAGAGAGAGAGAGAGAGAGAGAGAGAGAGAGAGAGAGAGAGAGAGAGAGAGAGAGAGAGAACTAACTCCTCTAAAAACTAGCTCTTCAAAATACTTCATTATTCACAGGTAAATCTTGGGTTTTTCTTTGTCAAGTTATGGGAATATAGGGTAAACTTTGAAGTGTAGTTCACCAAGAAATTGCACCTCTGCTCTTTTCTGTTTATTGTCCTCCTATTAAATGCTGTGAACTTTTCAGAACTTGTACTTTGCATGTTTCCAGGGTGTAAAACTGAGTTAATTTTTGGAGAGAAGGTGTGGAGGTCATTGGTGTCCCCCCACAAACACAATGATAGGATATTCCTGAGATGCTTGGAAGAAACTGAAACAGGAAGAGACCATGGAGGACTGCTTTCTCTTTCCTTAAGGCATTCTTTGGGCAGTTGTGCTTTTATTTTAATATTTTTACATTTGCATTCTAGGATTACACAAGAGACAGAACATGGGAATCTTTTACATCAAATGATTGTACCTTTATGAAAGTCAACCATGATACATTTTCACTTCTAAACTACACATACACATATATATCCTTTCCAGGGGATTCTAATGACTAGAAAAAAGCATTCTGCATGTGAAAGGAAACTTGTATATTTAAATGGAATCATATATTGAAATATAAATATGTGGATATGGATAGGTATACATATATGTATATAGAAACTTGTCTTCAAACTTTTTTGAAGAAAGAATAGATTTGTCATATGAAAGAAAGAACATATTTGCTCTGATTGGTCTCAGAAGGCAGCCCTTGGATGAAAATTAGATGGAGGCAAATTTAGGCTTAATATATGTTAAAAAAATTCATAAAATATGAGTGCTACCTCATAATGGAAAGGGATCATTCAGGGGTAGAGAGTTGCCCCTCCTTAGGTAGATAGAGTGCAAATGACCTAGGAGCAGGGAGATGAGTTTAAATCCAGATTCAGACTACTTCCAGCTTTGTGAATCTGGGCAAATGAAGGTTATGAAGGTCAAATGAAATGAAGTTTGTAAAATGTTTGCTCCCTCTCACTCCACTCACTGGAGACCTGTAACAAAGGTTAGATGCATCTCTTATGAATTATTAATTTTTTTAGATATGATTGGTATTACATGTCAGATCCCTGAGATTTCTTTGATTGGTCAGTTACTTTGGCACTGTGTAGACACATATTTTCTAGACTTGACCTTTTGATATTTTTTCCAGAAATAACATCCAAAAACAACTTCGGGTACAATTACAATTATTCATTAACCACAAACAATTCCCTGGAAGCTATATCTATACTGGGCATTTCTGGTGTGGGCTTTTGAAACCCAACTGAATTATTTCCACCTTCCTGCCAACATAAGAATGGCCCTGACTTTATCTGAAACCAGCTAATATATTTTCAGAAACTAATCAACAGCTTTGTGTGGAGCCTCTTATAACTTTCTCAGCTGATTTGGGGCTTCCATAGTCCCAAATAAACTAAAGATTCTCAGGGATAAGCCTAAGGTTTATATGTATATTCATTGTACATTGGGCGCAAGAATTGTTTTTATATAAATATCAGTTTACACCACCAAGACCTGTCCCACTTGGACCTTATATATACCTAGCAGCTAACTAATCATGAAGCCCACTCAAGAGCCGTGGTTTGGAAAGAGAAATGTTCTGATCAGCTTAGTTTTCTTGATAGGACTGAATCCTCTCCCTCTTTTTTACCCCAAAAAGCATCATGTATTTGACATTTCAAAATATCTCTATATATCATTCCACTTTCAAAATATTTGGGAGTTTTCTTTTTAGTTGTATAGACTTTTAGTAATGGCAAGAAATATTTGCTCTAAGGAAGGCTTGGTCCTCTTCGTCATAGCTGTAGCCTTTAAAAAAAATCTATATTGGTCCTGACAAAGTGATGGATATTGGACTTGGGGTAAGGGGAACAAGGTCATTTAAAGAGTTCTTGGCAATTGTGGAGTGAAAAAGAAAGAGTCCAAGAATCAGTCTTTGTTTAAAAAAAAATAACCCACCACAAAAGCTAAAGATTAACATGTGAATCTGTTAAAATTTGGGAACTGGATAATGGATTGATTGGCTTAAGCTATGAATAAATGGATAATCTATATTTTATGCTATAGTAGATTGTAGATATACACTGATCAAACCTATTTGGGGGAGAGGGACTGAGTGATCATAGATCTTAAGGCTTAAAACTGGAAAGGGTTTTAGAGATCCTGTAGTCTCACCTCTCATTTGATGGAGGAAAATGAGTCCTTAAGAGATTAGGGATAAATGATTTTGTGATGAAGAGAGCCATCTAAACCCAGAGAGAAGACTATGGGAACTGAGTGTGGACCACAACATAGCATTTTCACTCTTTTTGTTGTTTGCTTGCATTTTGTTTTCTTTCTCATTTTTTTTCTTTTTTGATCTGATTTTTCTTGTGCAGCAAGATAATTGTATAAATATGTATGCACAGGGATTCAACACATATATATTTTAACATATTTAACATATATTGGATTATTTGCCATATAGGGAAGGGGGTGGGGGGAAAAGAGGGGAAATTTTGAAGGTTTTAAAGGATCAATGTTGAAAAATTAGCCATTCATATGTTTTGAAAATAAAAAGCTATAATAAAAAAAAATGAAAAAAGAAGAGATTAGGGAAAAGGGCAGGTCACATGAAGTAAATTCCACAGTCAGATTGAATACTCAGGTCCTTCTACTCCAAACCAATGTTCTTTTTACTATGCTATGTTAAAGCTTTTTATAGCTCTCACAGAATCTCAGACTTGGATCCTTTGGTTTAGCATTTTTTAAACTCATGTCCTATAGAATCCTTGTACTACACAAAGTAGAATCAGAGGAGCCAAAGGGAAAAAACTGTGCATCACATTTTCCTGTGTAGCTACAGGTATATCATGAAAACAATTCCAAGTGCAAACTGAACCAGAAGAAAATGTAATTGAAAAACATTTAACAAAATAAATTAAACTGTAATAGAATATGGATAATGTTAGTTAATCATGAGCAGCTGGGTGGCACAGTAGGTAGAGTGCTGGGCCTAGAATCAAGAAAATTCATCTTTCTGAATTCAAATCTGGCCTTGGACATTGTGTGACCCTGGATATGTCACTTCACCCTGTTTTCCTCAGTTTCCTCATCTATAAAATGAACATGGCAGACAACTCTAGTATATTTATCAAGAAAACTCCACAAGGGATCCATGAAAAGTCTGGTGTGAATAAAACTATTAAATAACAACAAAAATGTTAATCATGCCTTTCTAAGTCACTATGTAACCTGCAGGAATGCTTATGATTGGTTTAGTATCCATCCCCCTCCTCTTTTCTATTTGAGTTTGACAATACTGATTTATACTATTAAAACTGAAATAGTATAATTCCTCAGTTCTTCATAAGACCCATAATTTCATTGGCTTGTGTTTTTTTTCCTTTACCAACCCAGATGGCAATGCATACCTTCACGGATTTGTTTATTGCCCTTTTGTTTCTGTTCCATCTTCAAAACCTTCTCAATGGTACTCCACTGGTACTGCTTTAGAGAATATTGGGCTATCACCTTCATGGCATGGGAAGGCATCAAGGAATAATTTTAGTAGGAGATAAAATTCTAGATATATCAACATATTAATTACCCATGAAATTTCTTTTGTCCCCAAGCCATTATGCTATACTGCACTATAGTACTATTATACTCTATTATACTGTACTATATATTTGTGCTGAACTATATGTGGTATATTATACACTATCTTAAATAATACATATAGTGTATAATATACCATATACAGTATAGCACACTATACTATATTATTATTGTACTGCATTATACTATATTATATATATGTAATTATACTACTTTACTATTCTATATTATAGCATAATATACTATATATATATATCTTATATCTCTACTGTATTATATAGTACATTGTGCTCTAATATTATAATTATAGTATATAATATATATAGTACATTATAACAATATTATTTCCTATAGTATTTTATAGCATATTTTATACACACACACACACACACATATACCAGTCTGATGCTGCTGATGGGAGGAAGTGTTCTATTACCAAATTAATTTGGAAAATGATCCATTTGTCATTTGCCACACCCTGTTTTATAGGCAAAAGAATGGAAGCCTGTGACTTTCCCAAAATCACCCAACAAAGTGGCAGCAGTGCTAAAACTAGAATTCCTTCTTCCTGTCTTTTCCATCAAGGGGGAATTCTGCTCTCCCAACTGGCTCTTTGCTTTAGTCATACTTTGTTGCCTTGGTGACCTATGAAGGAAAAGGCCAGGTGCTGAAGATGTATACTGGAGAGAGAAGACTTTCTTGTGGACCTTTCCTAGAGGTAATGACCCAAATAAAAAGAAGGGGGAAGGAAAGAGATTTATAAATTCACTGTGACCCTGAGATTACTATCAGTCACATTGAATGACAAAGGTGATCTTTTATACTTCTTCCCAGCCTTTACTAAAATAGACAAAATACTACTTATGGAATTAGGGGACCCTTCAGGCCCTTCACTTCCTAGTCACTGGTGCTATCAGTTCTCTTACCCTTTTTTTCATTTTCTAATGGAAATGTTAGAGCTATATAATGGGAAATATCTAATTACAAGAATTTGTTATCATTGTACTTTGAAATAAAAATTTTATCTTACTATCTTCATTGTATGAAAATTCATTGTGTCAAATGATGCATTCTTAAATTTCAAACCATCTGTTAGTAAATGTTTATTGGTTAACAGAGAGTACTTTATATTTGTTTTTATTCTGTGGTATACTGAGTTCTCTCAATATCTTTCAAGATCCTTCCATAGAGCAGATTATGACAAATGATTCAACTTCAACCTTCTGTGTTAAGATTATTCCTAGAAGATTACAGCTCCTTCGCTACCTAGCCCAAGAAGTCATGAGATATGTGTCAGATAAATTATAAGCAATTATGTAGTGTTGGTTATTATTGTTTTTAAAATTTTTATAATTTTATTATAATTTAAGATGATAATTTAATATAATGTTTGATAATAATATTGTTATATTGCTCCTGAAAATAGCTAGAATGGGTCATGCCTTGGAGTATGTTGGAACCAACTCATACTTGGCAATTGCTAAATTTTCATTGTTATCATTCAATCCTTAGAAATCAGCAAATGTCATAAATCTGGACTCTAATGAATTGTTTTGTTGATTGGGTATACTTAAAAAAGTGAAAGTGTATCATACATAAGCTTTCTCTTCCCTTCCCCCAAGAGCCAGGTGTGAAGCATTTACCAACACACCTGTGGTTCTGCCTCAGGTAGACCTTGGGAAATGATTATTGATTGAACAATGGCCTGAAAGAGGCAGTTTGCAAGATGAAATTTCTCCTGTAGCAGAATACAACTGTAATAATAGGCTCACATTTTATGTTCTAATTCTGGGAATAGTTTGCTGAGTATTTCTACAACCAGATTTACAAGTATACATAGCATATACATATGAGATTTGAATCCTAGGTATTGCAACAATAGAATTATTGAATTGGAAAAGAAATGAAGACATGAAGGTTAGACAAAGTGTCCATTAACGTCCTTTCTAATTTGAAAATTCCAGACTGGAGTAGCCTCATTTTATCAATAAGGAAGCTAAAGATTTTGAAAGGAAGAGCTGCAATCAGAATCAAGTTTCCGGATTCTGAAGACAATGCTCTTTCTATTACAACAGTAGCCCAGCTTAGACTAGAATGCAGAAGGATGATTAGTAGCTGAACTGTTTTTTTTTTTTTTAACTTTAAAACTAAATACAAAAATGAGAAAAAAAAAGAAAGACAGAAAAGGAACATTAAAAACAAACAAACAACACTGCAATGTGCCCAACAGAACATCAAGGAGGATTCAAAATAAGTAACAAGAAATTTCCATTTCAAGAAAGCATATATTATAATAGAGGAATTATATATTCATCACAGTCTAAGTGGCTGAACTTAATTTTTTTGTTCAGTTATTTTCAGTTGTGTTTCCAATTCAGGTTTTCTTGGCAGAGATACTGGAATGGTTTGCCATTTTCTTCTCTAGCTCATTTTACAGATAAGGAAACTGAGGCAAACAGGGAGTAAGTAACTTGTTCAGAGTCACACAGTAAGTGTGGGAGGTTAGATTTAAACTCAGGTTTTTCTGACTCCAGACCTGGCATTTTTTCCTGCTGTGCCACCTAGCTGCTTCTATAGTTAGAGAATCTGATTTCAAATTCAGCTTCAGTCATTTACTAGCTATGAATCGTTCACCCTCAGCCTCAGTTTCCTCATCTGTAAAATAGAGATAATAATAGCAATTATTTCTCAGGGTTGTTAAGTCAATAAAATGAGATCATAATTGTAATATAATACTGTATAAAAGCTAGTGGTCATGGTGGTAATGGTTGTTACTTGATGAGGAGATGGTCTCTGGGTCCCCTATTCACTCTGTAGCTAGGGTTCTATGAAAGTAAATGAGCAGGTAAAAAATCACAGTGTTTCCCAGAGCTATATTGAAAGGGAAAAATCTATTTCATTCATTCATTTATTCATTCGTTTGTTCCTTCAATCATTCAACAAATACCCATTAAGCATATGTTATGTGCTCTGTAAGCGCTTAGTATTAAGGATCTAGAGAACAAAAAACAAAACAAAAAAATCCTAAATAGTATCTGCCCTCAAGGAGTTTATATTTTAATCAATCTACTGTTTGGATTAAACATTGCTTTGAATTATAAATGTTACTGCCTCTTCACTGATACAGTAAAAAAAAAAAAAAAAAGTCTATATTTCCCTAAAAGTACATTCAAATAGTTTAGCAATGACTGTAGGCCCTAAAGTTAAATGTTAGTATTTTTACTGATGTTAAAAAAATCATCTTTAATATGCTGCAGGTAAATAAACTTCTATTTGGTAAATGTGGTCTGCATGTCAGGATAGAGGATGGTGGATTCCTTCTTTGGGACCTAGAATTTTTGGTTTACAGGGCTGTAAGGTTGGAGCCATTAAGAATTCTCTCTGCCTTGTGGCCGGGCAAATCCTGACTTTTGTCAACGAATGCCTGAATTCTTGACAGTTTTATCACCTGGGTTTTGCTTCCAAAGCTAAGCTAACAACAAATCTTTCATTGTGATCCCTACCTAATTTGGGGGTAAACTTTGTACAAAATGACTTATTTAAGAGAACTGAAAAGACTGCTCTCTTTGGAGGGGCTGTCATAAAATCATTATAATCATAATGAACATGAAATAATTTCCAACAGAGAAAATTAGAATCTCCATGAAGAATTTTTAAAATTAATTTCAGGGGTAATATGATAATTTTTAGGAAGCTAAATAGTGTATTGGAGAGAGCTCTGGATCTAGAATGAGGAGGACCTGAGTTCAAATTTAGCCTCAGACACTTACTAGTTAGGTGACCATGAGTAAATCTTTCAATTTCTGACTGCCTGAGTTTCCTAAATGAGAATAATAATAGCATCTACTTCCCAAGATATTTAAGACCAAATAAGATAATACTTTTAAAGAGCTATGTAAATGCTAGCTATTATAATTAATGTTATTATCAGTATATTTTGAAGGCTGATTCCCACTAGCTTTTATGCCCTTCCTCAGTCCAAATTACTTTGGATATACTTTTTGTATTTTTCATATATACTTAGTGTTTGTATGTATATATGGATACTTATATGAGGGAAGTGAGTAGTTTTATAAGGTCCTTAAAGACAAACCTTGTCTTTATATCTTCTGCACCTTCTTGCCCAGTGCTCAGCATATAGATACAAAGATATATGTATATCTATCTCAGATATAGATAGATACACACACACATATATGTGTGTATATATATATATGTGTGTGTGTGTGTATGTGTAGAATTATCTATCTTGGGCTGTACATATGTAGATAGATTGATAAATAAATGTGCATATATGTGTGTGTATATACCATACCTTCTGTCATTTTGGTGGAGATAGTGTCATACTAGGAGCTTCTCACTTTAATAAATCATGGATCTGGAACAAAATACATTTGTAATTTATGTGCCTAATACACATATGTATATACATATATGTATTATGTCTATCTATTTATCCATCTATCTTTATATCAGTCTGTAAGAATGTATATGTAAATAAATAACTGCAATATAATACATACATATATGTGTGCAATATATACATGTTTCAATCTTTCTATAATAAACACACACATATACCATATGTACATATATACGTGTATGTATATGTATATCTATCTTTGTCTATATATATGTGTATATATATATATACAGAGAGAGAGAGAAATGTATACATATGTATATCTCTATCAATATCTATGGGAAATAGACACATACACATATATAGATATATATGCATATTTATAGGTACATGTTTATGTGTTATATGTTTATATATAGGACAATATACATGTACATATATACACATACAGATATGCACACACATATATGTATATCACTAATATCAGTATCTATAGACACACATATAGAGAGATATATACATATATAGATAGATATATCATTATACATATGTCTATCTCTCTATATATATGCACATAGATAGATAGATAGAATTATAATCAAGTAGGCATTCCAGAGGTTTAGAGAAATGTTATTCATTTGAGAAATCTGACCATATTCCTTAAATTTTCTTTCCAAGCTATTTAAATGTAAGGCAAAAGAACAAGGACCTTGTTGCTACTGAAATGTATCTGTTGTCCAGTTGTTTTAGTTATGTCCAACTCTTCATTGATCCTATTTAGGGTTTTCTATTTCCTTCTCTAGCTCATTTTCCAGTTGAGGAAACTGATGCAAACCAAGTTAGGAGACTAACTCAGGATCACACAATTAGTATCTGAGGTCAGATTTGAGTTCAGTTCTTCCTGACTCCAGGTCTGACACTCTACTTGCTAAACCACCTAGCTGCCTGAAACAGGGAAAAATCCATTGGATTTGACAATCAAGAGATCACTGATAACTTTGAAAAGCATAATTTCTTGTTACAATAAGCACATCCTCTTCTAAGAACAATTCACTGATTTTCTTTTGAGGGATGGGTACAGTTACCTAATCTTTCTTACTGAAGATGCTTCTTGGTATGGTGGCTTATTTTCCCAGAGAGGGTGCCTTCATTCTCCACTTCTTTCCTCATTTTTTATCCTTTGAGTGCCTATCTCCCATTTTTCTATGTACTCCATTTGACCACCATGCCTCATATTTTTGCTCAGCCCATGTCTATATGCAAATGATGGTTTTTCTTCTGCCTACAAAGTAGATCTCTAAAAAAGAAGATTCATTAGCTTATTTGTCTCTACTGGAAACACCTTTCATCCCTTAGAGTTTGGCAACTCTCCCTTGTGTAACTCATTTTAATATAATCACAGCACCCATTCTTTGTAGGATCTATAGAAGATATGTATTTATTAAAATCATCTCATTTCACAAATAAGAAAAACCAGTATTTACTAGTAAGCATTTATTAAACATTTACCTGCTTAAAGCACTGTGGATAAAAAAAGAGGCAAAAGATAGTTGCTGTTCTCAAGGAGCTCATAATCTAATGGAGGAGACAATAAGCAAATAAACTTCTGCAAACAAGCTACATACAGAATAAATAGAAAATGATTAAAAAGAAAAGTGCTAGAATTAAGAGAGGTCAGGAAAGACTTCTTAGAGAAGATGAGTTTTTAGTTGTGAAGACTGATCAGTAATCAGAGCAGAGCAGGGAGAACATTGCAGGCATTGGAGAGAGTCAGAGAAAATGCCAAGAACCAAGAGATGGAGTATCTTGTGAGTGAAACAGCAAGGAGCTTGTGCCACATGATCTGAGGTGAGTTTAAAGATAATCACTTGAGTGGCTGAATGGAGAATGGACTAGAAGTAGGCAAGTCCTAGTACTTATAGAGGTAGAACAGGTGTGAGATGATGAGGGCTTGCACTAGCATAATGGCCTTATTAGAAGAGAAAAGAGGGTTTGTTTGAGAAAGATTGCAAAAGCAAAATCAACAAGCCTTTGCAATAAATTAGATATGGTGGTGAGGGTGAGAAATAGTAAAGAGTCAAGGATGACTCTTAAATTGTGAGCCTACGGGACTGGGAGGATGTTGATGCCCCCAACAGTAACAAAGAAATTAGGAGGGAGGAAAGCGGTTAGGGGAAATTATAATTAGCTCAGTTTATACATGTCCAATTCACGATGCCTAAAAGAAAGGCAGTTGGAGATACCAAACTGGATGTCAGCAGATTATGGTAGGATTGATAGATCTGAGAATCATCAGCATAAAGGTGGTAATTAAATCCATGGGATCTGATGGGATCACCAAGTAAAGTAATTCAAAGGGAGAAGAAAAGAAGATCCTGGATAGGACCTTATGGAGCACCTATGGATTGGAGGGTATGGATGGTCAGACTAGTAGGAGAACTAGGTGATGTTCTAAATACTTAATGAGAAAAGTATTGAGGAGTAGAGGGTTAATTAATAGTATCAAAGGAAATGCAAGATAAATGAAGATTGAGAAAATACATTGGATTTGACAATCAAGAGATCACTGGTAACTTTGGAAAGCATAATTTGTTGAAATGATGAGGTCAGAGAGTAGACTGCAAAGGATTTTAAAAAAGAATAAAAGAACAAGTACAATCAGATTTTAAGGAATTTGCCCAAGATGATACAGGTAGTAAATAGCCAGGAGATTTGAATACTATTCTTCAGTCCTTCCATTCGCAGCTCTCTAGGAGTGTGTGTGTGTGTGTGTGTGTGTGTGTGTGTGTGTGTGTGTGTGTATGTATATCTATATCTATATATATGAATACAAATACATACACCCAAAGAAAAACATATTCTCCAAAGAATCAAGGCTTTCTTGGTGATCAGTTATCACCAAAGATAGGAAGAAATCCTAGACTGGCTGGGAAAATTCTAGGATTTAGCTGACTGAATGACTTGACAGAAGTACAAGCCCCAAAGTACTAAATTCTTTGACATGTCGTTACCATTGGCTAATTGAAGAATTACATTCAAGAAGTAGAAGGAGGAGGAGGAGGATAAAGATGAGAACGAGGAGAAGAAGGAAGAAGCAAACTACTGTAGTATCTTTGCCAAGAAGATCCAAAATGGGGGGGGGGGGTCACAAAGAATCCAACACAAATGAAAACAACTGAAATGTATTGTATTTTTATTATTTTGTTAAACTTTTCCTAATTATATTTGATTTAACCCAACAGATTTACAAGATGAAAGCCTGACACCTCCATTTTATGGTTTCATAGTAGTTTAATGCATATATTAGCTCATTTGATCTTCACAACAACTCTGAAAAATAGGTGCTCTTATTAGCCTCATGTTATATAGATGCTTAGGGTCACATAATTAGTAATAATAATATCTGAGGCAAGTTTTAACTCAGATTTTCCGGACTCCAAGTCCTGGGTTCTATTCATGATACTACCTAGCTGCCCCAATGCCATCTTGCAATAACTGGCTAGTTTTCTATGCATCCAGGGAATGAGAACTCACATTTACATAGTACTCTACAGTTTCCAGGGTAGTTTATATATATTATCTCACAACAATCCTGAGAGGAGGAAAGTGTTTAGAGTCAACTATTAATTATTCAGAAGGCTGAGAACAAGGTCTGTGTATACCTATCCGGGATGCATGCTTTCCCCTCTCACTGATGCCATATACCTTTTGATCATTTGCCTGATTCTTTATATTATTATCACAGGCAAGGCATGCACACAGAGAATAGGATGAATTCTAATCAGTTAATTTGGCAAATTTTTTTGGGGGGGGGCTGAGGCAATTAGGGTTAAGTGACTTGCCTATGGTCACACAGCTAGGAAGTGTTAAGTATCTGAGATAAGATTTGAACTCAGGTCCTCCTGACTTCAGGGCTGGTGCTCTACCCACTGCGCCACCTAGTTGACCCATTTGGCAAATTTGTGAGCAGCTTTGGTAAAGATTTGATAGAGAAAGTAGTTGAAAAGAGGCTTGATAATAATTGCTAATAATTCAGGGATTTTGATTAACCACCTTGCTCTTTCCGTCTAATTATCACATATCTTTACGAGTTGAGAGTAGAGGCATCCTCTTAAGAAAAGGAAGAACCCTGTGATTTAAAAAAAAAATAATGAAGGAAAAGTTAGAATAACAGCTTTTTCAGTTTAGAAGGAATCTTGGCTCCTCAGCTTTCAAATTCACTCCCTTCTACCAAAAAAAGAGTACCAGGGTTTAGAGAAAGGAGATGCCTCATTCAGAGTACTAATAACTTGGAATCACAAAGGTTTCCTGATTCTCTTTTACTATATTTACCATATGTCTCTCAATATTTAAAAATTTAGTTTTGGGGTTCATCATTCAGAAATAATGTTACAAAGTGGACCAGACCTCAAAAAATATTGAGGCTCCTTATTAAAATGTACAGTGCCTTGCTAATAGCAAACACTCAAATATTTGATGAATAAAAAAATTGTTTAATGAATCAATAAGTTCATGAAAGACACTGAAACCTCATTGCCATTCTTGATGGCTTTCCAAGTTATGGAGTAATGACGGTACTTTACTTTACTAGTCACTTGGTACTTTACCCTTGACTATGTCTTACGTTGTTTCCTATGGTTGGCAATTACTTTCTATCATTGAGCTTTTCTTGGGTTCATTGGAAATCACTGTTTTAGGCACAAAGGAATATATCTCCATTGGATTTCTTCATGGCAACACAAAGAGCACTAATTTCCACAACAGCTGATATTTCCACGATATTTTAAATTTTATAAAGATATATATCTATATATACATATATATACACATGCATGTGTATGCATAGATATCTATATGTATACACACATGCACATATATACTATTTATTTTATGCATATATGTTTATATATAAATACAAATTTGTATATTTATACTTTATATACATATCTTATATGCATACATATATATGTATATACATTATATATATTTTTATATAAATATAATTTCTATGTAAATAAGTATATATCAGCATATTATGTCTACACATATATACATATATACATGCACATGTCATTTCAGTGCCTTCAATGCACTATATCACGGCTAGGTACATATATGCATATATGTCACATATGCCTAAATGTGGATGTGTGTGAGCTTGTGTTATATATGTATATATCTATATTATCTCTCTATATGTATGTACACACACACACACACACACACACACACACACACCTTGATTTATCCTCAAATTCATTCTATAGAGTGCTACAGATTTCATTCTACCCATTTCACAGATAATGAAACTGACATACCAAAAAAGATTAAATGATTTGGTGACTTGTCCAAGATAACACTGACAGTAAATGCCGAAGGTATGATTTGAATATAGTTCTTTTCTATCTGATGCCCCCTTTTATACCACAGTGTATTTATTAACTATAAAATATCATATGTAAGTGAATTACTATTATTAAGAACAACAACACTAATAACAAGTTGAACAAAAAGGTTAATACATAGAAACCAATCATTTTAGTCTGACCTCTGTTGATGACAGGGGCTACAGTGAGGCTTTCCTCCTGTGTGCCTTTCTATTCAGTAAGAGACAACCATCCCTCTCCATAAACTTGGATCCACATTATAAATTAAAAGAGTTTTTTAAAAGTTGAAATCATTTATACTAACTTAAATACTCATCGAAGCAGCACTATGGGTCTGATAGAATTTCTAATTTTGATGGGTTCTAGTTGGTTTCATTCACTTTGCCTAACGAGAGATACATAGATACATAGGTAGATAGACAGACAGATATAGATTAGATAGATATCTGATAGAAGCCTCCATATATGTATTTTTAAAACCAAAATAGAAAAACCCTCCCTCCTCCCAAAAACTTTACCTACCAAATAATTCTGATTCCTAACCATTACAAAGTTCACTCAGTTGGCAAGATCCATGTATTCCAGTCACTTGCATAGTTAAAATCTCCATACCTAAGCTATTAGTCTCTCCTACCCAACTCTTCCCAAGCAATCTTGGGATCTTGCCAGTACTGGCTGCCATTACCCGACGGTTTTAAAATCTTTGCCAGTGTAGACCGAGCCAAAAAAAAATCTATTTTTAACCTAATTGTATCCGTTTCCTTTGCAATCCAATGCACTGCTCTGTCTTTAGATCCACCCTTCCCTCTACTGCCAAGCCAGCAGGAAATTCATTCTTCTACCCAAACCATGATTAAACCAAAGGGCCTGATACAGCTTCTCCAGCTGATTTGTTTCCAGAGTAGCCAGATTCAAAAATGATCCTCTATACTTGTGACTTTTCCGCTTTGGAAACATCTTCTGGCATTATACCTTATAACATATACAAACACTGAATAATTCTTGAAATGTTCTTCTTGAACTAAGTATTATAAAATTTGTTTCTTCCATTTTTATTTGAAAAAGGAGGGAAAACACAGAATGTATGTATACACTAAGTGAGATAGATAATAAAATGAAATGTAAGACCCTTTCTCTCTTTGGGGAAAGTCTATAAGAAAAATATGCCAAAAAAATTCTATCATTGGAATCTTCAGTTTGACTGAAACCAATTTAACATCGGAAATTAGATGCTGCAGCTGAAGCAGTTGGATCTTTTGAGATTCCAAACCCATTCCTATTTTTAACTTTGGCCCCAAATTAAATGAGAATTCTCAGCATAGCTGACATACTTGGATTTATTTCAGTGAGTCAGATGGTCAACAAGAACTGACTGCATGCCCACAGGGTGCACCACACCAGGTGTTATTGAACATCTGGAAACAGGTGCTTATGGCTCATGTGAAAAACAGATTTGGTCTCTGCCCTCAAGGAGATTTTAATCTAATAGGCAGAGGAGGTGATATGGATAGAGAACTGAGCTAGATATATACCGAGGAAATAGATATGAAAGTGTTATGAGAAAAAGCAACAAAGGGATACAGATGCAAGATATTGTCATTGTTAAAAGTAGAATAAGAATAATGGTGATGATAGAAACTAAACCTGTGATTTCATTAACCTAAGAAATGCCCAGTTAAAAATCTTTGCTTCTTTTCCATGAAGGGTAGCATCTATTCCACCCCTTAGAATCTTAAAGTAAAGGTGTTCACTCATCTAGGCACCCATTCTTGCAAGAATGTAAAATAAATTTTTCTTGCATTCATCAGTGAGTCCGTGGAATTCTTGGTAAGATATTTTGTTTCTTATAAATGTGGATCTGTCCAGGATCCAGACATGATGAGACATTATGTGGTGGCCCCTGTTGAAGCACAAGGAGATGCATCCCGTTGATTTCTTTGGTCTCATGGCTTGGCTCTGAAGTCCCCCATTCATAGACTGTCCAATATCCCAGGACTGTGTAGGTATTTAGTCCACTGAGGAATCCAGGAATCAGGGAGGGAACTAGAGTAGGTTCTGTAGCAGCCAAGGAACTCTGTGGACAGACCAAAGGTAAGAACATGGACTATAGTATTGCCTTTGGTGCTTGGGGCCATATTACAGGGACTGAGGTGTTGGTAAAATAGCAATTTAATGGTGCCAAAGAATGGAAACCTTTGAAACATACTTTTCATATAGTTCTGGAGGAGAAAAGATGTCAGGAAATATAGGGTTGAGTAAATCTTAGTGATCTGGGATCACTGGAGTGTGGAGACTTTCATGCTGGGGTGCAGAAAGGAGCTACACAAGAAATATTTACAAGAAACTCTAGGGAGTAAAGAAGTAGAACTCCAGAAGAGAAGAGCCTCTCCAGGAAGTAGGGAAAGAACAACTCTGTACTAGAGAGAAAGAAAAGGAATTTAAAAGCATTGTGTATTTGTGTATAAGTGGGAGTCTGGTTTTGTCTACTATGTTTCAGTCAATTGAATTACAAAGGAAAAGATCTGGACATTTGGGGATTTAAAAGCACATGTTTGGTGTCTCTGTTTTAAGACACCATTTGTCTGTTAGGCATCTTGATGCAAACTAACCTGAATTTTTCTTAAGCTTTCAATCTTCTCTCCCTAGAGATGACTAGGGAATGGCCAGGGCCACTGCTTGTGAACATATGTCCAGTCCAACCTCTCCAAAAATTGGTAGGCTCTCCCAAAACGGTAGTCTCAGTTTCTCTTTAGTTGGGTCTCCATGTCCCCCAACCCTCCCAGAGTCCCAAAACTCTTCTCAGGGGATTTTGGATTCTGTAAAAGGGTGTGGTCTATCTGCACATGACTTAGAGAAATCTAGGGAAATCCACTTTACACTTCAGGGTGAGATTGGAGCCATTGTTATTTTGCTTCCAGGGATCTGTTTCTCTATATCAGGTCTTAAATAGTTTACTGTATTTCAAAGAAATTGGAGAAATAAAACTTAAATTAGAAAATTGAAATCCACAAGGACTTCAAAGAATAATCAAGGATGGAGTTTATCTTTCCCCAAAGGAATCTAAGCTTCTTTGGGGACAGGAATTGACTTTTGTAATCAGGGGTGATGACTTGAGATTTGAAAAGAATCTTTTGTTCTTTGTCCTTAGCCTTCCTGTATTACTCTACTCCTTTTTAGAATGTAAGTTCCATTGGGGCTGGGATTGGCTATGAAATGAGGGATGGCGATTCCTATGTGTAATTTCTGTAATATCCAATAAATGGGGAATCAGGGGAGGGACTTATGCTTCAGGATAGGAAATAAAATGCTGCCTTTGGAGTTTCAAAGGTGTGTCTACTCACCTAGGCACCTATTCTTGCAAGAAAGTAGAATAAATCTTTCCTGCATTAAAAAAAATTGCCTAGGTGGATATTAATTGATCTACTCAGGGTCATACAAGCCACTTTGATTCATAAATGGGACTTCAACAGGACTTTTCCTGTTTCAAAGCCAACTCTCCATCCACTTTTCCTTATTGCTTCTCTGAGATAATGATAATGAAACAGCTGGGCATGGAGTCAGAAAACCTGAATTCAAATCCAACCTCAGATACTTACTGTGTGATCCTGGCCAAATCACTTCCACTTATTTACCTGAGTTTCCCCATCTATAAAATGGAGAAAATAATAGGACCTACCTCACAAGGTCATTATGAATATTAAATGAAATAATACTTGTGAATCTTTTAGTACATTGGCTGGCACAGATTAAGTCTTTAAAAAATGCTTATTCAACTACACCATAATAAGGAGGATGAGGATGGTATCTCCTAAAGGGAAGCTAAAAATTTTAACTCATCTTCCCTTTTTCACTCTTCCTCCTCTCCAGCCCCTCTATAACATTGCTGCCAGACTATTCTGGCCACAATATTTCTGTTTGTAAAATTCCTCAACAGCTTATCTCCTCATGAATTAAATTTAATCTTTAATCTTGGCATTCAAAGCCTTCCATAACCTCACATCACTTTTCGTTCTAGGCTTAACTCAGACCATCCCCTTTCACATATATGCTATGCTCCTAGAAAATGAGGATATTTACTATTTCTTTTCCATGCCCACACTCTACTCCCTCCTTGCCTTTGTTGACATTTCATCTCAAGTGTGGACTACTTAATTCTACACTCCCTCCTCACTTATGGAAGTCACAGTCTGTCTTTATGTGTCTGTCTGTGTATATGATTTTTCTGTAGTAGATTGCAGGCTTTATGAAGGCAAGGACATGTCTTGGACGTGCAAATGACCCAATCTCTATTAGTACCTAGCAAGATGCCTGGTGTGTAATAAATGTTTTTAAAATGTTTGTTAATATGACCAAGGTTTGTTATCAACAAGTGAAGTTATGAATACCCCAGTCACCTTTCCTAGAAATAGTCTCAAAAACTTGACAGAAATGCAAGCTGTCATTACAGAGTGTGACCATCATGGATGGAATTGTTCTATAGGAAATACATCATCTTCCTCTTAGAAATCCAGGAAGAGTGATTGTGGAAACTAACTGAGGTGTGGGGGACTGTTGGGCTCAGACAGCTTCCATTTGAATGGGCTTGTGATTTGACCCTATTTTCCTGAAGCTAGAGCTGTATTATCACTATGAAGCTAAAAGATCACCAGTCTATGAGCCATCCATGAATCTTAACTCAGCCGAGAGACATATTTTTATGAAGGAACTTAGTGAGACTATTTCCAGGAAAGGCAACTGGGGTATTCATAACCTTAGTGAAATGGTACTAGATTTTGAATGAGAGTTCTCAGGTTCAAATCCTCATTATATTACATACTATCTATGTGACACTGAACAACTCTGAGGCCCTTTGAGGACCTCTGCTTCCTCTTCTCTAAAGAAAGGCAATTAGATTAGAATCCTTCCAGTACTCAATTTATGAGTTCATGTTTCCATGGGATCCAGAAGCTTCCCCCCTAATTTGATGGAAAGAAGAATTTGCCAATCTAGACCAAATGAAGATATTTTCTGTAGCTCACTCTCAAGGACTATTGAAAAGAAAGAATCAGTGATTTCATTTCGATGAAACGCATTCAAAGCTAAATGTGTGTTAACAATATTACAATAATTACCTTTGTAATTATATTATAAAATTTAAAATTATTCCATTGCAACACTGTTCTCCCAGAATGATAGAAAATGTGTTTCTTTTTTGCCCTTTTTTTTTCAAATGACACTAATTTAATTAATTGCTAAATAGTCAAAGGACAGCCCTCCTCCTCTTTTTAAGCTAGCTGATTAGCTAGTTAATATGTCTTGAAGATGATGGGATGCCTACTCTATGAATAAGTTGACAAACACAGGAAGTAAAAGCTAATTGTTTACTTCTTGGAAGCTTTTGACTCCCCTTCTTCAATGTAAATCCAAAGCAGGCAATGTTTGTCCCTCTATCTCCTTTTCTCTTTCCCTCTCCTTCTCTCTTTCCCTTTCCCTCTTCTCTCTCCCTCTCTCCTTCCCTCTCTCATTCTCTCTGTCTCTGTTTTTTTTCTGCTTCTCTCTGCCTTTTTTTGTCTCTGTCTCCACATCTATAACACACACACATATACAAATATATAGTATATATGCAATTTTCTTGAATTTACATATATATTATATATATGTGTGTGGTGTGGAGACATATATTATATAGTATCTCTATATATTATCTATAGCTATATAATATGTATCTATATATTAATATCATACATTAATATGTGTTATATATAGATATATTAATATAGAATACATATACATAATATGATAAATATGTATAGTATTTAAAGATATATATTCAGAAAAAATGCTGAGATAAAAGTTACTCAAGAAAAATAGATGACTTTTGTGCAGCACTTTACATTAGCATGGATGTTAGTATAGTATTCAATATTAGCCTAGCTTAATTGTGATTTCTGTGTTTGATTTATTTCCCTTTTTGAGTGTATAATCGATCAAACATCATAGATTGGAAAAGATTCTTAGCAAGTTTATAATACCTGTAAACTTTACAAGAAGTAGATCTCTGCCTGCCTGCCTCCCCCTACTCCTTTCCTTCAGCAAATGGGCAGGAAACCTGCTTTTTCATTCTGATTCATCTGGCCTGAAACTTTTATTCCTGCCCAAAGAACAGCCATTTGGAATCGTTTTTGTAAAATTTCCTGACTTAATGCCATTTCAAAAGTGAGAGGATATGAAAGGACATTTGATTTGCCCACCATCATCACAACTCCATCGCTTGATTTCTGTATCGTACACCCAATTTATTCAGTGTGCTCATCATGACCACCTACAGTACGTGTCTGTCTCTTAGCTCAGTATTTACTCCCCACTAGTTGAAAATAAATGATCAAGATGAATCTGGATATTTGACACTTCTGCCATTGAGAAAAATAAAAGGATCAATTTAAAACCCTTCATTACTGTCCCTAAGAGGAGTGGAAAGGAAAATTGAAGATGATGTCATCAATGAAAAGGAATTTTCCTCCAAAGTACTGGGATTTCAATCAGCAAACACAGACCAAAAATTGTGGCAGTTATTGTTGTTTTTGAAATTAAAAGTTGTTGTAGACTATGAATTTCACCCTTAGTTGGGGATGGATGATGGGGAGAAGGACATCAAAGGTAATTATTTTTTCTTTTAAAAAATCCTCAGACAATAGAGTTTCCACAAGTCACACAGACACTGAAGACATAATCAAAAATTTATTAAGCACCTACTATGTGCCAAATACTAAGGTACAAAGATCAAAATGAAACAGTCCCTGCCTCTAAGAGATTTATATTCTTTTAGAGAAAAATCACACATGCATGTAAGCATATAATTCATAAATATAAACAGAATAACTTCAAAATAAATTCAAGGTGGTTAAACACAGAATGTTATAAACATCTTAATACAGTTATAAGCTACTAAAGCTTAGAATAGAACTGAAATTTTTGTTATACTCTTGTGAAAAATGTCCAGACAAGATATAGATGAGAATGGAAGGGGGGAAGGGAGGGAAATATTTTCTACAGATACTTGTGAAAGAACCAATTGTTTCAATAATTCCAAGATTAAGCAAGTCCAATCCTGCATATATTACAAGCCAATGTGTAAGAAAAGGAGATGTACCACTACCAAGATACGAGTTATTTACCTAATAGATCATAAAAGGTTTCTCGGGACTCATTACATTCAATTGGGTCAATTTGGCATGTGCAAATATGTATTTAAAATTTGTAAATATATATTGAGACTAGGTATGGAAAAACTGTTAGGAAAAATAGTTATGTGTAATTCTTGCCCATGTTCATATGCATTTCCCCCCTTTTTTTAAAAAATCAAGGTACCTGAATCAATCTTCATACTTCCAGAGATATAAAGGCACATGTCATGTCCCATATTTAAAGAAAAATTAAATATCATTCTGCTAGGCAACAGAGTAAGCGTTTCCAGTGCCCCACAGCATATAATTCAATAATACTAACTTTGGGGTAGAGGAGGAAAACCTATGGAGGGATCAGTAAGATAAAGTGAGGGTTGCAATGGTCAATTCATTTTCCCCTCAAACAGGAGATGATTTCATACCAACATTATCATCTCTTTCTTGTTGATTTCAGACGTGTGACTGTGAAATGGAGAAATGCATAAGTTTATGTGGGCGCATCTATAGCCATATATAAAACATTATGTTTTTGTTTCCTTTCCTTGTCTTGCCCTGAAAATGCTTCACTTTACAGGAGCAAAAGCACTCAGAGGCTTTTTTTGTTTACCCATAGGAAAAACAAACACTTAGTCCTATCAGTTTGCTAACTGAAATACCTGATAGAAGAATAAACCTGTTAGTACTAAATTTACCAAATGATAGTCCTCATTCCTCTATAGATACTGAATATATAATGCATCTGAGTTAAAGATACCCTTTATAAAAAAAATTCTAACCTACTCTCTAAATGCAACCACCTGCCTGATATATAAGGAATGTTAGCTATCCCAGTAGAATACCACATTCTGGAATTAAAAAAAAAATCTACAATTCTAATTTAGTCCCATGATTCTTGTCTTTTAGCAAAGGAGATTCTTACTTAGATAAATTCTAAAAAAAAAATTCTTAAGATGGAACTAGAGCAATGTTCTTGTGTGTGAAAGACCTCTTTGATGGTCTGGTAAAGTTTACAGACCTTTTCTTAGAATAATGGTTAAAATAATCAAAGCCAAAGCTAAATTTTACTTCAAAAACAATGGATATAAAGATCTCTCTCTGTCTCTCTATTTTCCCCCTATCTAAGCCTATGGACTTCCTGAAATCTATCCATAGATCCCTTTGGGGTCTATGAACTCTAGGTTAAAAACCTCTGGGCTTAGAGGGTTGGAGAGCCAAGCCAATCCTTGAGTCATTCAGAAAGGTCTGGATAGAAGTTTTGTTTAAACCATTTTCTCATTGCTCCTTGTCAGCAGCTGGGCACAAAATAGCAAAAAGCATAAAGTCAGGATTGTTCCTTGCTTCTTAATAGTTAGTCTCAATAAATTAAAATTATTTTTTGGTTACTGTTGCTGTTTATTATTTAATCTACCTTCACCCCCAGCACACACACACACACACACACACACACACACACACACAAGCTTATGATGAAGAAGATTATTTTGTTTCTTTATGCTGTTGAAATGAGGGCTACCAATGACCATTGCCTACCCTAGCCCTGTCTAGCCAAGTAATGCATTAATTCAACAAACACTTACTAAGACCCTGCTTTGAGTGAAGCATTGTATAGGTGCTATTAGAGATACAAATATGCTAGGTAAAACCTATTCCCTGACTGTAAAGAGTCCATGATTCATTTTTTTTAACGGATTAAAATGAATTTGTTTGGAAAACACTGCAAAGGAAATAAATAAGCTATTTCTAGATGGATCAAAGACTTTAGAACATAAAATCCAATAATAACATTTTGCTTTTGATTTCCTTCATCTTTTCACAGAAAATATCAATTGAAAAAATAAGCCATTCTTAATTACATACTACAGAAAATAAAAACCAAAGTGCAAAATATAACTTGATATTATTAAGATAGCTGTGTTCTACCCTAAAAACTAATCATAAAACACAACTTAAAATTATCCTGGAAAAATTATTGGTACAATTAGGCAATTTAAACATAACTAAAATAGTTTCTCTACATTTTAGGTTTTATTTTAAATGGATTCCTTAATTTTATATTTTGCTTAATAACGATTCTTATTTAATAATTCAAACCAGTTTTGTGTGCACTTATTTTTCCTTTGAAGAAAGCAAAGCAAGCCTATAATGTTTATGTTTTCCCCTAAAAAAATCTTTCAGTACTACTCAGGAATGTATTCCCTTAAAATAGTCATATTCATCACTACTCTCAAGGTTCAGCAGTTCCTGATTTTCTTATCTTGTTGACCATATTTAGGCAATATTTTTCATGGTAAGAAAATCTTTTTTTTTAAAATAGTTCTTCACCAAATTTCAAAAAATAAAATATTTGGATTTGGATTTGCAAACTAACCAAAGCAATTACAATTCACTGTGAACTGAATGTGATACAAATTTCTTTGTAAACTGAAGACAATTTTAAAAAATGAAATAAATATTTTAAAAGTTGTTCTGGGGAAATTCCTCCATCTGTTTTGGACACCTGCAATAATGTCTTAAAAGGGCAAGGTGGTGTTTAAAATTTTTAATTTCGTTAAAGGATACTCAGTTCCCCAAAAGCTGTTCTCTTGAATTGAAACCTCGTGAGGCAAGCTTCAGTCCTGAGCAAACAAAAGCAGCTGCATTATAAACCCTTGAAAAAAGGGTTTATAATGCAAACGCAGCCGTGACCTTAACTCTAGAGGTGCAAACATGCGGCTGTAATAGGAAAATTATGCATTAAAACAGAATGGGGTTCGCCGAATGTTTTAAGATTTCTATTTGATCACGTTTAGTAGCTTTTCTAGTTTCAAATAACAAATGAATGTAAGGGAAGCTTCTGCATCCTTTCCCAAAAAAGGAATGCATTTCTATTTGGGGGCAGAAGGGGTGCAAAGGGGGATGAAAGATTTGAATGTCCATTAGTAAATAAGAACCTCCAAGCTAAGGAGAATCCTTGCCCCACAATCTGACTTAGAAAATAATGTTAACATTTTAAAATGTTAAATGCAATTAAATGAAATGAAGAAAAAGCACAATACTCATTTTGAGCCCTGTGTTGAATTTTGCTTTACAATTTCACCAGAAAAAGAAAAAGAGAGAGAGAGAGAGAGAGAGAGAGAGAGAGAGAGAGAGAGAGAGAGAGAGAGAGAGAGAGAAAGGAGAGGGAGAGGGAGAGGGAAGGAGAGGAAGGGAGGGAGGAAGGAAGGAAAGAAGGAAAGAAGGAAGGAAAGAAGGAAGGAAAGAAGGAAGAAAGAAAGGAAGAAAGAAAAAACAAAGGCTAAATCCTATGACTGTTTACTTCAGCTTTTTAAAGAAAATATCAGGACCTTCATATCAGCTTTGGAAAGAAAAGAGGAGGAGAGAGACAAACAGATAGACACACAGAGGGATAGAGACATAGAGAGAGACAAGGAAGGAAGGAAGGAAAGAAACAAGGAAGGAAGACAAGAAAGAAAGAAGGAAGGAAGGAAGACAGGAAAGAAAGAAAGAAGGGAAGGAAGGAAGGAAGGAAGAAGGGGAGGTAAGCAGGAAGAAAGAAAGAAGAGAAAAAAACAGAGGAAACAACAAATAAAGAGTGAGAAAAGAAAATGCTAAGGAAAAGGGCCAAAATATATAAAATGGATATAATCAACTAGAATTATGATTAAAGTGAGCAGAGGAAAAGAAAATTAAGAATATTTTCAATAATATCCACAATATTAATGTATTAAGGAGAGAAAAAGGGAATAAAAGTTGCAAAAATGAAAGTCTGCTAAAACTAATGAAGTGGTAAAGGGAATTAATTCCAATACTATAAGATTTGGAAACATCCAATGAATGAAAAAAGGAAAAAATAGAATTTATATTCAAACAAATAAAAGGCAAAATTTATGTTTATTCCTGATATGTATTATCCTTGTAAATTTAAAAACACGCATCTAAATTGTCAACATTTTCTGCCTGTCCAAGGAGGATTCAGGTAAGGCTATAATCTCCTGTATAAAAGATTCTCCCTTTTTGGGATGTCAATCAAATAGAACTAACTGGACCGGAACCCAGACAGACCCTATTTTCCCAAGTATTGAACAAATGGAAGCCACTAATCAGGAGTTCATATCCAAAGAGTCAGGAGCCTGATTTTAAGAAAAAAAAATAACTGTTATAACTATATTTCAACATAATTAGTTTTCTCTGTAATCCTATTTCCTATTTTAATCATTAAAAAGCATGACTCTAAGAAGGGGTCCAAAGAATTTACCAGATTGCCATAAGGTTCTAAGTTAAGAAATCCTTTTTAAAAAGTGATACAAAATAATTTGAGAATTCTCAGATCTCTTTCTTTCTTTTTCATATTCAAAAATAGAACAAACTTGGGTGGTTGGGTGGAGAAAACAGTGACACCTTATCTATTTTGATTAAAATATGAGAAATGAAATAAGCAAAAGGAGTGGAAGCTGAGATAACAGAAAAAGAAGGCTGGATCTTGAGAGACAGGTATCTGGGTCCAGGGATAACTCAGATGTGAATAAGAAGCAAAGAGCAATTATAAGCAAAAGAGTCCAACTCTCAAGCATATGATATCCAATTTGGAGAAATAACAAGTGCAGCGTTTTCTCTTTTTTATGTAAGTTTTTCCAGGAATTATTTTGGAACAAGCCTGGAGATGACTGTTCTCTAGACTGATAGTGTCACATTTCCATGGCTATACTAAGGTTGAAAATCTTGGATTGATGCTAGTTGCTCTTTGATTAATTTAATTTACTTTTATATTATTTATTTATTCATTCATTTATTTTTTATTTTTTAACAGAAGTCATCCTGCCAGTTTTTCTACATTCCAATTTGGCTAAATGCGGCATCCATGATTAACGCCTTCATTTGGCACAACTTGGACCTGGCACTGTGTAAATAATGCCTTACCCATTAATCTTGCCGAAACACTACAGGACTGTGTGTGTGTGTCAGTGTGGCAGGGGGAGGGTTCGGTCACGGCACCACTAATGTCCTAATAAAATCAGCCTCTGGGATCTGACCCTAACCTTTCTGACGCCCTCAGCACATGGGCTGTTTCTCATTAGAACTTTTTCTTAGATCCAAAGATCAAGCATTGGTTCTCTGTGCCTCCATTTTGTAAGCTGAAGACAAATAGCATTTGGGGCTTGATATAGTGTCCTAAGGTGTGCTTGTGTCTAGAAAGCAAAGTTATTTGTACTATGTCATGGGGGAAGAGGGGAAAAGGAGTAATAGAAACAAAAGACTTTAAAACCAGTTTTGCATTTTCAGCCAGTCTGTTAATAAAGAAATAGGACTGTTTCCCATCTAAAAAATTTAGTTTTCAGGAATAAAAGGTAGCATCCCAAATTGGCTGATGGTACCTTTGGCCAATCTTCAAATGGCAGAGTTTGAGTCAAATTATTATTATTATTATTATTTAAATAAGGTAGCAGGAATTCCCTATTTTATATCCAAAGATGATCCAGAATCAAACTGGATTTTTAAGCTGGGGTCAGATTTCTAGCTCTGAAATGCAGTTCTTTGCCAAGGTTCCAGCTCTGTTCCATGTTTCCCCCTTCTCTACTCTCCATTATATAATGCCACACACCTTTTTGAAAGATGTAAACACCATTTGGGCCTCTTTTCTTCCTTTTTAATTTGAGTGAAGGCTAAAAGAGGAGCCTAAATATCACTCTACAGGCACCATATATCTCAAAGAAAAGCTACCACTGGAGGGAAATAGACATTTCCACTTTTATTGCTGTCTCGGACTTAAAGCAGACTCGATCTTAAAGGATCTATTTTAGCTATTTTTTTTTCTTAGATCTGCTACCTTCAATTATCAGTGGCCTAGAAAAAATTTAAAAAGGACTTGGGGTTGGGGGGAGGAAGGTGGGAAAACACTTCCTTACCTGATAAGAAGGGGAAAGAAATCTGGTATGTTTTAACAACCAAACTAAAGGTTCAGCTTTGCTTCTGATCTGAAATGGGATTGCTTTCTAAACTAAGCCAAAATAAATGACTCAGCTCCTTTTGGTAAGTTTTGAGAAGAGGTGGGAAAGGATGAGAGTGTGTGTGGAGGGGAAGATATAGAAGGTTGCAAACAGGGAAATGAGGATTGAAGTTTGTGTGACGAGAGTTATTAGGGGAAAGGCATGCTAGTATATTAGAGGTCTCTTTGAGGGAGAATGATAAGATTGGGACAAAAGAAGGGATCCCAGGGTCAGAAATAGCCAAGAATGTCACAGGTCAGCCCAGAGTGACCATTTATTTCACTCAGAGCTTAAGAACTCCAGGTATCCATATTACACTATCAGGAAAATTAAAAGTTTCTAAAATAGAAATTTTAAATTCCTCCTTTATATTGTCAGTACCAGTCTAAAAGAGGCCAGTTAGCTGGTGAGAAGACGGCTTCAAATCTATTAGCCAGCAAGTCTTCAAGGAGCTGGAGATACAATGCCAGAAATGTGATAAATTCTCTATCTGCTTAATCGCACATGTCAATTACAGTAGTCTCTTCCACTGCACAAACTGTGAATAGCAGCTCAGAAAATACAGCTAAAAGACAGTGTTATAATTCTGAATACTCAACAGATGATTCAAAACCCAACGTCAGAGCCAAATCCTGGATCAACGACGCTGCCTAAGCAAAGAAAAATTTTTATGCTGCTCTGCTTGAGTACGAGGAGTACAGGGACGTGGCACAATGATATGGAGACAGAAGGGAAAATGAAATCTGCAAAAATAGATACTGAACATTTTGAGACAAATAAAAGAAGTATGGAAAAGACTTATTCAGAAAGGGAGCAAAATAGCAAAACAAATTTGTGGTTTTTTACTCGAGCTTCAGGTTTGTTGTTTTTAAAAATCATTCTCATATCCTTTTTTATTTGTACAAGGAGATTTTTTTGTAGGTAATATTAAAAATCTAAAGCTTAGAAATGAATAAAGACAATTGTATTTTTCACATAAGAATAGTTCAAGGGAGAAAAACAACACATAAAAGCTACATGAAAATTTTAAATGCAATTATTTTAGATTAGAATATTTGGATTGAAAGATCTTGAGGGTATTGTTTTTGATAAGACAGCCCTACTTGACAAGGGCTGTCACCACTCCAGGTTTCTCTGTTGTCAACTAAAGATGAAAGGACATCAGAAAGAATTAACTTCAGCTTTTAAACATTTTGAAAATGTCAGAGGGGTCAGAGATAATATATTTCTGCGTATGGCATATTTACTTGATGAAATTTGTGCTAACAATGTGTTTTTACTTTTCATTCAAGTTGGTCCAAAATCTTGGTAATTGATCACAGGCTAATGATAGCTGACAAGGAAACAATATGATTGGATAAATTCTGTATCAATCATAGCTGTTTCAGGTATAGTCAATGCACATTGCACTTTCTAATGCCAGTAATTGGCAACGCTGGAAAAACCAGCTAGATTTCCTTGTGCATTTTCTGTAGTCATTTATTTGGTTTCCAGTTACATGGAAGCCAATTTAAAGCTCTTTATAACTCACACCTCACCATCAGATCTATTGTTCTTGTGTTCTCCTGAGTGCCTCTGCAAAATTCACTGATTCATTTGAGTGTGCATCTCAAAACAAAATGTAAATAAATTCTAATTCTTTCAAAACTTATCTGGATATTTTTGATGACTGCCTTAATTAAAAATATTTTTAGAAAGGCACATTATATTTAATATCGTGATGAAGCCTAAAGTTTGTAAACAACACATGAATAGGAGATGATTTTCCATTTCTAAGGTGCATTCCTGCCTCCAAAAGGGGAAAGCAGTCAGTTAAAAGAAGTTCAGGTACTATTACATCAAGCTAATTTCCCTTTTCCACATGAGATTCAGAGAGAAAGGTCAAGTCTGCTGTCATTTCTTTCTCTAACTGATGCTCAGAGCCTGTGTGCACTGAGCATGATATATTTAAAAGAAGCCAAGCAATCGGCCATTTTCTGCATCAACTGTATTAATCATAAACCCTCCATCTTGAGCTGAAACGAGAGATTAGGTGAAGGGAGTGGGAGGGCTGTTGTAAATAGCAAATGCACACAGAGCAACTCCTTGCTGCTGAAAAACCAAACTCATCTTTTCCTTCCATCTTAGCAAAAAAAAAAAAAAAAGTATCCCTCGCAACTGAGAGAGGGGCCATAGCTTCAGTTGTAATTCATAAGAGAGGCTGCCTACCAAATGGAAAACTAGCAAGAGACCATTCAGGCAGCTGACTCCCGCATCCAGCACTGACAAAAAGCCAAGGTGCATAAAATACCCCGAAACTTTAAGGGATATAAAGCAGGGAAATTCTGAATTATTAAGAGACACACCAGCAAATGCATATCATGTGGGTATGCACACAGAATAATTAGCTATATACTAAATGAAAGTGCAGAATGACAATAGACTTGTTTCAGACATGGAGTTCCCTAAGTCTATAGCATAGATATATCATGTAAGAAATCATAACAGAACACTCAGCCACCATGGCAAAGTCTATTAGGAAGTACGGTGATGCAGTTTGCTTAAGGATTATATATGAGATCTAGATGCCCAAACAAACAATGCCTTTGTGTAAAATTGCTGACAAAAAGGTGGAGACAATCAGTTAGGCCATTATTAGTTAAACACATTGTCTTGGCTGGGAATGTTTTAGAAGGGAAAAACAATTGAGTGTGGTTCATTTTTTAGGAAATCTTATTATAGGAATCTACTAAAAGTCTCGTCCTGCTTTAAAAAGAAAACAAAATCTTATGGCAATCATTAAAAATGAAATATTTTCTGGGCAAGGGGACAGCAGAGACCTCCTCTGACTATGCAGATGCTCCCCTCTTCCATTCACACTGGCCCACTTGGGTGTCTTAAATAATGTCCTTGTCATACTTCTTTGACACTCAAGGCTGCACTGCCCGTGAACTTCTCAGGGCTCCACACATTAGCCTATGAGACAATAGAGGCACTTCTTTTAAAGTAACCATTAACTAATGCTCAGATACTGTCAGATTGCTCATATCTGAAAATCCACAGAACCCATAGGGCTCCTTCTGGCTACCAAATGAATTTATTACAAGCAGGCACCTATTGTACCTTCTGAGTTCTATTCTTCAATGGATAATGATTGTCATTATAAGCACTCTGCATTTAGGGCAGCCCCTTTTATCTGAAGCTCTCCCCAGACCCCAAGGTTGTTAGGACTATGATCATCATCGTCATCGATTAATATTCTGGAGTGCCTACTGCTTTCACAGCATGATGCAGGGTGCTGTATTCAATTAAGACAGATTCCCACTGCATTCCATGATTAGTCACTAGATCTGACCATGTATGCAAAAGGCATATGCTAAAACAGACATATCGTATAAGATGAAACACAAAATCCAAAATAGAATGAGTTGGCTGGGCTTTTTATTTCATAACTAGGTTAGTTTCCACAGTCTTTATCTGCCCACCTCTTGTTTAATATTCATAGATGTTATAGGGTTACCAAGAAATCTATGTCCAACCATAGATTCCCATTCCCATTGCCAACCAAGACTTCCCTCTACATCACTGACAAGTGGTTGTCCAGAGTCCCACCTGAAAATATCCAGGGAAGAACAAACCGATATCTCAGGCAATAGCTCCTTTTTTGCTTTCAGAGAGCAATAATTGTTAGGAGGGGTTATTCCTCATGTCAAGCCCCAAATCTATCTCCTCTGGAACCTCTATTCATTGTGTTTTCCCTAGCTCTGTCAAACAGAATGAATAGCTACTATTTATTTAGTGATTTACTATTTATGAAGTGCTTTGCAAATAAGATCTCATTTGATAACTAAACCAACAACTCTTTGGATTCTTGGAGAAATCCACAACATCCATGTGTCTTACAAGTCTTTCTCTGAGGTAAACCTGCTCAATTCCTTCAACTGGCCCTTGGATTTCATTTTTCTTACTCTCTTAGCCTCTAAATATTTTTGGAACTTGCTAGCATTGTCCCCTGTATAGAGTGCATTTCGAATGGAAGAAAGTACAAAGCTTCAACTTCCCTAGTAGGGGAAGGAAAGAGAAAAAATGTATATTGCGCCTACTACATATCAGTTACTGTGCTAAAGGCTTTTATTTTTAAAATATTAAATAATATCTCATTTTACAACAATACTGGGAGGCATCTCCATTTATTTTATTTATTTTTAATTAAAACTTTTTATTTGTATAACATATGTATGGGTAGTTCCTCAACATTGATCTTTACAAAGTTTTCCGTTACAAATTTTACCCCCAGTCCCCTCCCCTCCCCTAGATGGCAGAAAGTCCACTACATGTTAATAATGTTGAAATACTTGACAAGTTGAGACATCTCCATTTATAATAGAGATTTATCTCCATTTTACAGTTGAAGAAATTGAGGCAAGCATATGTTAAAAGTGACTTGCCTGGAGTCACATAGCTAATAAGTATCTTGAGTCCAGATTTGAATTGAAATCTTTCTGACTCTGAGATCAGTACTTTATCCACTGTGCTGTCAGCTTCAGAAAAAAAAATGTACAATAAATCAAAGCTAGCTTTAAGAAACTAGCCCATATTTACATATAACACCATATTCATCACCTTTCATCCCTGTCAGCATTGCTCTTAATCCCACCCCTATGAAAGCATTCTGATAAACTAGTTCACACATGACTCCACTTTGTAACAACATGTTCCTCTCCTAAGGCTATTTACATATTAAATGAAGATATAGGAGAAGACAATGCTTAACCCAAAGGAATGAACCTATAATGGCAGAATTTCTGATGCTGTGGCAATAATTAGTTCTTTTAGGGTAAAGTGTCCTTTTATTCTCCTCTCAAATCACAGCTTTGGTAACTGCTGATTGCATTTCCTTGCATAAAGATAGCCACGATAATAATGAGTATGTATGAGGGAGAGGTCAAGAGAAGAGAGAAATTATGAAAGGATTAAGAGTGAAGACCCAAACTTTCCCCTTCCATGTGAGCTACATTCTTGTCACTTTGTTTTAAGTGGAATAGATAAAAATCAGTAACATCTGAAATTTTAAAAGGATTGTCCAAATAGTGGCCAGGGTCTCTTTGTCACTATGTCATCCTTTTTCCCTTTCAGGGAATGATATTATTGCAATGGTTTTTCCTTCTATCACACCAAGTCCAAAGCCCATCTACCTGATTTGAGCACCTATAATTTATGCTTGCTTCAATTTCCTCAATTGTAAAATATAGCACTCATTATTCAATAATAATCCATTATATTTGTCTCTTTTTCTGCTTTCTATTGGGCATCCTTCACTGAGTCACTGATCTCATCCTCCCACAAACATACCATAGTCAATCACACTTTTTCATGTCTGTTCTGTTATTCTTGTCATCAGAGATGACCTCTCTTTATCTTTGCCTCTCTAAACCTAGAAAAGTTTCATGGCCACCTTTTCTAATGACCCCATACAATTTACAGTATGTTGTCTTATTGTTAACCCTCCAGTTTCATATTTTATCCTGACTAGATAGTAAGTTTCTAGAGGATAGATACTTCTGGATCTACTCAGCACCTGGGTATAGAACTGAACATTTGGCTAGTACTCAATAGTTCTTGATTAACTGATTATACAAAAAGCCTTGTTTTCCTGATTCAATTATCGTTTTGAGTCTTTGTGTGCTTTGCTGAATCTCACCGAAGAAAAAACAATGAAACATGTTACAGCAAGATATTTTTGGTTCCATCTATAGACTCAAAGAAATTGAAAATTGGAAAGAACCAACTTAGCTATCTATTCTGACCAATAAACAAAAGAAAGTCCCATTCCAGCATACCCAGCAAGTAATCATCCAGCCTTTCCTTGAAGACCTCTACTCAAACATCTGTTTGACTGGCTCCAATTTATAAATAGAAGGTCAGACTTCAAATATCACAGGAAGGGCAAACTTTGCTCTGAAGCAATAAATAATAATTTTTAAAAGCCAACAACCAATAAAAAGGCTTTCCACTGAATGAATGCCACCCACAAATGTCTAGTCTTCCTCTACTTCCCAGAATTTTCAGTTCCTTCAGGACAGTCATGAGACTTTAGCTGCTACCTTTGGGGTTATAGTGGCAAAGATATTGAAATAATCAAGACAGGCCATGCATTTCTAAAGCATTTTATATAAATAAAGATTCTCTGGTTTGAATACATTTGCATATCCTCACAGTGCTTGACTTGCCAATACTGATGGAGCTCATGGACCATTTGTACTGCCAGACATTCTTGAGACTTTCTCTTCCTTCTCTCAGAAGGTGATTTTCTCATTAAGAAAAGGCAATGCCTCAAGGACCAAAGATGTTTTGGCTTCATCTTTATTTATTATTTGTTATTTATTGGATTTTTTAATAGTATGTGTTCTCCAAAGAGCGCAAGACACTATGTACATGACACTTAAATTGACCAAATTACTTTTTACAATAAACCTTTCCAGGCATCTTAATTTTCAAAATGATAAAATAAGGGGAGATAAATTGAAAGAGGAATAGAAAAGGAAGAAAAATGAAAAACTCTGTTTTCAACATATCTCCTGACTTTCTCTTAGTCTGTCTCATATCCTCACTTAGGTGAATTCATGATAAGAGGGTTCAACCATGCAAAACTTTCATTTACTCTCAGACCTTGCAAACTTTTAGGCCATGACAAAAATACTGGAGGGAAAGGAGGGGGTTGGAAATCATTAACAATCTGTCTTCAACTACTACAAGTGCTCTACCTTAAACGAAGGTCGAAATTCATATGGTCTCCCCCTCTAGCAATAATTTTGTTCTCTGGCAAAATACAGTTTTAATTAAGGTCAGGCTTGCCGAGACTTAGAAAAAGGTAACAATTATCCAGTGAATTTGGGTCAGTTGAGACAGTCATTCTAGCTAATTCAATCCAAATGGTTGTCAATTAACAAAAGAAGAAAGAAAGAAAGAAAAAGAGGAACCTTTTATAATTGATGACTGGTTGGTGAGAAATGAAGGAAGATATGGAAAAGACCATCCAAAGCTTGAAACCTTTTGAATTGTATGGTTTCCTAAATAGCAGTTGAAATTAGCAAAGCTCAAGAAAGACCCATAAAATCTTTAACCTGATGTTTCAAGCTCCACAGTGGGGAATTGGTTTGGGATCAGAGGCTTAGAGTTTTTTTGTTTGTCTTTGACAGGGATGGCTAAGAAGCTTTACCAATGCAAAAGGCTCTAGCTCTCTAACTGAATTTGAACTAGAGCCTTTCCTTGAAGAACTTAGTGACTTGAGAAACAAGTAGGTAATCATGGGAAATAAAACTGTGAATGGATGGGAAAGTGTTTCAGTGAAGTTTAAATGGACAAGAATTCTATGTCTGAAACAAAATGAAAAAAAGTACATAGCTTCTTTTGAAGTTCATACTCTCATATAATCTTCCTTCCTGTTTCCTAGGTGGACATTGTTCCTCAGACCCTCTCCCTGTTTATATGGCTTCTATAGCAGCCCTCGTTTCAGAAACTACTCCAATGGGAAAAATCTAAATCTGGATCTGGAGACAAGGATCTGGATTTGGATCTCAATTCTGCTATGTACCACCATGCAAGCTTGAACCAGCTGTTTCATCTCTATGGCTCTCATTTTCATCATCATACACAGCTAAAGTAGCATGGTGGATAGTGAATCATGCTGGAGTTAGGAACACCTGAGTTTAAGCATGACTTCAGAGCCAAACTAGCTGTGTGACACTGGGCAAGTCCCATTATCTGTCTACTTTAGTTTTTTCATTTATAAAATGGGGATACTAATATCATGTAGGGTTGTGAAAATCAACTGAGATAATACTCATAAAAGCGTTTAGCAAACTTTAAAGTACTATATAAATGCAAGGTTGCATTAGACCTCCCCTAAATTAAAGTTGAGGTTCTTAACCTGTGTGTGTGTGTGTGTGTGTTTGTGCATGAGTGTGTGTATGTGTCCTGGATCCCCTTGACTATCTGGTGAATCTCTGGTCCTCTTATCAAAATAATATTTCTAAATGCTTTAAATAAAATACATAAGATGACTAAGGAAACAATTTCTATTGAAATAAAGATGTAATTTTTTTCCATTCAAGTTTACTGACTTTCTGGAATCTGTGATCTATAAACCCTGAACTCAAGTTAACAATCTCTAAGCTGAGGTCTCTTCAAATATTAAATCTATAGTCCTTTCTGGAACTGTTTCCTCAAATTAAAAATGCAAGAATTGAACTAAATAAGCTCAAAGGTATCATCAACTAATCTATGATTCTATGATACAAAGAATAGTTAATTTCTCCACTAAGCCTGACATTTGCTTTCTCCACTTGATTTTCAAAATCAATCCTATTTTTTTTTATTTCAAAATCAAAATCCTATTCAGGAAAGCTGTCCTTGTGTAGCAACTCAGAGAAGAAGAGCATATACATTTTCCTAAAAGAATCATCCAAGGAGCCCAAGAAGATTTAAGTTCCTGGGAGATCACTTTCTGCCAGACCCCTTTCACATCCAAAGCCAATGTCTATTCTTCAAAGTGGGTGGTGAATGTGATGGTGCTTCCCATCTATCCCAATCCATATAAAGTGAGAGGTTAGATTACAAAACAAGTTACCTGATTGTAAACTTCCAAAGGGCACATTACCTCTTAAAAGGGAGACAGGGAGACACAGCCTTTTCTCTAATTCAAAACTGTGAATGTTAAACTTAAAGACTGTTCCGGCTCCTGTTAGTGACAGATGGAGCTCCCAAAGGGGTGGCTGCCTTCAAAGACAGGTAAATGAGGGCCCCGTATAAAACAGCCAAGTATTGATGTTGTAGTAAAATTCCAGAAAAATACATTGGCAGACAAGTAAATTTGTCACTAATAATTTAATGTAATTTCCCTAAAATGGAGGTAATAGGTACTCAGGGAATACACCTCCAGGGTTTACATCAAATGTGCATGTGGAAAATCATGAAATAATATTTTTTTTAAAAATGTAGATGCTTTGTCTGACATGTTGGTTTATGAGGAAAATTATTCTTCCAAAATGAAAATGGGGAGGGGGTCGGTGGGTGGGAAATAGAAGCTTCCGAATACACACATCCTCCAACTCCCAAACCTTTCCTGGTGGAGGCAGTTTTAGAAACAGTGACTGACTAGATGCTGGAAACATTTGTTTACGTTTTATTTCCCCCTTAAAATGATGGACTGCAATTACCAAATATTAATGAACCAATCATGTTGCAAATAGTATTTCCCATGTCACTCTGAGTTATAGAATCTAATATTGGGCTCATTTGAAACATTCTAAAGTTGCATATTTTTTCCCCCATTGCAAAGTGACAGTTCAAATTGTGTTTGGTTGCATCCGTCCAACCATGAGCAAATCAAGTATAAAAATTTCATTTTGTCTAACTGTTAATGCAATTTTTTAAGCTCATATCCTAGGACAGCTCACTTTGCACAATGCGAGATGATATTAGGTGCTGCTTAAACACTATTATCAATTATAACATGCTGCCAGAAAAATTTGAAAACATCACTTGTGGGGAACTCAGGTCAAGAGGTTCAGAAAAAGAAAAATACAGATGGGGGAAAATATCCCCCCAGCTTCTTCTAACTGTTCTGCTGTTTATATTTCATATTACAAATAGGTCGATTTCCAGCTATAAATCTGAATTTCATTGTTGATAGTGTAGATTTAATAGGAAAGAAAAAAGACCTGCTGTTTTCGAAGGAGAGAAGGAATGAGTCAGCTGTCACAATGCAACTGGAAAGATCAAGGAGGGACCTCAAACAGGGAGGAAGCTTCCAGGGAAATGTGTGTGTAGGGAAATAGAGCTTTTGGTATCATAACCAAAATGAGAAATTGATGTGAAAGTCAAAAATTATAGAGTGCCCACCATTTCCCTATTGATTATTGACAGAGTGAAATGAATTCAGCAGACAATAAAGAACTATCCCTCTAAAAAAAAAGGAAATAAAGAGAAGGCAGTATTCAAATATGTCTGTTCTGAGTGCACGTTTCATCAGAGGTGTCAGTTTAATCCAGCTGCCTGAAAAAAGTAGGATCCAATTTTTCAATAGGTCACAATAAAGGAGTCCCCAGCCACTAATTTGGCCCAGGTTTTTCTGGACTCTTATTTAGGGTACTTGGGCCAAATAATGATTGGTTATGTGGTACTCTTAGAGTCTCTTCTCCCTTCCTTGTTTCAGATGTACCCTAAAAGGCACAAGGTGGAAAGTAGAGATTGTGGTAATGAATGTTAATGGAAGAAGTTCCAAAATGTAGTTTTATTACTCCCCTCATTTTCATGAGCTCAGGATTTGGGGAAATTTTTCTTCCCACTGCCATATTTCAATCCATTTCAATCCAATTCAATCTGAATAGGGACAAGACTCTCTCTGTTTTCGCTCTGTGTGTTTATCTCTGTATGTTTCTCTCTCTCTCTCTCTCTCTCTCTCTCTCTCTCTCTCTCTCTCTCTCTCATCTCTGTCTCTCTGTCTCTCTCTTTGTGTGTCTCTCTTTGACTGTCTCTGTCTCTCTCACACACATTCAGAAAGAAACCTGTCTTTGATTTCTTTGGAATCATGTTCAATGTAATAAAAACTGTTCTTGCTATTATTTTTTTGCTACATTTCTATTTATTCCACTTATCCAACCACAACTGCTCTTTTATGGCTCTGTTTTATAATTAATGAATTCAAGATCTACTAAATTTTTAGAACTCATGCCTACATTAAGCAGGTTCTAGGGACTGATTCAATTTAATTAAACAAGCATTTAAACACTTTCTGAGGGCAGAGTTCATTGTTAAGCTTAGTTGCTGTTGTTGTCATTTCAGTTCTGTCTGACTTCGTGACCCCCATGTGGGGTTTTCTTGGCAAAGATACTAGAGTATAGGCTTTGCCATGTCCTTCTCCAGCTCATTTGGCAGATGATGAAACTGCAGCAAACAGAGTTAAGTGACTTGCCTTGAGGCTGGATTTGAATTCAGGTATTTTTTACTTCAGATCCCAAGTTCTATCTTTTGTGCTACCTAGATTCCCAGAGGTTACTCCAAAGACAAGACAAAATAGTCTCTGAGTTCAAGGAGAAAAGGGAGGGAAGGAAGGAAGGAAGGAAGGAAGGAAGGAAGGAAGGAAGGAAGGA
>JAJPUD010000143.1:298865-326045 GCA_023553655.1 Myrmecobius fasciatus
GAAGGAAGGAAGGAAGGAAGGAAGGAAGGAAGGAAGGAAGGAAGGAAAAAAGAGTCCCTGCCTTTAAGTAGATTCCATTCTACCTGGGATACAATTTCTTTTTATTTTTTTTTCCTTTATTAAAGCTTTTTATTTGCAAAACATATGTATGGGTAATTCTTCAACATTGACCCTTACAAAGCTTTCCATTACAAATTCCCCCCCCAATCCCCCCCCACCCTAGATGGCAGGAAATCCATTACATGTTAATTATGTTAAAATACTTGACAAATTGAATATATGTATACATATTTCCACACTTATCTTGTTGTGCAAGAAAAATCACTGGGATAACAATTTCTTTATAAATAAGTACACACAAGAATTTTGGAGAGAGCATTAAGGACAAGAAAAGGCTTCTCATAAAGGGAACTTATGATTTTACTAGGTGATGGTGACTAGGAAATGCATTCCCTCCACAGCCTGTGCCTAGTTGATAACCTAGAAAGATTTATTAAGCATCCACTGTATACTAGGTCCTAAGCTAAGCACTGGAGGTACCAAAAAAAAAAAAAGCATGAGACAAGCCCTACCTTCATGGAGCTTACATTCTACTGGAGGAGACAACAGCTAAAAAGAAATTGAAAAGGAGGAAGGAAGGGGGGACCCAGAGCCAGTAGTGGCCTGGGACATGATGGAAACCTGCAGGCCAGGTAGGCAGTCATCTATGAGTTACAGATAGAATTCACCTTGCAGATTGATGAGTTTCCAGAGATATTGAAATCCAAGATGCTAGTTCCAATCTGATCCAATCCAACAAAAAAATTATTTAATGCCTACTGGCGATACAGTTAATAATAAAAAAAAGATAATGCCTTTCCTCAAGGAACTTACAATCCAAAGGGAAGAAAAAACACCCAGAAGGATGCAGGAAATGAGGGTGAGGTGAGGTGAAACATAACACCTGGGGTTGAGAACATCTTGTTCCATGGAATTGAGCCCAGGCAGGCAACATATGTAAAAATAGAGTGACTCCAATTGGGTGGAAAATGATATTTACAATGGGACATGTCTGCTCTTAGATGGAGTAGAAGAAGCTGTGTTTGATGAAACAGTAAAAAGATCACTTTGGCTTAAAAAAAGGAGTGAATTTCTGGGCATAATATAAAACTGTGAATGGTTCTAAATGCCAAGTCAAAGAATTTGAATTTTTCTAAATGGTAATAGGGAGTTATTGAAGGTAGTTGAGCAGAGTAGTCATATGATTAGAACTCTACTTTAGATAATTTTAGCAGCCTTACAAGTAATGGAGAGGAAAGAGACTAGAAGCAAAGAATTTAATTAGTTAGGCATTATAGTCGTCCAGCTAAGAAAGAATGAGGATTTGAACTAGGATGTTGGTCAAGTGAATAGAGGAAAGAATACCAGGGAGACAAAAAGGTTGAGAAGTAGAATGAACAAAATTAGATTTTAAAAAAATCCCTGAAGGCAGGAACTGGGGGTGGGGTTGGGGGCTTTTTTGCATCCCAATGTTTAGTACTGGATCTGGCACAGAATGAATGCTTAACTAATGTTTACTGATTTGGCTATTGATTATGTATTGGGTGAAAGAGAAGGAAGAATTGAGGATGACCATTTGTGAATCTAGAGGATCATGGGATCATAAGTTAATACCCCCCAAACCCCAAACTGAGGTGTGGAGGAAGGAAGGATTTAAGGATAAATATAATGACTTCATTTTTGGATACCCTAAGTTTAAGATGCTTAGGGAGACATCTAGCTGATATTCAATATAGAAATTAGGAATAGATTCATACATTTTAGAGTCATCTGTTAGATATGATAGTCAAACTCACAGAAGCCAGAGAGATCAACATACAAAGGGTATAATACTAATGCTGTCAAAATTCTTCGCTTTTTTATATGTCAATGACCCATCATCAACCTGGAATAATTGTTAGGAGTAATGTATTTAAATAATTGTAAAAAACAGTACATTTCAGTTGGAAGTGAGCAGAAATAAAGATGTACTTTTTTTTCTTGTCCTAGTACATAAATCCCTTGAAATCTATCCAAGGACTTCTGATTAAGAATCCCTGATGTAAACAGAAGCAAGAAGAGGAGCCAGATGATGCACACACTATTAGGGGATGGATTAAGATCCAGAATAGAAAACAAAATAGAAGTAGTCATCAAGGTGAGAGAAGAAGTAGGAAGCAGAAATGTCCTGGAAACTGAGGGAGAAGCAGCTAGCTAGGTAGAGGGAGGACGTGTTCAATAGCTTTAAAGGTAATAAAGACATCTAGAATAAAATGGAGGGATAAAATACCCTTGGGCTTAACAGTTAATGATTGTTGGCTGCCTTGGCAAGAGCTTTTTCAATGAGTACTCTGATACATCAATAACACGTATTATTATTAACAATAATTATAATAATTTATTTTTAATTTTTAAATGGTACCAAGAGAAGGTCACCTATCTTTTCACTAGAACATGCTTATCTTGTTAGTGTGTACTGAGCTTTAAGCCCTCTGTGCTGCTGTCTTTTATATGATACACTAAGATTTTTAAATCATGGGGGGAAAATTTTAAGATAGCACTTAACACAACACTGAAATTAAGCATTTTTTAATGGTCTACCTGGTATCAAAAATACTTTTGCAGGCAAGAGAGATGGGGAAGGGGCAAAGCTCAAAGCAAACTGGAGTGGAGGGAACTCTCAGGTCATAGTTCTCCTGGCCATCATATGTAACTTTTCAACAAACAAATTAAATCAGTTCTTTACACCATTGCATGCCATAACATCTACATGAATAACTTTCGGATTACCAATATATGGTCTATAATTGACCCAGGATTAGAAGTCTTTCTGGGTTTCAACAAGCTAGACCTTGTCTTTTACTGGAATAGATTATAAGAAACCAGAAGTATCTCCAATTCCACAACATGGCAACAGAATAGAACATTAGCACAAATTTCTCCTTCTAATCAATGATTTTTAAACCTGGGTTGGGTTAGGGGTTCATAGATTGATATAAAGGGAGTTGCAAAATTGGATGGGGAAATAATTACATCTTTCTGGCTGCTAGCAGAATCTTTTCCTTGGTGCGATAGTCCTGAAATTTAGCCACGATATTCCTTGGGGTTTTAATTTTGGGGTCTCTTTCAGGAGGTGATCGATGAATTCTTTCAATGGTGATTTTGCCTTCTGATTCTACAATCTCAGGGCAGTTTTCTTTCAGGATTTCCTGGAAGATAGTGTTTAGATTCTTTTTTTATCATGGCTTTCAGGAAGTCCAATAATCCTTAGATTGTCTCTCCTAGATCTATTTTCCAAGTCAGTTGTTTTTACTAGGAGATATTTCATATTTTCTTCTATTTTTTCATTTTTTTTGTTTTTGTTTGACTGATTCTTGAAGTCTTATTGAGTCATTCATTTCAATTTGTTCAATTTTAATTTTTAAAGTGTTGTTTTCTTCAGTCACCTTTTTAAGCTCCGTTTGTAACTGGCCAATTGAATTATCTTGTTCATTGCACTCTTTTTCCACTTCACTAATTTTATTTTTCAATAAATTGGTGTCTTTTTCATATCTCTTTTGCAGGGCATCATATCCTTCTTGCAAGATATTGTATCCTTCTTGCAGTAATTTCAATTTATTTTCCCATTTATCCTCCAGCTCTCTTTTGAGGTTCTTTATACAATCTTCCAGAAAGGCCTTTTGAAAAGGGGACCAGTGATGATCCTTAATAACTTCCTCTGGAGTTTTGTCTAAAGGAACCTCAGGATCTGGGGTCAGCCCTTCTTTCTCTCGATAGAAGCTGTCTATGGTGAGAGCTCTCTTTTGCTTCTTCATTTTTTATAGACAGCTTGGATGTCTCTTTAAGGCTCAAAAAAATGGCGGCTGAAGGACTTTGCCCTGGGGCAATTTGGCAAATTAACTTAAGGTGCTGGTCCAGTGGGGGATAGGACTAAGTCCGAATTACTCCTTTAAAAAGACAAATCTGCCAGAACACCTGTCCCCAATCAGGGCAGAGTATCCCGAGTGCCTCAGATAAACTCCAGGTGTTTGGAGTCTGGAGTTTGGAGTTTCTGCCACACTAAGCTGAGTCCCACCCTCACTTCCGGCCTGCACGGAGACCACTGTTTATTCCTCTGTCCAAGTTAAACAAACCTGATATGAAGTTCTTCAGAGATATCTGAAAGCAGCGTCCAAATATTTCTGGATTCGTTGACTTGAAGATCAGTTCAGAGGCTTATTTTATTCTTGATTTGAGAGAAGATCGGAGGAGGATGCAGAGAGTCATGTTTTCACTCCGCCATCTTGGCTCCGCCCCCGGAAATAATTACATCTTTATTTCTTTTTTTTTCCAATTTCCTTTTCTTAAATTTGTTTTTAAAATATATTGCTTTGTGAATCATGTTGGGAGATAAAAATCAGAACAAAAGAGAAAAACCATGGGAGAGAGAAAATAAAACAGAAAAGAAGTGAACATAGCATGTATTAATTTATATTCAATCTCCTTAGTTCTTTTTCAGGATGCAGATGACATTTTCTGTCCAAAGTCTATTGAGATTGCTTTGGATAACTGAAGCATTGAAGAACCAAGCCTTTCATAGTTGATCATCGCACATGCTTGTTGTTATTATATGCAATGTATTCCTGGTTCTGCTTGTTTCACTCAGCATCAGTTCATGTAAATCTTTCTAGGCCTTTCTAATATCAGCTTGCTCATCATTTTTATAGAACAATAATATTGCATTACCTTCAACATCTTTATTTTTATATAATTAGTTTCCCTTGCAATTCTATGTATTTTATTTTATACATTTAAAAACATTATTCTGAGAAGGGACACATCAATTTCACCTAACTGTTAGTGGGATCCAGGACACAAAAAAGGGTTAAAGAGCACCTGCTCTAAGTAGATACAAAAATACTCAGTTAATTTTTATATGTTTAAGCTTTTCAGCAGTAATACTTTTTTTTCTTCTTCCTTCCATGGGGATTTACCTCCCCATTCCTTAAGGTTTATCAAGTCCCAGTTGCTCCATAAAGCTTCTCCTGACTCTTCCAAGCTGATCTTTCTTTCCCAAGAGTTATTCCATGGTTGGACATGTGATGGAGAGTGTGTACCCTACCATTCAATGCTATGATAATCAATCTCTTGACTGATTCTCTATTTACCCTCAGCCAAACTAAATTCTCTGAGGTCAAGGACCATTCCTGATACCTCTTCAGTTAACATTGAGATCAATACTAGACACATAAATGATACTGAATAAATAAATATCTGTTGATTCACCTTCCATAAAGTATTTGATGTTAGTATTAGTATTAGACTTTCTATTTTGGATGAGGATTCTTTACAATGAATTAACCTGTAAACATTTTTCTGCACAGTAGATTTTTTATGCAGTTTTTAATGATTAATACATTTGTGGCATATTTAGGGAATTTGATGATAAAAAGGAGAAAGAGAAGAAAGAATGAGAGGAAAAAAGAGAGAGGGAGAAAGAAAGAGAGAACCAACAATAATTCTGTGCCCAGTAGTAGATGCTAAGTAAATCTCTACTTTGAGCGAAACAGAGGGAAAGAGTGCTGGCTTTGGAGCTAGGAAGAACTGTGTTCAAATTGGAAAATCAAATATTTAATATCAGTGATTTAGGCAACTTTCTAAGATCCTAAATTGTAAAATAAAACTCACCTGAATTTATAAAAAGGAATTGTCTCATTCGAGAGGTCCCAAGAACAATAAAATCACAGATTTCTCTCCTAATTTGCTTTAGAAAGTGATCTGAGTAGTGTTTCCCAATGACAATGGTAAGCGTATGAATTTTCTGTTTCACAGGCATTTACATTGTCTATACCTTGGATTAAAAGCAATTATTATTATTTAAAAAATATTCAAATTCAACATTTATTAAGGACCTATGACTATGTGTGAGTTTTTGTGTTTATGGCTAATTTTTTAAGAATATGCAGGATCAACCCCTATCTGTGGGCTCCAACTGAGCTAAGATTTTATTTTTTTTTTTATTTTATGTTTTTAAAGATTTGTTCACATCCTCAGGAGTGTGCGCATGCCAAGTAAGCCTACTGCTGAGACTGGGGGTGGGAAGCCATATAAATCCTGATACGTGATGACAGAGAAGCAAAAATTCATACACAGACACACACTTGCTGTCACACACAATAATAACCCCCCACCGTATTCCTGTGACAGAGCTGATCCCATAGGATAGCAAGCAGTGATGGAAAATATAAATCTATATCGATAGCTAGCTATTTGGCATTCCCACCTCCCACCCCCAGCATATACTTTCTCAATGTGTGCATGCACAAACAAAATCACAGATACATAAATATTGTGAAAGACACAATCTATCTCCTGTTATACATTTTTAGTTCTGGTTTAGGCTCCGTTCTTTGGGTGAAATTTCACACAGTTTTCAAAAATTGCAAAAACCTAGACCTTTGTTCGATGTGAGCAAGCTTGAAGTTTGGAGGGTCCCCCCCCACCTTCTTATATGGAAAAATCTGCTTCTTAAAATTGTATTTCTGCACTTATGATTCATATTACAAATAGGGCATCTTTCATATATAAATCTGAATTTCATTTATAATATTATGAATTTAATATGAAAATAAAAAAGCCTACTGTTTTCCAAGGCAATAAAAAAAGATGCACCTGACATGGGTCTGAGCATGGCACAGAAAAGAAAGGAAGTACGATTTGGGTGACAGTAGAAAAACAGAAAAGAAAAATTAATATGAAAGGAAAAAACTCCATCCTGCAGCATGTCCATCACCTATGACTGGGAGACAGGCATAACGGGATGAATTTAAAACACACTGAAAATCCTGCTTTTCCTTCCCCTTGCTGAGAAATCGTAATAACAGAATGATATAGGAAAGTCAGTAGTAAGAGACAATAAAGTGTGGATCTCTGTGGAAGATAGATTATACAATAAGGTTAGGCTGGAGGTGTGAGTGTAAAATCCAGTCTTTCAGCTCTGTAAGAGTGGGATAGCTTAAAGCATATTTTTGATGGGAAGGCTTCCCTCCTTCCCTCCCCTTTCCACACCTATGAATTTACCAGCAGGGGAAGCTCCCATGCAGCTGATAGCACAGAAGATAGAATGGTTGGAGCAGGAAAATCAGGGTTCAAATCCAGCTTTGGACACTTGCTAGGTACTGTGATCTGCCTGTTTCTTCAGTTGTAAAATGGGAATAATAATAGCACCTACCTCACAGGGTTATTGTGAAGATTAAATGAAATGATAATTGTAAAACAACTTGGCATATAGTAGGGGTGTTAGAATGTGTATTCCTTCCTTTTCCTTGTCCTGGTATGGAAAATCCATTCACCAAAAAGAGTGAACATTTGTCTGGTTTTTATCATTTTAAAGAATTTCTTGGGGACACTGAGAATTTAAGTGGCTTGTGGAACCAATTATTATCATATGTCAGAGCCAGGTCTTGAACAGACCTTCTTCATACTCAAATCCAGAACTTTATCCATTAAACAATGGATAACGAGTGTAGTTTGGAAGTCTCTAGAAAGAACAGGCTATCTATCTATTTAATTTTCTTTCATTCTTTTCTTCCTTCCTCCCTCCCTCTCTTTCCTTCCTTCCTTCCTTCCTTCTTTCCCTTTTTTCTTCCTTCCTTCCTTCCTTCCTTTCTCTCTCTCTCTCTCTCTCTCTATATATATATATATGTGTGTGTGTGTGTGTGTGTGTGTATGTGTGTGTGTGTGTGTGTGTGTATGGTAAACTCAACATAAATGCTGCTCTTGATACAAAAAATGATTTGAAAAACAACCAACCCCAATTATATCACCTAGTCACTGAAGCCATTCAAGTCAAGACAAGTCAAAATTAATTTCTTGCTGACAACCAGGGTTGTGGATGCAAAGTAAGGGGAAAATAGTTCTACCCTCATAGGGCTCCCAATCTAATGAGGAAATTAACATACAAACCTTTAAGTACAAACAAGATTTACACAGGATAAACTGAGGATACTATCAGAGAAAAGACACTAACAGTAAGAGGAATTCAGAAAGGCTTCAGAAAGGCCAGGTGTTCACACAAATCCATTACCTATACAGCACACATCTGCAATTCTTACTCCCTTTAACCTAGATCAAAGACAGGGTGCTTTAGCAACACTGATGTTTTAGGGATTACTTCTGCAGGACCAAGGACCCTTAAAAAGTCCTAGGGACTATTTCAATTAGCTTGAAACAAGTTAAAATGTAAATCAAAATAAATCAGAATCTTCTGCTTTCTCCTGTATAAGCATTTATTTATGTGAAGATAGTTAAATAATTATTCTGATGATTTAAATGGGAGAGGGAATAAAAAATAGCCTTGCTTTTGAGGAAAGATCAGTTGATCCTGAATTATCCTATGTCTTTCTCTACTGAATTAATCCATTAGAGTCTTCCTCAAAGCTTTATTTCATTATGCCTATGTAGACAAAGAAGCCTTTGGAAAGTGACACAGAAAGCATTTAGGAGGCTAGATTGTTAAATGACTCAGTGGACCACACATAAAATTTTCCTCAAACTTCTTTAGACAGGAAAAACCAATCAGACAGAAATGGGGGGAAACAGAGGAGAGAGAAACAGACTGATAAACAGATACATGAAGACAAAGATGGAGAGACAGAGAAAAAGACAGAAAGGGGGAGAGGCAGAGAGAGAAAGATAAAGGAGAAAGAAAAAGTGAAAAGAGAAACAGGCACACACATACATACAGAGAAAGAGACAGAGACGGGGAAAGAGAAAAATTCAGAGAGACACGCAGAGAGAAATATAGAAAGAGAGAGACACAGAGAAAGATAAAGTAAAGAGAAAAGACAGAGAGAAAAGAGGGACAGAGAGACAGAGAGAGACAGAGAGAGAATAGAGAGAAAGACAGAGAAACAGTGTGAAAGAGAGACAGAGAAAGACAGAAAGACAGAAACAGAAAGAAGAGACAGAGAAGGAGACAGGGGTGGGGATGGGGGAGAAGGAAAGGGAGACAAAGAGAAAGATATTTGAAAATTTCAGGTCTCCCTTCTACTGCATCTTCCTAGATACTAATGGAGAATTCCTAAATCTTTTTTTTAATTGCATAATACCAAACTTGCGGCATCAATAAATGAGTCAGTAGGTAATTGTAAGTTTAAGCAGCAGTTTTATCTATAAACTCACAAAGGAACAGAGAAAAAGCAGATCAAGTGAAGGACAAAATGTCAGACTTAACTTTTAATTTTCTGCTTTTTTATCACTTGGTATCATAGCCTTCCTTTTATTTAAGTATATATTGGGAGGTCTATTTGGTTTAAGAGAGGAGAAAACTTATATGAAGAAGGAATTTGATTAATCTCAAGAGTTAGAGATTGGATTGAATATGAATTCTAGTCATTAATTGGGGTCCATGAATTTGCTTGATTAAATAATTTTCTAATTCTATTTCAAAACATTTGCTTCCCTTTGTAACCCTAGATATTTTATTTTCAATCAAAGGATATTGGGTAAGTGCCAACTCTTTGCCAGGCACTGTGCTAAGTACTAGGAATACAAAAAAAAAAAAAAAGCAAATGACAGTCCCTGCCTTCAAGAAGCTCACAATCTAATGAAGGAAATGACTACAACAAAAACAATAATAAACTTTTATATCATACTTACTGTGAATCAGACAGTGTGCCAAGTGCTTTACTATTATTATCTTCTTTGAGCCTTACAGCTGAACTCTGAAAGGTAGGTGCTATGATTATGTCTCTTTTACAGATATGGAAACTGAGGCAAACAGGCTAAGTGACTTGCCCAGGGTCATATCACTTATAAGTGCCTGAGGAAGAATTTGAATTTAGGTCTTCTTGACTTCAGGCCCAGAGTATCTACTTTACCATCTAATTTCCCCCAATACATCAAACAATACAAATGCATACAAACTATATATAGGTTAGACAAGAAATAATTAAGAGACATTAGAATTAAAATTAGAATTAAAAGAGTTCGGGAAGTCTTTTTGTAGAAGATGGGTATTTAGTTGGGAAAACATGAAAAACATGATTTTGAGAAGGGATCTAGAAAAAAAATAGATTTGAAGTTCAATTCCATGTGTCTACAATATCCTCTCTCCTTAACTTTGACTTTTGAAATCCTTTGCTCCACTCAAAGTTCAGCTCAAGTGCCAATTCACATGAGTGAACTTTTCTAATTTTTCCAGTTGTTAGTCCCCGTCTCCCTCCACATCCCTCACTAGGTTGTATTTATTTCCTAAGTATTGTATAATAGAACATAAGTTCCTTCTGGAGAGTGACTATAGTTTTTTGCCTTGTATCCCAATATCTAATTAGAGTGTTAGCCCACTGTAGGTGCTTAATACATGAGGCAAAGAATTACTGAATGGCTGTTGCCTCAGTCAAACTGAGACCTGTGGAAGATCTTAGCTTAAAAAGGCCAAAGAATCCCACTGCATCCAAGACCATCTCTAGTCATCCTGATCTCCCTCTGGCCACTGGACTTGGATGGCTCTGGAGGGGAAAGTGAGCCAGGTGACCTTGCACAACCCTCCCTCACTTAAATCCAGTTCACTTGCATGTGAATAGGTCAATTATATTAAAAGGAACAATAAAAAAGCAGGAATAAAAGGGATTAGTTTTTTACCAGATTTCAAATTATACTATAAAGCAGTACTTGTCTAAATTATTTGTAATAGTTAAAAAACAGAAAAGTTGATTAATGGAACAAATTAGATAAAGAAGATCCAGAAGCAATTAGAAAGGGAAGGGAAGGGAAGGAAGAAGGGTTTAAGCAAGGCTGGACTTGCTATCATGTAGATTTCCTCGGGATGTTGCTGGTGCTGATGCAACTGGCCTGGAAACTGATGCAGCTAGTATTAGTTTCTCAGTAAGTTGTTCAGGTAAATCTGCCTCCATGCTTTCATGAAAGTTACCTTCTCTCTTTGGGTCTACCACATCTCCAGATTTTATTTCAGAACACTTTCTTCTTTTGAGAGCCAAAATCATCTTTCTATAATGAGCTCTTCTTGATTCAGTTCAAAGAAGATGGATTTTCTTCAGGTGTTCCAAAAAATTTAAATTCCATTTTATTCTTTTCAATGGTTGTTTTGAATTTTTAGTTGTTTTCTTTAGGCTCATCACCAACTGAAATATTATTATTTCTGTTATTGAGCTCAAAGCCCTGGAAGATGCTACTAGTGATGATCATGGTGAAAGAGGAGCCTTGTTGATTTGAGGATAGGCTAGGGGAGGGATGGAAGATCAGGGAACATAGAGTAGAATTGCCTTTTATTTGGTTGTCTTTCTTCCCTACTCCTCACCACCTCCTCTGAACTTCCCCTGCTTCCTTTAAGATTCAACTTATTTATTTAATTATTTAGATAAATGCTTATTTTTTAAATTAAAGCTTTACATTTTCAACACATATGCATAGGTAATTTTCAATATTCACCCTTCCAAAACCTTGTATTCTAATTTTTTCCCTTCCTCCCTCCTACCCTCTCCCCTAGATGGCAAGTAATCCAATATATGTTAAACATGTGCAATTCTTCTATACATAGTTCAACAATTATCATGCTGTATAAGAAAAATCAGATCAAAAAGAAAAAAAAATGAGGAAGAAAACAAAATGCAAGCAAAAAACAACAAAAAGAGTGAAAATGCTATGTTGTGATCCATACTCATCCCCACAATCCTCTCTCAGGATGTACATGGCTCTTTTCATCACAAGACCACTGGAACTGGCCTGAATCACCTCGCTGTTCAAAAGAGTCACGTCCAGCAGAACTGATCATCATATAATCTTGTTGTTGCTGTGTGTAATGATCTCCTGATTCTGCTCACTTCATTTAGCATAAGATTCAATTTAAATCCTACCTTCTATGGCAGGTGAGGTCAGCCCCAGCCAAAGCCCCTCATCCATTCATCTACTCTTTTTCCTTCTTCCCTTCTTCCCTTCTTCCCTCCATAGTAGGAATTCCTTAAGATTACCTTCCATCTACCCTTGTGTGAATATCTTGTGTGAACATAGTTATCTATATGTTGTTTCCACCACTAGAATGTGGGCACTTTCAGGGCCGAGAATGTAATGTATTTGCCTTTCTTTGTATCCCCAGCACTTAGCACTGTGACTCACAGATAAGGAGCCTTAATAAATGCTTGTTCATTGACTGACTGACCAATCATGACTGTGAAGGATTGATGATAAAGAATACCTTCTGTCTGCTGGTATAAAGATGGCGCATTAGTAGAATAATATGGCAATATACCCTCACATGAAGCCAATGGGTTGATTCATTTTGTTCGACTTTAATAAATAAGTAGGTAAAGATAAAGATTAAGAACAATATATTAGAATACAAAAAAGAAGAGGAAAAACTTTTATACATATTTTTTGATAGATATGGATCTTTTCCCTATCTTTGGAGTGTTAGATCCATGATTATTTATATTTTTCTAACCAAAATCACCCAGAAGGGAGTGTAGACAGTTAATTTTGTTATAATGTTAAATTTAATATCTGCTTTTAAAAAACAGCAAGTTACATAACTGAAGTTTACAGCTTTATAGGCCTTGCTCTTTTGATCTTTGTATATCAAAATGTTCACATTTGTAAATATATAATAAAAGATTAGTGATTCAAAAATCAGATTGTGAATGGGAGTAACTATTCTACAGTATTCTGAAACTCTGAAAGATTCACATTGGGAGGAAGTATAATGTAGGGAAAATCCTAAATGTGAGGTTCTTTATATTAGGGAAGATCATGTAGCAAACTAACTTGACTTAAAGTTAGAAGGTGAATGAATTTTTAAAAGTATATCATTTCCAAAACATATAATGAAGATTTTAATATTAATGGATTCAGGATCATTGGTCATAGGTTAATTGATCTAGGGAGACACCTGAGAGGCCAGCAAATCTAATCTCATCATTTTATAGATAATGAAACTGAGGCTCAGAGAGCCAACTCCCAAGAGTCACACAATTAAGTGACTGAGCTTGGATTTTAATTTGCATCATCTGCCAATGTTTTTCCCCCATTATATTGCTCACTCTGCTATCAAAGAGAACATATTCCATACCCTGATGAGTCCTGCCATTGTTCTGATGGCAAAACTGAGGCATAGAGGTATTCTTCCATCCTCCTCTTCTTCTAAGTAATTAGAGAAGTTGGAAATTGGCATCATAGTTAGACTATGAATCATTTCCATTTTTTAGATATCATGGAGTCAAGAAGGATATTGATTTCATGGATATAAAATAAGGTATTGCTTACCGGGCCTGAACCAAGCAATTGGGACAGGGATAGGGAATGGTCTAAGAATATGGAGATTTGTGTTTCTTTCATTTTTTACTAAAAATAGTCATCCAAATGTCCAGGTGACCGAAACATTTTTTGGTTGAATAAAAAATTTGAAGTAAGTGAAAGTGAAGTATCATCCTATTTCTTCAGAGAATTAATACACAAGAATTCTAATTTCATCCCCTCCATAAAGACAGCTAATCCTGCTCCCTTCCCTTAGGAAGATTCAAATTCCTCCTTCTAAAGCTCTAAAAATGGTTGAAATTTACAACTCTCCCTAGGGCCATTTTGCACTGGTAGTGGAGATGGTGAAAAGAACATGCGATGGTGTGCTGGTATATGTTTAACAAACTATATAAGTGTGTATGTATGTATATTTCACATACATTTACATATATGTATAATATACATATATACATACTTACATGTGTGGGTATATATATATATATACACATGGATATATAGCTATATACATATTTATACTCATGACATACTTATAAGTATAATCTGTATCATTAATATTCAAATATAATTTATAAGAAATATATATTTTTAAATTATACTTATATAGGTTAATATTTAAATATAATCTCCATTATTATATTTTCTTTTTCAAGTTCTTAAGTCTAGACAATCAACAAAATGATGAATCAAGTCCTAATTTGTAGCATTTGCCAATTTCCAAGGTGTAACTACTCATACCACAAATTTAACAATTGCTTCTCTAGAACTGGAGTTTAAGCTGATTCCAGCAAAGTCCTAAATTTGGTTTCTGGGAGATAAGAAGTAAATAACATATCCAAAATTTGTTCTTTTGGGTTAGCTGCTGGAGAGATCTGATCTCAGGTACCATAGACCATTTGGAAGTTGCTGCTCACATTGAGCTATATAGGTGCCAGAATCTAATGACAAAATAGAGAGAAGGGGTTCTATACATATGGCACTTCAACTTCAAACTTGAAAGATATTATTTCATTTTATCTTCATAAAATCCCTGTGAGCTAGGTGGTATAGGCATTATTATCTGCCTTTTACAGAAAATGAAATGAAGGCTTATGGAGTTAACGAAATTGTCCATCATGTTGAAGACATGATTTGAATCCAGGTCTCTATGCCTCCAAATTCAATGTCATTTCCCACCATGCTACTGCTGCTTCAATGATGAAATATTTAGGATAGATTGATGAAGAGAAAGAAATCAAGCCAAAGAAACTATGAATAATAAAATGAATAAAATATATTAGTCAAAAATATAAAGAAAATGGTCATAGTAAAATATATATCTTTATAAGAAGATATGCTAGAGACCCATTAAAATATATCAGAAATGTTCATATTATCTGGTCACTGGTAGAATACATTTATGTGTGTTTGGGAGTGATTTTTTAAAAAATTAATCTCTTTTAAATATATTTAAAAGAAGGGAAACTCAATTCTGCCAAGATTATAAAAAAAAAAACTGGCATTACCTACACCATTTCTGTTTTTTAAAAATAATACTTCCTCAAATAAATGTCTAGTAGCTTTTCATTACAGACCAGTTTAAACCATGGTTATTTTTAAAACAGGGAGAATATATGTGTGGGGAGGGGCAGTGAAGAAAAAATTCTCACTGCAGACTGCTGGCTTTTTCTTCTCTTGTGAGAAAGAAAGGAAGAAAGGCAGAAAGAAAGGAAGCAAGCAAGCAAGGAAGGAAGGAAGGAAGGAAGGAAGGAAGAAAGAAAGAAAGGGAGGAAGGAAGGAAGAAAAGAAGGAAGGAAGGAAGAAAGAAAAAGAAGGAAAAAGAAAAAGAAGGAAGAAAGAAAGAGGAAGACAGAAGGACAGACAGAAAGACAGACAGAAAGAAAGGAAGAAAAAAAGGAAGGAAGGAAGGAAGGAAGGAAGGAAGGAAGGAAGGAAGGAAGGAAGGAAAGGAAGGAAGAAAAAAGAAAGAAAGGAAGGAAGGAAGAAGAAAAGAAGGAAGAAAGGGGAAAAGGAAGGAAGGAATAAAGGAAGAAAGAAAGAAGAAAGGAAGGAAGGAAGGAAAAAAGGAAGGATGGAGGGAAGGAAGGAGGGAAGGAAAGAAGGAAGGAAGGGAGGAGGGAGGGAGGAAGGAAGGAGGGAAAGAGGGAGGAAGGAAGGAAAGGAAGAATAGAGAAAGTTTCCTTGCTTAAAAAAAATTCAGTAAATTCAAGCAATGGTCTTCATGTGGGATAATTACAAAAAGAAGGAAGGGAGTTTCAAACTATTTTTTTGGCTAGTGAACACAAGCATGCATTGCATTTACAAAGGGAAACAAACCACTATCCTACCATATAATTCATGACATTTCTTCTTTCTAGAAGGGAGAAGTGAAAGTTCTCCAAGATGAGTCAAACTACTATAACAGTTTAGCAACTGATGAACTTTCTTTCCTTTTAGGGAATGGGGGGAGGGGGCATCTTTTAAAAATTATTTGTTTTGTTTTTAATTTATGAAATAAAACAAGCATTTCTATATCAGGAAGCTGCTGAGAGGTGACTGGATGTTTAAATCCACAACACATACTAGGTCTGAGACTCTCCTCAATCTTCTGATTGTGAAAGTACAAGGGTACAATTTGTACAAAAAAAAAGGCCTAGTGATTAATGGATTAAAGTTCAAGGTTCTCAAGTAGAAATTAAATGCTTTTATTTTTCCTTCTAAATAACCTTATTGTTATCTTTAGTTTTTATCAACTACATTTCCCTCTATCTTTCTTTCCTTCCTCCTCCCAGACAGCCCTCCCTTAATTACAAAGAATAAAAAGGAAGAGGGGGAAAAAAGCAATTCAGCAAAACTTACCAGTATATCCAAAAGATTTTATATGTAGTGTGCCCTATCCATAGACCCTCACCTCTGCAAAGAAGGTGGAAAGGTTCTTTCTTATATTTCTTCCTTAAAGTCAAGTTTGATCATTATAATTTTATGACATTCAGTTTCAATTATATTGCTATTCTTTCCATTTACACTGTTGTAGTCATTGTGTGTATTGTTTTCCTAGTTTTGCTTACTCCATTTTAAATCAATCCATGTTTTCCATCTTTCCCTGTATTTATCATATTCATTATTTCCCTTGACTCAATATTATTCCATTCCATCCATAGATTACAGCTCACTTAGTCATTGTCCAATTGATAGGCACCTACTTTGGGAAAGCTAAATTTTTGCTCCTATAATGTTCCCTTCTCAGTCATCATTTCTCAACCATCAGTCTGTAAGAAAAGGTTCTTTCTCTGAATTAGACTACTGATAATTCAGCAGGACCTGTGGAGATAAAGGACTATTCTTTCCCAGAAGATGATTTAGTGAAACAAATACAAGAGATCTTACCTCCCAACTCTACTCTCCCTAAATCATGAGCTGTTCTCTCAGAGAAAGCTGATATGGGAAAAAAACAGAAAGTGAGAGGCTAAGGAGGAAAAGACTGGAATGTTTGCTGTCCATACAGAATGTACAGTTGAAAATGAGCCAGGGGAAATTTTGACATAATGATGACTTTTGGGAAGACAGAGGAACCTAGTTTTTTTTTTATTATTTCTATTTCCCCCTTTATGAGTCTACCAGAAAGCATCTTCTGCCCTCTATCAATAAGCTTAATAAAAATCCCCACCTTCCCAAAACACCCCCACACCCTACCCCCACTTATGTACAATTCCAAGACGGCAATAGTAGGATTATCAGCCTAGGTGTCAATGGAGCACTGACCATCTAGGGCTTGCTGTAAGATCTCTCCAACTCCCCTCCTGTCCGACATAGTGTACTTGATGATTTTTATTTTCTCAAGCTGGAGAAATCGTTGGAAGTAGTTGCACTTTACAAATATTCTATTCCTTACCTTATTTTTTAAAGCAAAAAAAATCACCAATATGCCTTGGTAATAGCTAAGTAGTCCATCTGGCAATAGGGCTTCCAGGAAGAGGAACCTCTAAACCAAAGCAGGTGGAAAACCCAAAGGACTCTTGAGTGATGCACCAGTTATTTATAATTCTACCAAAATGGATTGTGAGGAAGAGGTGCTTGGTCTCACTTTAACTCCATCAAAATGGGGAGATGGCAAAATACAAAAAATCACTTGCCAAAAACACTGAGTCAGTAACAAAGTCAGTCTCATCAAAGTTAGAGAATTTGGACTCTCTCCTCCCTGTTTGATGATACTGAAAAAAAATGACTTTCATTGCAGGAAAAAAAAATTGATGGCTTCCAGAAAAGATGATGTTTGCTAGAGAGGATTTACTCATAAATAGCCAGGTTAGAACCCAGGGCTTTTTTCAAGTAAATGATGAAAGTCAATCTCATTTCTAATGACAAAGGACATGGGAATCAGTCGTTTACTTTTCTGTCAATCTTCCAGAATTAGATATGTGATTTTTGAATTTTTGAATGCCCCTTCCTATGACACCATAGTCTATGTCTAGGAGAAGACATAGAATACCCTATGCCATTACAGTCTTCCTCTGTACTGTTAGCTTCATGTTCCACATTCAACTGTGATTCATTCTTTTTCCTCTGCATTTAATGCGCACTTTGCTATTAATGGGCTGACCACATGTTATTGATGTCCTGATGTTTTCAAATAGACAACAGGTACATAATCACACTTCTCTTTGCTGATGTGTTTCTGTGCACATAGACATCAATGCCCTTGAATCATAGTTGTCTAGAATCATAGAACAAGAGCTGGAAAGGATCTCAGAGGCCATTAGCTCAACTCTTCATTTTAACAGATGAAGAAACTGATTCACTTGTCCAAGGTCATACAAATAATAAGCATCAAAAGTGAGATTTTAACCAAGGTCTGCTGAATCCTGAGTGAGTACTGTATTCCCCATACAACATAAATAGGTACACAATCATCCTCTTTTAAAGAACAAAGATACAGATCCATTATTTATAGACAGAAATGATTATGTGCCTGGGAAACCGGTGGTTCAATGGAGAGAGTTCTGAGCCTCCACACAAGCAGACAAGTTCAGGACCAGTGTATGACATTTACTAGCTATGTAATCTTTGGCAAATCACTAAACACTTAAGCAGCTTCAGTTTCAACTGCAAAATGGTGATAATAACACCTATTGTACAAGATTGTTTTGAAGATTAAGTGATATAATATTTGTAAAGTGCCTAGTATAGTGTCTGACATATAGTAGATACTATATAAATGTCTATTTTCTTTCTTTTTCCCATCTTCCATGATACATATTTATTTTGTCTACATGGAGGAAGCCCAATGTAGTGGGTTGAGTACAAACTTTGGAGTCAAGAAAATCCAGATTTAAGTCCTGTTTCTCAGATACTAGCTGTATAATCATGGGCAAACCAAATCAAGTAATATTTCAATTATCCTAGTTGACTCTCTAAGACTATAAGTTGTATTTATGAGGGTAGATTTGAATGAGTGGAGGGCATTTCCACACTAGGAGCTCCCCAGCAATGAAATTACAAGCCTGAATACCCTCTAATACACACACACACACACACACACACACACAAACACACCCCCAAAGCACAGAAAAACCTGCACATGCAAAGTCTTGTGACATATATGCATATGACATATAATGTTTTATATGTATAAGTATGTGTATATATACATGCAGGATACATAGACATATTTATTGATATTGCTTCAGGAAACTAGAACCCATATATGTATAGCTATGCGAAATACACTTCCATGTAGGCACCCCACAATGAAAAGCTTGGACTAGCCTGAACAGACGTTGTTTTTCCTTCCTGACAAACGGGCATGAAATAACAGGCTGACATCTGCCTCTGCAGGTCATTCAAGTCAGGCTGCTGCATGTCAGAATTCAAACTGCTCCATCCATCAATGGCAAACCAAAAATTAACGTAGCCTGGAAACTCTGCAGCAAGACAGTAACAGCCCAATTTAAAATCTGACCTTCGAGGGATGGTGGGGTAAGATGGAAAAAAAAATATTTCATGCCCTACACCAAAGCCAACAATACAATTTGAAGAGATTTTCAGTTAAATTAATTTTTAAAGAAAAATCCCCCTGTGTGCCAAGGTTTAACTCTTAGGGTCAGATAAAAGGGGTGTTAAGCATAGAGATTTTGAATCCCCAAGATATTGCCATATAGGCAAGTTAATGCATACCCATATATACGTGTGTGTATGTACGTATAAATATCCATATATTTGTATGCATATGTGTACTTATGTAGGTATATATTTTAGACAAAATAATTTTGAAGTCATTTCCCCTGTAGCATATTCTAATAGAAATTTGTGATAAAGCAAAACTCCCCTACCCTAGCAAATACATTTTTAAAGATTCAGATCTTTAGAGAATATTTTAGAAATTTCTGCAAAAGTGGTTAAAATATAATTACAAATGTGGAAATGGAAGGCTACCCTGCAAATCCATCATCATCTCTCTGTCTCTCTGTCTCCCTCTGTCTCTCTTTGTCTCTCTGTCTCTGTCTCTCCCTCTGTCTCTTTCTTTATCTCTGTGTCTCTGTGTCTGTATTTCTGTCTCTCTCTGTGGGTGTGTCTCTCTCTCTGTCTCTGTCTCTCTTCTCTCTGTCTCTGTCTCTGTCTCTCCATTTCTTGTCTCTTCCTTCTTTCTCATACACACAATATACCTCCCTACTATCTCTTTGTTTCTGTCTCTGTCTCTTTCTGTTTCTCTGTCTCTGTCTCACATACACACACTTCATTTGGGAAAGTTTTTTTTTTTTTTAAGGCCACGCTTCTCCTCTACTCACACTTTATACACACAATAAATCTAAAGATTTTACATGGGTATCAGGTCAAGTTATGAGAGGGCCATCTATTTTAACTTGTGCTTTGGCTAACTTACAGGACAAAAACATGTCCACTCTGCCATTAGGATATGAAGAATGGGAGCTGGATCCCTTCATTTAAAAAGTGAGGGAATAACATTGATGTTTATTCAGAGTGTCATATTCAGGAAAGGGTTAGATGATTTGGAGAACAGTCAGAAGTGGCTAAGATGGTGAAGGGGCCCCAGTTCATACCATATTAATACCAGTTGAAGGAAGTGGGGCATGTTTTAGCCTATAGCAGAGATGACTCAGGGGGAAGCTTAGGAATGGTCTTCATTATATTAAGGACTTTTGTGTGTAGAGGGATTAAGCTTGTTATATTAGGACCCAGAATACAGAACCAGGAAAATTGGGTGTTTTTTTTGAAAATAGGAAACTTTAGACTTGCTAGACATAATTTTAAGTAGCCAGGAGAGGACTCCTGAGGAAGTCCTCAGGAGTTACAATGCTCCCCTTTGTTTGAAGTTGTCAAGGAGAGACAACATGACCATATTGTCATCAGAATTCTTTTTAAGGTGTGGACTGGTCTTGAAAACTACTAAATTGCCTTCCAAGTCTCAGATTCTATGTTTCTGTTGAAGACAAAGTGAAATTATAACCAATCTGAAATAAATTTATTAAATGCCTACTATGGTAGGCATCTCACCCTGTCCTACAGTGCAAAGGGTCTTATGCAAGGACAGACTCTAAATCCTCTGGAGAGTTGATCATTTTATTCAAGAGTCAAAGGGTATATTTACTTGGGAGCAAAACATTTAAACATATACAATGATCTTTAGCAATCAACTTTTCATCTAAACTGCTGTTGATCTTTTACCAAAGGTACACAGTAGGCACTGAACAAATATTTTGATGATTGATTAGACTAGGGTGTGAACATATGTCATGTTTAGCCCTTTATAAAGAATAATGAAGGTACAGGGAACTAATATAAAAAGTCTCATTTATTAATGCCCCGAGAACATTAACTATGTTTAACATAGTGACATAGTCATAGAAGGAAAGGAAACATAAAAGAAAGGGAGGGGCATAAAGGGGGAGAATTTTAAAAAAACAGAAAGGAAAAAGGAAAGAAGGAACTATTAATTCATCTATAAAGTAAGGAGCTTTCACCAGATTATTTTAAAATAAAATTTTTTATACATTGTTTATATAACACCAAAATTTCTCCCTCTATCCCTTCCTTTTCACTTCCCAGACAACTATTCATTAATTAATTACACACACACACACACACACTAAAAAGAGAAAACAAAAAATTATTCATCAAAACAAATTAACACATCAACAAAATCTGATGTTTTATATTCCTTCCTTATGAACTCTTGCCTCTGCAAAGGAGTGGGGCACCACATTTTCTTCAATACACATATCTCTTCTATAAGAATTGGCTTATTTATAATTTCACATCATCTTATTTCCATTGTTTTATATTGGTCATTCTTCCCATGTATAGAACTGAAGTAATTGTGTATATTGTTTCTCTAACTTTTTATGTCACTTTACATCAAGTCATCTAAGTCTTTCCATGCTACCCTGAATCCATCACGTTCATCATTTCTTCCAGCATAGTAATATTCTGTTCCATTCCCATACCACAATTTGTTTAACCATTCCCTAATCGATGAACTACACTCATTTTAAGATCCCTTCCAGTTTGAAATTCCATGATCTTTTTTTCTCTTCTCTTTTCTCTAACTATTCCTCCATCTCTCCCATGTGAAAATCATGAATGAGATAGTTTGGATAGAAGGAGACAGGTGGTGGTTCATAATACACATAATAATGTCTTCTGCTCTCTAAGCAATTCAACCCATTCCCCTGGCAATGAAATACAGTATTTAGCCTAAAATGGGGACAACTGAGACTATCATGATTGTTCTTTCCCTTTTTGGTCTGACCCATGATTTCATCAATCACCAATCTGTAACTTAAAGTCTTAGAAAATTGCCTTTGCAACTGAAAAGTGAACTTGCTCATAGTCACACAACTAGTTTGTGAGTCAGAGGCAAGAATTCAGCCCACGTGTCCCAATTGTCTGTTAGACATCTCAAGCTGGAGAAACTCAACATGTCCCATACTAAATTTATTATCTTCTCCCCCCAAGTCCTCTTCTTCCCCTAACTTTTCTCTGAATTGGAGGGAACTTAAATCTAATTTTTATCATCATGACATCACTGGCTTGGGGTTTGTTCGAGTTTCTGGAGGCATTTATTTCACTTCTTTCTCCTTTTAATCTTCTGTCTTCTTCTCAGTCCCATATACCTGGACTATTGAACTGGTCAGTTTCCCCTATGTGTGAAAGGTGTCTCCCCTACCTGGTCTATCTTCTAATCAGTTGTCAAAGCAATCTCCCAAAACTGCAGATTTGAACATATCATCCTCTATTCAATAAACTCCAGTGGTTCTCTATCACCTCCAGAACCAAATGTAAATTCCTCTAGTAAGCATTCAAAGCTCTTTTTAATCTGCTCTCCATTTCACTCCAGTCTTTTTAGCTCTCCAGGTCATACACAGCTTTGACCCAATGATACTGACTTCCTTGCTGATCCTCACACAAGACACTCAGTCTCCCAGCTTCAGGATTTTCATTGGCCTGGAATACTCTCCTTTTTCATATCTACTCCCTGGCCTCCTTTGATGTCCACGCTAAAATCCCTCTTACAAGAAGCCTTTCCTGATTTCCCTTAATTCAAGTGTCTTCCCTCCATTGAATATCTACAATTTATCCTACAATTTTCTTGTTTGTAAATATTTACTGGTTGTTTCCTCTCTTAGATTGTGAAAGGAAAACTGTCTTTTACCTTTCTTTCGATCCCAAGCAATTAACAGAGGGCCTGGAATATAAAAGGTACTTAATAAATGTTTATTGGCCAATAGATTATGGACAAACATATCACCTAAAATATACTGGGGATTTTTTAAATCATAATTTTCCATAGTTTGATTTTCTCTTTATTTGGATCTGTAAGATCCCCTCCTTTCCATATACAAATGGAATCATAATACAAACACACGAATCTTACATTTGTAATGTTTGAATTGTGACTAAAGAATTGGGTCATAAACAAGATAAATTATGCCAGTTTTATTTTTAAAGTGTTTGCTGCATGAATTATACTTTTACTTTTAAAATTCAAGTTTATTACCATATCACTGAAAAATATCTGGGCATTTTAGTCCCTAGATACAAGCTTACTCTTAGGTCATACAATTAACATGGCAATTATTTTTCTGACCCCTATAATTAAACTTGTTCTAACAGAACAGATAAACCTCAGGAAATACTAGTCCCTTATATTCATGGAAAATTTCTGTAAATATGGTCTATTCATAGAGAATTTTCTAGGACTAACAGGAAAAGTCTCTAGGTCTTCTCTGGCGAAATTCAGGACCCTTCTCTTCTTCCCAGAGACTTCCAAAGTTCTTACCTTTAATTACTTCAAAAGTATACAACAACATTTTGTTTCTACTGAGATTTTTTTTAAAAAGTAATTATTTAAAAGTATACACTGTTAAGAGAAGAGGTTCTTAAATTTTAACGTGAATCATACTCTTTGGTAATCTACTGAAGTTTATGGACCACTTAGCAAAATTCATTCTACACCCTTGCTAAGCATTGGAACTCATGACTTTAAAATTTTTTTTTCTTAAACAATAAAAAGAGAAAGGAAAGAAAGGAAGTTTTAATTAAATCTCATTGCTTTTGAGAAATATATATTTTAGCTCATATTTCCACGGTCAGTAATTTTTCTAGATATCCAGGCCAATAAAAAATGATCAACAAGTATTTGTCAAGTCAGCAATGTAACAGACACTGTCCTGGTGCTGAGGAAGCAGGTACAATTCCTCACAAGGACATGATATTCTAATAGAGGAGTCAACAAGTAACTAGAAAAATCTAGACAGCATCAATATAAAATAAATCAATATACATACATGCTAAGTAAATAAATGCATAGTTGGTTGGAAAGGAGGGCAGTTGCATGGGGTGGGCAGTCAGGAAAAGTTTCATGAGATGATGCTCAAGCTATGACATTTAAGAAAATGAAGGTGTCTGAACTGGAGTTGAGGAAGAAGACACAGATTGTAGACATTTGGGAAATGTGACAAGAACTAGAGTTAGGAAACTGGAATTCAGAGTCTAAAACCAGGATTTCAAATGCTTTTTCGAGTACCATCTTCTTTTGTTCTCTGCATGAGCATGCACCCGTGTGTGGTGTTAAATAGAGTCATGTATTCAGGAGAAGGTAATGGGTATCTCTGGAGCAGTGTCAAGTGAAATCAACCTTCCCCATTTTAATTAAAACCTATTTTCACTTAATTTCTATAAGGGTGTCAGGGAAGATTAGAGGCTGAGCAGGGATGGGCTAGATAATAGTATATGCCGCACTTTATGAAGAAAAAGAGGGGCAAAGAAGTAATCCGTTATTGTTAACCTCAGAGGCTCTCAGGGCATTTGTGCCTACTTAGGCGATCGTTAACTTCCCTAGGGAGGGGCTAAAGTGCCTACCAGCTGTAACAAGCAGAGTGATTTCAAGCTCACCCTGAAATAGAAATATGCTATTGTCAATTTTGTCTCTACACCTCTTGGATCCATTCCCTTCTGTCCATGCACATGCTATATGCCCTCATTCAGTCCATTTCCTCTCACCTGGTTCATTGCAATCCTCCCAACCTCCTCTTTTACTTTCAGCCTCTCGTCTCCAGTTCACTTATCACAAAACTGTCAAATTGTTATTGTTAAAGCACAGGTATGGCCAGTCTCTCCCCTGCTCAAGAAAGTTCAGTGGCTCCTTATTAGCTCTAGAATAAACAAAACAACAATAACAACAACAACAACAACAACAAATCCACTTTTTTGGTTTGGTATTTCAAGCCCTTCACAAGCTGGCTCTTACTACTACTACTACTACTACTACTACTACTACTACTACTACTACTACTACTACTACTACTAACTACTCTACTTCTTTCTTTCTTCCTTCCTTCCTTCCTTCCTTCCTTCCTTCCTTCCTTCCTTCCTTCCTTCCTTCCTTCCTTCCTTCCTTCCTTCCTTCCTTCTTTCCTTCCTTCCTTCCTTTCTTCTCCTTCTCTCTCCTTCTCTTTCTCCTTCTCCTTTTTTTCTGGATAATTTCACATCACTTCTCATACATTTTGCCTACTAGACCAAAAACTGGCCTCCTTGCCATTCTCCATAAATGACAGGCCATACTAGTTAATGCTTCTCCCATGTGAAATCTTGGTATTAATTTTTAAATATTTATTTTATTTTGAGTTCATGAGACAAAATAAGCATTTCCTTAACACAGTACAATAAAAAATTTGACTGCACATGAACTTGCCAATCTACCATGTGCAATGTGTTATTCCCTCCAAATATACGACAAAGTTATCACATAAATTTCTTTCTTTTTTTTTTCCTCTCCTCAAGCTAGAAATAATTATCATCAGACACAAATAAGTATGGGTACATACACATATATGCATATGTGTATAAATATATATATGCATAACTATACATATATACATATGAATATATATGTATATACAAATAAGCATATTTATAGGCATATATAAAATAAGTATATACAATTATTCTATATATTTATTAATTTTGTATTTATTTTTAAGTGTGCACAATATTTCCCTCTAGAATATAAGCTCAAGAGGAGGAATTGATTAAATTTTTTTCTTTTAATCCCAGAACTTCAATACTATGATCCATAGTGGGTACACACACACATAACTGTGTGTGCACACACAATATGCCCATTTAATTAAACTAAGTACCATTCTGGTTAACTTAGTGTCCAAGTTAATTAGTTTTGTAAATAACAAAATCAGGAAAGACTCTATGTTTTATACTCAGAACCAGATTCTACTATATATTTCTGGTGTGCATTTACTAAGGGAAATCATAGCTAAAAAGACAGAAACAATGCTTTTTTCAAAAATTCACAGTTTGTTTAAATTTTATATATAGTTTGCATCTTTATCTATTTATGTTCATTGTGTTTAGGTCATGAAACTAGCATTCTAATTCTCCACAGTCCAAAAAGCTCCTCAATGTGAGTCTTCCTGGGAATGAGTAGGGCTACTAAAGGATAAGCAAATTGACTTAATAAAAATAAAGCAACTCCAAATTAACAGAAATTGAAAAGGAAAAACAAAACAAAACATGTTAGATTGATGGAAATGGGTTGGTCACCATAATTAGGGAAGGTGTATCATTTCCTAAACTCCTTTTGCATTAAATGTATGCCATACATTTATCAGACATAATTAGCACTTTAGGTGACAATGATTTGATTTCTTCCCTAGTAATAAAAGCTCTCCATGTTGGCATATACATTCAGGATGGGAAATTGAACATTACCTATTGTGGCTGTTTATCCCCCTGAGGCAGAATTTAGGACAAACTAAGGGAAAATATGAAGAGGATTTAGAGGAGAGCCTTTTGTGAATTTCATGAACAGAAAAGAAAATAGTTCAATAAAAGCTTTTAAGAAAGATCATAGTCACAAGTGTGCTTTTTGAAAGCAAAGGATATCATCCATGGTACAGCTTTCTCTTTTCAAAATCAGCATTTTACTGTCCTTTGGTGAGGAACAAACCCTTACTAAATGGATTGTGAGTACCACTGTGAAACTGGACAAATGTAAATGACAGTGCCTAAACTAGAGACTGGGTTAGCTTGTGGCATCGAGGAAAAGGGAAATGGGTAAGGGAGAGCTGTTTTCTTGGGGTGGGGGGGAGGAGTTGGACTACAATTTCAAAGGGGACATGTTATCCCACATTGTCCCTTTCAATATTGATAATTTCTGTTTCTCTTCTATTACTATTTAGCAGCTTACTGATCTATTTTTCCATAGATCAAAGCAGTCATATAAGTGGGGAGGGAGAGAGACAGAGAGAGAGACAGAGAGACAGAGACAGAGAGAGACAGAAAGACAGAGAGAAGCAGAGGGAAAGGGAGAAGCAGAGAGGGAAGGAAGAAATAAGAAAGGAAGAAAGGAAGGAAGAAAGAAAGAAAGAAAGAAAGAAAGAAAGAAAGAAAGAAAGAAAG